>JACBWW010000003.1:28741445-28779439 GCA_020086605.1 Lanius collurio | reverse complement strand
TGAGCCAGAGTCTTCAACTCTGGCAATTATACTTTCACCGGTGGTTTCCAGTCCAGAGGGGAATATATTCAACAGGAAAAAGGTGATTCACATGTATTAGTAAAATCTACCTTGAGGTATCATTTCCTGAAAAGCACCACCCTGCTCTACCAAGAATGGTCAAAGACACACATTAGGACTTAGATTAGGAAGTCATTTGAAAAAAAAATACATATGTAAGAAAAAAAAGGAAAAAAAAATATTCCTCTAGGATGAAACTGGCTTTTGTTTCCAATCTGAGTCCCTGCAATTAGTCTTCATCTTGATTAACCAATGATTAATTACTCTCAATTAACATTGAGAAAGAACATTTTTATCTCCTCATTACTTCTGCTTTATTTAGATCTGATCTTTTAAAGAAAGTTTCTGTTTAAGTCCAAAGTACTTTGAACATATATTATAGGAATGATATCCAATGGAATAAATGCTCATGCTCTAATTCTGCTATTTGGCAATCAAGTGAGAAACCACAAAACAGAAAAAACTTGGTTTGAAGATAAATACTTCAGTATCATCTTCGTATCTGATAAAATAAATACATTATTTTTGTTTTCAATTACAATGAGGAGATCAAATGTGTTACTAAACCTCAGTCACTGATACTTTCTATAGAAATCTTGAAAGAAAACAAGGTAAAAATGGGTAAACATAGAATTTCATCATTAACTTGGAAATATCTTGACTATAGTTCACATTTATCTTATTTTAAAATACTCTGATAAAGAAAAAGCTTCAGTACAATGAAGAAAGTCTTGTGTCTTTTTAAATCAGTATGTTAAGACAAAACAGGTTCTCAGAAAAAAACCTCTGTAAAAAAACCCCATGTCACTAAATAACATAACAAAAAAATCTTTTTCAATTGCAAAGGCAAAATGAGCATCTGGAAATTACACTCTTTTTCAGTCTTGGTAGTACTTGTAAACCATGCTCTGTGCTCTCTGGCTAATATTGGAAAGTCCAAGTTGTTTATTATTTTCCTTCCTCTGAAAAGATGCTAAATATGTATCCTTTGAGCTGGAAGGAGCTAATCATACTATGTTTAGTCAGTCCTGAATGAAAGGACAGCTCAGAAGTGTGGAAAGATGTGTATCTCAAAACAGGGGGCGGAAAAAAAGAGACATTTCAAGTGGATCACAGTCTTTTTTTGTTCTTCCTATGTCATTAGTGGTCTATTAGGTCAATAATTTTGGTCATTTAAATACTAAAACACATGTATTTTGCCTTTGCACAGATTTTTCTGTGGAACTCATATTTTGTACCCAATTATTCTCAGATATCTTGCAGTAAAGTGCCCTGGCAGGAAATATGCACTAAGAGGTGCTAGAAAAAGAATTACGGAGGCCCAGACACAAACAGCTTCCCAGAGCATAGAAACCTCAAGTAGAGAGGTTTGATTACAAAAGATGACACAAATAAAGTAAACCAAAGCAGGTCAGTATTAGCTGAAGAAACACAGAACAATTTGTAACTCCAGCTCAGTCAGGTCTAGCAGGGACTTTAGAATCAATCAGATCTGTGTGAAATCTTGACTCATAGATGGTCCAAAGAATTGCTTGGACATGAAGGCTGAGTTTAGGTTAATAGTATTTCTCCTGCATTTATCTCTATCTCTTTTAAAACTCTGCTTCATCAGTCTGCCCTCCTTCCTTGGGTGACATTATTCAGCTTGTTACAGGATCAGTGTGCTCAGGGGCATGGCCACCTACTAGGGAACAAGGCTTTTGGGAAAAACATCCCAGGCTCTCTCAGAGCTTATGATCTAGCATCAACAAGGCCTGTACCTACGTATACACATGGGCACATATATATACATATATATATATATAGGTATAGATCTATACATGCATACACATGCACATGCATAATCCTAAACTTGGAAATATACAAATTAGGAACTCAAATGTGAAAAATTAAGGAAAAAAAAAAAAAAAGGTGACTGTATCCAAGGTCCAAGGCAAGCTCACCCAGCTGCTGTCTCTACTACCAGGGCACTTTTTACCTGCCATCATGTTACTTTAGGTTGCCGAAAGTTCTCTACTGACCTCCTGGTCACCTGGCATATTTCTGGCCTGTCAGGATTCCCTCCAGTGGCTTCAAAACACTCACATTTTGGGCACGCCTGGAGTTATTTTGCATTCCACCACCTTATATGGATCAGAGCTGTTGGAGCACTAAGCTACAACCTTCTCTGAATTTTGCCAAAGTAAATGCACCATGATATTCCACAGGGGTCCTGGAGGCTGGGAGTATTCCTATGGACACAACATTTCTTGGAAGAAGTAGCATAATTCTCATCATTTGGGAGCTGGAAAATAATATACTGGTCTCTCCTATTATTTCAAGGAGATTTTGAAGCTCTCTGGTCTCTCCTATTATTTCAAGGAGATTTTGAAGCTCTCTAATCAGAAAGAGGCAAAACTAAAGTCTAGAAATTCCCTTCCTTTTCTTGATCTCATTCTGTGTTGACTAAGTACATATCATTTGTACACAGAATGCATGAATTTTCTTAGAGTGCTGATTTGTTCTATTTCCCACAAAAGTTCCCAACAGAGAAAGTAATGAGAAGTAAAACTTAAGTAACAAAGCAATGCACTTTGACTCCTTTTATGATCAAAGAATAAAGTGAAGACAGAACTTTGTCCAAGAGCAATAATCATGATGATACACTCCGAATAGCAAGTCTGCTAGAACGAGCCTCTCCTTTGAGGAAAGACTGAGAGCTGGGGTTGTTCAGGCTGGAGAAGACTTTACTGCAGCCTGCTGTAATAACTAACAATGCTGGTTCATTTTTCCCTCTATGTATCCTTGCACAAACAATCTTAAAATATGATTAGTTAGGAACAACAACCTTATTAGTCTCCATTAATGACATTACTTGTTTCCATTCTTTGTCATTTTATTAAATCTTTGTGGAAAAACATCAGTAATTATGAGCCCTCTTACTAAAACAGGCGAGAAAAGTGGTTCTTACATCGTCCTGCATTTATACCATCTGGATAAAGGGAAAAAGCAGAATTAAGAGGAAAAGTCTGAAAGGCCAGGGAAGGATAAGGGAATTATTTTTTGGTGTCCAGCCTATTACTGCACTGAAATCCAGTCACTGAATTCAGTGACCTTCTGCATGGGCTAATTTTCAGGTCCATCATGATGGCCAGTATGAGCACTTGTTGGAAAGAAAAATTTGCAAGACTGATGGTGATTTAGTGGAAGGGAAGATTCAAAGAGGCTTCCCTAAATTATGCTGACAATCACTTTGATCAGTAGAAGGATCAAGAAAATAAATTTTTAATCCTCATTCCTTTCCCCTTTTCCCAACTGAACTTGCCAACAACAAATTGACTCATCTTGGGAATGGACTTTGTGTTCAAACCTGGGAAATTGTGCTCTTTAAGTCCACTTGCAGCCAAGGGTCTGTGTCTACAGTGAGTGGCACAGCAGGAGCTGGAAGTTTTTTAAAATTGTGGGAGCCTTCTGAAAACAAGCTTTATTCTTTCCTTTTGATAAACAGCTGTCAGGATATGATGGAATGTTTATGAACATTGTGTTAAACTTAAGGTAGGTTTTTAAAATTATTTTAGTTGAGAACAGGTTTTGTTGTTTTCTGTGTATGATGGTTGACAATTTCTGTTGCCTATGTTTGCATCTCCTACACAAATCCAAGTGATATGAATACTCTGTACTACACTGCAAACTGCAGCCATTTCTATGTGAACATGGGAATACATTTTCAAAGAAATGGGCAGAAGATTGACATGATGCACAGAATTGAATAAATCTTTACAGCTCAACCTTGACATTCA
Organism: Lanius collurio; assembly: GCA_020086605.1. Lineage (NCBI taxonomy): Eukaryota > Metazoa > Chordata > Aves > Passeriformes > Laniidae > Lanius > Lanius collurio. The sequence goes on along the minus strand of JACBWW010000003.1, from coordinate 28,775,600 downwards.
AAGCCATTTGCTTTACTCTTTGTTTTCTGCTGTAGAAATATGAAATACAAATACAATACAAGTAAAATATGCTCAAAAGTGAAGTTTGCTGTAATTTTGAATATATCAGCCAAGGGGTCAGATTAAATGAGGAATGTCTTTCTCTTTTCTTGATCTTTTTTTCCATTTGAGCCAAGAGGTTGGTGTATCTTTAGAGAAGCAGGATGCAATAGAAAATCCATATATAACTTCCCAAATCATAACAATATTGTATTATGGTTAGTAGTTTCCAAAAGTTACTCATATATGAGTTCAAAATGTGTTCTTGCATCCCAACTGCACTCTTGGCAGACATTTATCTGCATAGCCACTTGCTCCTCATGAAAAATGTATGATCTGTATTGTGAGAATAAATGAAGAGAAGCGAAGCAAAGAAGTTCCATTTTCAGCTAGTTGCTGTCTGTCAGACAGCACACTATTTCAGCTCTCAATTGTTCCCTGGTCTCTGTCAGTGATAATATTCATTTTTTCAAACATCTTTTAAGATTCACTATGCACATTAAATCTGAGATGAACATGATAGGGCCCTTGCCCACAAAAGTTTTGCTGAAGTCAACATGACTTTGTGCAACTAAGAAAGCAGCACTGGGTGATTCTATTGTATCTTCATGAATGGAGTGGAGATTAACTGGGCCAGGTGACATGGTAGCTTTTTCAACCTGCCTATCCAGCTCCTCTCTGGGCACTGCCACCCTAACACTGCCATGGCTCAACAGTTCTGTCAGTTCCAGAGCTGTCCAGGTCAGTGAAACAAAACAAAACCATTGCCAGTTAACTTTAGACAACCTCCTCCAGGAACAGCCATCCCAGAGGAGAAGTAGAAATCATAAATGTGAACTACTTTTGCCTTTCATGTTGCACATGTGAGCCCAAGTCCAGAGTTTGTTAGCAGATAAGTACACAACAGGGACTTCAAGCTTGTGCATGAGAAAACATAATGTCTCACTACAGAACAATTTTATCTCCAATTTGCTTATTTTCTCCTTTTTCTCTTCAATAGGACAGGGCATTCCATTCCACTCAGAATTCTGGTTTTTTAAACTTCTCTTTTATTTAGTTTGTAGTAGTAAGAACAACCTTGGAAAACTGGAGGTAAAACATTGCAACATACTAGAATATATGAAGTGTTCCCTCTTAAAAGAGATATTGAGTAATGGATGTAAACACATACAACTACATAAATCATAGGTGAAACCTCACCCATTTTCTCTGTTTTCTATTCCACCATATCCAGAAATCTTAATGTCCACACCGTGAAGTTGTGCCTCGGTGGTACAGGTAAGGACAACGCGTCAGGATGTGGCCAGTGGCTGCCAAGGAGGGACTCCAGGAGGTGCAGAGAGAGCCCTCTCATCCGTAAGTTGCGTGTCAGTCAGAAACCTTTCTTTACCTTCAGCCCACGCAGTTATTTCTTTTAATACCTTATATTGTTTGAAGGAGAAGTAGTTTCATATGCCAGGTATTATGTTCACAGACCTGAACAGCGCTTTGTTTAAAAAGAGAATCTGGGCACCCTGCCCCAACCTTTAATTGCTGCTCAAAGAAGGGAGTGCGTTTTCATCTCTTCTCCCTTCCAAAGAAAAAAGAAAAGACCGTAAGATTTTTTGAGAATTATGTCCTGGGGTCTTCAAAATGCCCCACAGCTTTGCGTGTTATTTCGCATGCAGTTTTCACACTATATTCCTAAGAAATTGTTTAGGTGCTATGGAGTAGGTTGTACAGAAACTCTATTCTGGGCAATTTTTTGATATTTTGCTGAATGATGTGTGTGCTAGCCCAAATGGGTTTATTATACTATGTTACAGTTGTACCATCCAGTACTCATTTGGCTGATTCATTAATGACAGCTGAAATCAAGGAAGTAATTCTGATGTAAATGTGTGTTGAACAGTCAGAAAGAAAGCATTTTTAAAACATTTCAGAATTTAAGTTTAAATTTCATTTAAATTTCATTTAAAAATACTATCTGTATCTTCCAATTTTCAGTAAAATGCCTATGAGTATAACCCTCAGAAAGAATAAATCAGTTATCAAAAAATAATTTATTAATTTTGCTGAGATTATGAACAAATCACTTCTGTACAATGCAGTAAGGGCAAATAGGAAAATCTTTGCAGTGCTTACATTTCCAGGCATATGTGGTTGTGAAATGATCAGATTTTAACTTAGTTACTAGAATTACAGAAAAGAGTGCCAGTGGTTAACTCATTTAAAATAAAAATCATAGAGATTTCTCTGCAAAAATTTGAAATAAAAATTCCAATTTTAAAACACCAAAGAAAATATTATTTGTAATTTTTTAGCTCTCATAGACCTAACACATTATTTTTAAATACTGACTTATGAAATGAAAACTTTAAAATGAAATCTCAAAATGCTTGTGTCAGAGATGTATTAACTTCTCTGACATTACTTTCCTCCCTCTCTGTGACATGATTTTTAACATTATTTGTGAATTTCTTAAATGTTCATGAATACTTCTGATCATCCAAAAACATAGTTTCTGGTGGATAAACTTACTGAATAAAATAAACCAACTAAATAGAAGACCTCTTCCCATATTGATCCAAAGTTTGCTCTTCTGAGTTTCAAGAGTCATGATTTTGAAACAGAAAACTACTTTGTATCTAATAACAGTGTAATATACACCTCCCTCCCAAGTTGTCTATATTTGTAGTGCCTACATAATTAACATTTTTCTGAAGTGAAATCTGCTGAACAGTATTGTTTTGATGAGGACTTTATCTGAACACTAATAACTTGGTGTTTCCCTGGCAGCAAAGTGATGGTGAATCTCTATGCTGTTTAAAATCCCCAAGCCTGCAAAAATGAGTTATTCATACTCATATCTCAGTGCTACCTCTAACTAGTTCTGCCAGAGTTTTCACTTTTTTTCTTGTCTGTTTTTACTCAGATGTGGTTTTAAAAATATTCTTGCTTCCTGAGTTTTGACAGGCTGATAGACACTTACACAGTAATCAGTGCAAGTTTTACAAGGTCCTCTCAGAATACTGGTGCTTGCCTATACCATTACTATCAATTTTGTTCCAGAGATGTAACATTATCAGGAGGTTGTTGGAGTCATTAGTCATCTACCATGATTTCAGTGGACTTCCAGGAAGTCACATAATGAAAAGCCTCTGATTTTTAATATTTTTAAAATTACTTTAGGTCTTTAAGTGCTTGAATTTTTTAAGGTGTTTTTAACAGCCATCATTTTGAAAAACAAAGTGCTAGTATATAAAATAAGAAAGAGATTTAAAGCAGAGGAATCACAGTAAAATCTTAAGTAATGGACACAGGTGTCCTCCACAGGCTATTCAGACAATGTGTGGTATGGGCACTCAGTGGTGCTGCCTGTAACTGCTTTGTTAGTCATGAAGGAAAAAGTCAGAAGGACCTCCTGTCATAAATGTGCTGCTGAAGCAACAAATAAACAGCATTAAAAGTTAGAACAATCCTTCGCAATCAAATGCTAAATAAATTTATCTCCAAGTCAGGACAACTTAAAACACGTTTGATTGCAACAAGGAGGAGAATGAAGCCTGAGGTGGTCGGCATGTCTTTGATGTGAAAACTGGTGAATGTTAAAGTAAGATGAAACAAAAATGTATGCTCTTGAGCAAAGGCTTGAGATCACAAAACACTAGTAGAATGAAAACAGATTTTGAGGCTGAAGCTTGGGAGTTTAAAATGATTAATGGTTAATCATTTTAACCAAATAAAAAGTTCTGCCAGTTCAGTTTTATTCCACTTCCCTCTTTTATTTGTAGAAATTGCTGAAGAGAAGTACTTAAATTACTGGATCAGAAAACTAAATACCTGTGTAAAAAATTACCAAAATCTTTGAGTAAATTTATCTTATTCAGCCATTTAGCTGCAGGAACTCTAAGTTCTTCTGAAAACACTAATGATGCCATTAATCTCTTTCTGTCTCTGACTCCAAAATCAGAGCAGTGATCAGGATTCATCTGTACCAATAATAAGGGCTGAGGACAGACTTTGTTTTCTACTTTCACTCTTCTGAACAACTTTTCAGTTTTCCTTTGGTTTTACTACATTGAAGTAGAAAGGCTCCCACAGAGATCAGCACTCACATGAGAACCTCAGCTGCACTGACTGATGCTGCTCTTACAGGACAAAGCTTGCTAAGATCCATGGTGAGCCCTCACACACGAGTCTGAGCTCCCACAGCTCCTGAGTCCCTCAACAAACACAACTGGTGCTTGTGGCTGGAGAGCCCCATGGCTGCATCCCAGGGATTCCCAGTGACAGAAAATTTCCTGAGATAGCCAACACATCAGGATGGGGCCAGAGCATGGAGTGGGATGTTCTGATCCTTGTTTGAAGCAGAGTCCATGCCTGTGTTTGTCTTTGGCCTGTTTACATCCAAACTGCACGTGCTTGCTCCACCACTGTACACTCATTCTTCTCCCAAGGGCTCATTGCACCACAGAGAGTTTTAGGTCATGTAAAGCTGTAACGTACCATAGACTGCACTGATCATTTCACACTTCAAAAGTCTGTTGCAGGTTAAGAAACAAACTGCTGTGTTTTGAATTTTAAAGAAAATGTTTTTGCTTTCTTCTGCTGTGTGTTATGAATTCATAGGTTATCTTGTTTCTGTTAACCTTATGAAGACAGATGAAGAAGCACATTACGAAAAATAAATAAAAGTAGTCTGCTATGGTAAGCACAAAGGAAACAGACCAACAAACAACTGTGCCCAGCTCATCAAAGTTCCAGTGGCAGCAGCAGCAAATACTGCTTAATCTCTACCATATTCCAATGTAGGACAATGACAGAGAGTATGGTAGTTTGTTGTGGTTTGACACGGAAGGGGTTTTCTTGCAAAAGGTCCTTCTGGTTCTGATCAGAACCAATCAATTGTCTGGCTTGATTATTGGCAAGTTTTAAGCCACTTAGGAGTTTGACACGCCTCTGCGAATCACATTTTAAGATAGACAGAGCCCGGGAAAGCTCTCTGGACTTCCGGCCATCAAGGAGGCAACTTGGGCCTCTGGGCCCTGCGGCCCTCAGGGCCGGGCCGGGCCCTGCTCGGCCTGGTCCGACCCGGGACGCAGCCGCCCCTCCTTGGCCCTGTTCCATCTGGGCCCCCCAGCCCTGCCCCATGCAGGTAGAGCTGGGCTGGCAGCGGCCCCCCTTCACCGCCACGGCAGAGCTCAGCTCCAACTCCCCCAGCAGAGATCATGGGACCAAGAGAGATAAGAGAAGTTCCAGCCGCGGCCGGGTGAGATTAACCCTATTAGTGCTGTTAGGATTTCTTCAGAACAGATGGACCTGAAAATGCTGATCCTCTCCCAGAGAGAAAGCAGAAAGAACATGAAGAGACACCCTAAGGTGTAAGTCAGTAAAGACAGAAGAGCTGAAACCCTGAGAGAAAAGAAAGAGGAGATGCTTCAAACCTGGAAGCTGAAATTCTGTTGCAGGAACCCTTTGGGGATGAACTGGACTATTGGAGTCCCTGCTGTAATTTCATAGAGCATCGGAGGGGGATAGAGCAATTGGGAGCTAAGGTGCCTCTGCATTTTTCTCTCTTTATTCTTTTGGCTCCAGAGTGTTTGGACTCAGTTTTACCTTCACCTGTAGGAGTGTGCAGTACACCCGAAGTTGATTCTGCCCAGTGGGTGGGGGGCATGGTCCCATCGTCTGATATGAACTGACATTTGGAATCTTTGGCTGCCTAGGGGGTGGGGGGCATGGTCCCACCCTTTGATGTGGACTGATCCACTGATTGAACCGACCGTACAAAGGAACCAGGAGGGGTCAATGCGAAGATGACCCCAGTTCCTAGAGATGAAGATTGCTTCTAGAGATGAGTAAAGAAGACCTTGCTCCTGAACAGCTCAGCCTTAAATTGACACCCCATGTTAGCTCAAATTGAAATCCTCGAAAAGCAGCTGTGGGGAAAGCGGTGATTCGAGGTTAGGGACTTTTTCACTGCAAGCAGAAACCTCCCAGGTGGCTGTTTTGCTGTGATATTGAACCCATAAGAGAGTTGTCTCTAGTGGGAATGTCTCCATAAGGTCAGCAAGAAAGACTCAGAGACTCCTATCTCTTTATGTGAACTGAAAAGATTATAAAGGTGGTAAACTGACTGAAATCTCAATGGTTGTTTCTACATTATCAGCGTGGAGAAAGTGTGGGGAGGAAAAGTGTTCTAAGGGTTTAGTTTGATTCTAACTTTTGTTTCCTTCTTTTAGGTCTGCTAATAAACTTCTTAGAGTTTTTTAAGTTTGAGCCTGTTTCGTTTTCTCCTAATTCTTATGTCACAGAGGTAAAATAAGCAAGTAAGAGATAATCTGAACCAAACCACTACATAGTTCTATGTCACACTTTAAAACTTAAGTTTGTCTCCATTAGCTCTACCATTCCCAGGAGTACAGTTTCTCTTTGCATAAAACATTTTTGTCTGAGGCTTCTTACATTGTAACATGACTGCTATGTTGACAACTCATAGGATGGAGGAAATTCTGGGCCTATCTGAATACTCTCTTTCGGTAGCATCCTTTCTCTTGGACCCTCCCTAACAGACTCAGAGGAGATTAACTTACTTTACTCCTAGTTTGGCACTGAATAGAGAAATATGGACAGTGTTATCTCGGTCCCTATCCCAGGTGCCAAAGTCTCTGAAGGCCCAATCTAGTCCAGACCATTTCCTTGTAGGATCCCACCAAGCACCAAAGGGCACCAGCTCAGCTTCCCACCCTCTCTGCATAATGGATTTCATCTGGAGTGAGAAAGATGTGAAAGTGAGATCAGGCTGAGACAACTGGTTTATCATAGATGAGGAAAGAAACAGACCTGAAGCAGTGGCTCAGAGAAAAGACAACCTACTATCTGCTCTTGGCACTCCTGGGACACCTCTGGCAGCCAGAACCTGAGACCCAATGACAACCAGACTTGGGGTGATCAGTTAAGTGTCATGACCTGGTCAGTGACACGACCAGGCAGCTAATGTGTCTAACTCATCCCTGCTACTGCTTGTTAGTAGTATTTTATTTTTACTAACTTGATGGTGACATTTCAAACAGTAAATGAAAATAAGCCATTAGTGGGAGTGCACTGAATATTGCTGGACCAGCTTTGCTTACCTGCAGAAGATTGGTAGGGAACTTGGGCCTTTCCTATGAAAACGTCCAGTGGTCCAATATCTATGATGGTTTCTCGGAAAACTTATGGGTCATAAATTCCCTAGATTTTTTCCTTTGGTGACATCCCTTTTTGTGTCATCTCCATGAAGGAGCAGTCCAAAATTAGGGTGGAGTTCATCAAGGACAGATGAATGCAACTTTGGAGCTTGATTCAACATCTGAAGAGATCCTCAGAATCCTCATAATAAACTCAAACTAATTACAGTGTTTGCTGACATTGTGCTGTTTTCCTCTCACAGGTTTTTCTCCTAGAGAATGTTCTAAAAGACTGTAAGGGCACTAATAAAAGTACAAAGAAGAGCAAGGACATTCAGTATTAGTGACAAACATCGAGGCTGGCACTCCATTATTAACATTTGCCTTTTGTCCCTTTCTTAATGCTGTCAGGAGCAATGAGAGAGCAATGGAGGGATTTCAGCTCTGACTGGGCTTGTTTGTGCTTCGACCTTCAAGTGTGTTTTCATTAGGCAGAAATTAAATATTTTCTAATGAGTTAATGGGAAATGTATTTCAAAATAAAAATAGCAACTGAAATTTTACTTTTAAATGATATCAAGACATAAGTCTTGAATATGAAAGGGTTGATCAAGAGTTTCATTTTTCCTAATATAGTGACCTGAAAAATGAAGAAAAAGCAACATAACCTTCACATTTCTGAAGTCCATTCCAAAATCTATCAGCTTAAAAGAACATGATACCAGCACTGTCTTTTCTACATAGAAATTTGATTAGTCTCTTGAACTTATTAAGTCCAAGTGGTGGCAAGTTGTGGCCATTTGTCCGCTAAACAGTGCCTATTTTTCAAAGGAACTTACCCCTTGAGACAAACGTGTGGCCATAAAAAAATCGCTTACATTTATTTTTAGAGAAAGTATGGGGAGTTTGCTAAGATTTTATGCTACAAAATTTGATACTATAGCAGCACAAACTGATTGTCTAGTGTCTAAGATTAAAACACATAGACACTTTCAATATTTTCCTTATTGTGGTGCCCTTGCTTTTCTATTTCACACCTGCATCCCTTTTCCAGTATTTCAGAGGTCCCATTAATTTGAATAAATGAAATCAACAGACTTTATAGAGCCCTCTGAGAGCTGAGGTTGCAGACATCAACTCTTGACGTTTGAAAATTGAAGTGAAACATATGATATGCTCAGTAATGAAATATATTTTCAATGTTTTAAACACTAACTAGGGTTTGAAAATGTGGAAAATGTATTTCAAATACATGTACTTTTAAAATAAGCATAGAGATGAGTTGGTTGTAATTTGGGAAAAGATATTTTTAGAGCAAAAGCCTGATGGAAATTCATTTTTCATTTGTTAAATTTGAAAGAGGCAGTGGTATAAATTACCCTGGAAGGTAATTTATATCTGGTTTCATCTGGGTTCAGTAAATATGCACCTTTGCTCTTAACAAATTTAAATAAAAGCTGTAAGTAAATAAAAAGGTCACAAGGGTCTTGCAGAGATTTTCTCCTGCAGTTTGAAAAAAAATCATTGGCTGTGCTACGATCTCTGCTCTTCAGTTCATGGTCCCAACCCCACAGAGCTGAACACAGATGTAACTTGCAAGGTCATCTACTCAATGCTGCAATTTCTACATCTGAAGCAATTGTTGCACTTGACTATTCAATTTCTTTACAGTTTTTGAATTTGGTGTACTTTTACCACGTTAGGTCTATTTAGGCATGCATACGAAGATGTGGAGAAGCCTTCCCCTGAAATCCCCAGGGGAGGGACCCTGCAGGGTATGGGTCTGCCTCTGTCCCTGCTCCCATGTCACAGGTGCCCCGTACCTGGTCCTGATTGGGTGTTTGTGTGCCCGGGGAAGGGAGAGGGTCCTGTGACTGGGGGTCTGCCTGGGAACTCCAGCCATGTGGCTGGAGGAATAAAATAATCCCTGAACATCTACAGAAATATCGCTTCATCTTTCCTTCCAAGTTCATTGCTGTCTTACCCATGTTGTAAGGATTCCCCATTACAACACTAAGACACAAAATCTCAATTGCAGCACTATTTCTGTAGATACACAGAAATAAAATGGAGTGTAAGCCATAATTTAATTGCAAAAAATAATTTTCCAAGAAAATGCTTCAACTGAAGGGATGAAAAGCTGGGAAATGATGTGCAGTACCACCAGGGTGTGTACGAGCCTCTCCTGGCTGAGCCTGACTTAGAACACTAGGAAGCCACTGTCCTGTTGTCAGAAGTGTAGGAGAACATGGAGACTGTGTTCCCCAGCCTCTGATGGGAGCAAACATCATCACCCTTGGCAGATGCTGAGCCTGGCTGCAGGAACCTCTGCTCTTCAGCAGACAAGATTTCAATGTAGAGAGATGACGGGAAGAATTCTTTTTTTTTTTTTTCGTTTGCTGCCAAATGTTTAGCTTAGGTAAAGATGCAACTTAAAGAACCACTGTAAAGAGTCAATTTTTATTGGAGGGTTGGAGATTTATTTGAACAACTGTGTAGCAAAGAGTATGAGATTATAAAAAAAATTAAATATGTGGAAGGAAAAAAAAATTTGAACGTAATAGAAAAACTAAATTTGCCTGTTACATTCCTATTAAACTGTTGTATTCCCACTGGAGCAAACAATCCAACTGCATAAACCTTGTCCTTTTCCAGACAATTAATACTCCAGTGAAAATAAGCTTTTCAAGGGTATTTATAGCCACAGTAGAAATTAGTTCAATTCTGATTGCAGCTGGAAGATTACCACCAGCCTGATGGTGCTTCCTATACATCTTTCTCTGACAAGAATTTTTGGAGATTCTGGATAAAACCACTGTGCAAAGTACAAAGGCAGAGTGGAACTCTGTGAAATGTCTTGTAGGGCCACAACTACACAGACAAACCCATGACATACAGGAGATTTTAAATAGGATAAATGGATTAATGTACTGACTAGTATAAATACAGAAATACATAATGCATTTACTAATATATTAACTAGATGGAGAAGCTCGTTACAGGGTGAGAAATTTTGAATTACCAGGAAAAGCATTTACTTGCAAGTCCTGTATTTGCTTGAGCCAAGCTTTTGACTCCCAAATAATTCCTGTGTTTTTGAGTGCTGCTTTGTAACAGATCTGGTTGTATGATCAGAAGTCAGGTAAGAACAGGATTAAAATCAAAAGCATACAGTTATGATGCTTGCCACTTTGCTCTTACTGGTGAATATGCCACCAACTGTCTTGTACAAATTCACTCATTATGAAGCAGTCAGGTTTTCTTGTGTGCATGTTAATACACACGTCACGATGCGTTCAAGTAAACACTAAAATTCTTGTAGAAGAACAATTCACCTTTCAGGCCTGATTTTGCTTTACTTTCTCATTGCAGGAGAATGAACGTCACTCATGCATTTGGTGTCTCTGGTAAGGTGAACCTTTGCTAGAGTACTGCTAAGCTACTACTAAGCTCCAAGAAAAGCCTCTCATTACAAAAATCATTTACCCCAATGCTTTTGTTTTTCTGGGAAATTGTTAAACACGTTGCATTTAATGGTGAAAATACTACATTTGAGCATTCATACTTTAATCACAATAGACATTTCTGTTCCACTCAGGTGTTTGCATTGTGACATTAGAGATACGTGCTGATTAATCACCATGACCAAATGAAACTAACAATTCCTTCTTTATCACTACACAAAATATAAAATTATCTACAGGCTGCGACGTGTCAGTGGGTTCACAGGAGGATCTTCCTTTTTTCTTTTGGAAACTTCCATGAAAATTTCATGCCATGGCATGCAGCTGAGCACATGCTGTAAGTGGCTCTCAGAGAGAAAAAAGGTGAAATAAAACCAAACTGAAAAAGCAGTTCTGCCTATGAGAATGTCTTCATGAACACTAACGTACTACTAAAGGATAAGACCTTGTATTAATAATTGATTTAAAAGATTTTGACAACAAGAGGCAATTGAAAGAGTGGATTACAAGCAAACATACAGGTCTGTGAAATCTAGTGGGATTAGTCTGGTTGGGTTTTTTCTGATAACGTGGGCCAGTTCACTTTGATTCCAGCTAGGAAAGGAAGGGAGGGTAATTTGCTTGATAGCAGATGCTTGTGTGAAAGTGGTCATACAACAGAGGAGTTCACTGGACCTAGTGAACACATGCTGTAATGTACTTATCTGACTTGTCTTGATTGTATGCACTGTGTAGAAGTGTTGCACACACTGTTTAACAGTATTGGTCCCCAACACTCTTGGCAACTGACAGAAAAATTTTCTGAATTTCCAAAAAAAAAGAACACTGAGTGTGACACCATGGAGCTGTGATGGAAAGAGGAATTACCTTAGGATATTATAGACTCTTCTTCCTTGGACATATTTAAAAGTAACCTTCTATACGAGGGCAACAGTGCTACAGACTTTCAGTAAAAATTCTTTAGCTTTCTTAGAAGCTGCAGTCAGGAAAGCATGGGGAAAGGCACACTGGGTCAAAGGAGCAACCAGAATGTGAGGTGGAAAGAATATGTCAGGAGACAGAGACAGGCCAGAACAGAAAGATGCAGCGTGAAATATGGAGTTAACAGAACACAACCCTTCAATGAACTGTCACTGTTACAGCTGAAATAGATTTATACTGATGTAATCAAGGCGTCACCATTTCCATATTTTGCTTTCAATTGAAACTTTTTAAAAATTGATTCTTTTCCTTCTGACATATGAGCAGCAACATGATTACTTTAAGTTACTTGCCTTTTAATAAGTGCTGGTTTTCTGAAAAAAAAAAAAAATACAAAAACCAACAAAACCCAAAGAAACCCAAGAGAATGATTAAATGTTTATGGAAAATGCCAGCAGAAAACCCCAGCTCTTCCTATGCTCAATATAAATCTTGGAACTATAGCAGGCTATTCCACACAGTATCAGAGAATTATAGAAAAGCTTGGGTTGGAACAGACCTTAAAGATGATCTAGCTCTAAACTCCCTTCCAAGGACAGGAATACCTTCCACTTGACCAGGTTACTCAAAGCTCCATCCAATCTGGCCTTGAACATTTCCATGTTTGAGGGATCCACAGCTTCTCTTGGCAACCTATTCCAGTGCCTCACCACCTTCACAGAGAAGAATTTCTCCTTAATATCTAACCTAAGTCTCTATCAGTTTGAAGCCATTCCCCCTTGTCCTGTCACTCCAAAGTGCTGTAAATAGCCTGTTCCAGTTATGGAGTGCATTCTTCCCTTGCCTTGCAGCTTTTACATAAAAAGGGCATCAGACACTCCTGTTTTGCTAAAGAAGCACTCCCCACAGGTGAAAGCAGGACTGAAAAGAAAGAGTCAAAGAAACCGGCTGCTTTTCTGTTTCTTTGAGACAGGTTTCTGAGCAGGCCTGTGCTCAGAAAACATCAATTCAAACAAACACAAAGTTTGGTAGGATGCTTGGCTGTGCAGATGTCTGCTATTTGCAAAGCCAGTTTAGCAACCTAGAATGAAGAGACAGTCCAGTCTCTAAACATATTCCAGAGAAACAGTTTTATGGAAAAAAAAAAAGATTTTATTACAATTGAAGGACAGTTTTTTCTGCAACATCACATGAGTGTGGGACAAGCATAAGTGAATTTAGGCTGGTATCAGGAAGTTCAAATTATCCCAGTACTGAAGGCTCTGGAGCAGCTTTTTAATTGGGGCAATATTAAGAACCCTTTTTTGTTTTGAGATAGAGCTCCATGAATGCAGTAATACCTTCTGAATAGTTCAACTGACTAAATAAAGCCTTTGCTACCAGGTCTTTTTTCCACTGTCAAAACAAATAATTATTGTATATAATTAATTCCATGCTTCAGTGCTTGGCTGCTCATCTGCAAGCCTAAGAGGGTTTTTTTGCACTCCTGAGGAATAACAAAGCTCTTGAGTTTTATTCACTTGTTCTCCTTTGAAGCAGCAGAGAGAGACTACAATGTGGGCCACTCACAGACTTTGAGTTCTGTCTCTTGTTTTTTATTAACACAATGACCAGACATGGGGACTGGAAGGGTCTTTCCTTCAGGATTTCACACTTATCTGGAGAACAAATCATATCTTGCTTACCAAGGTGAGCTGAGTGTTCCACCTAACAAATTCCAGGGACAATTATTTGGAGATTGATGTTCCCCATCCTCTCCTGTTCTCCTTTCACACACTTAAAATTTGTTCATTCTGGTCTTCAGATTGTTGCAGGGAACATACCTGGCAGCTTCAGAGCATTTCACTTCCAGGCCATTTGTTGTGCAGCTGTGACTGCTGTGAACTAAGGGCAAGCTACAAAACCAGTCGCAGGAGCGCGCAGTTAAGTGGTTGCTCTGAGCCACGCTCTTTTAGAGAGAGACACAAATCACAAAGGTCTGGGAGGCAATATTGCAGGGCAATATCACTAGGAGCTTAGCCTCTTTCTGCAGATACCTGCTGCTGTGCTATTCTGGGGGCCAGGACACTGGGCTGCTGCTGTGCACATTGCAGCCACTGCAGCATCTCCTCGGCCAGCCTAGGCTTTTCTGGGTCTGGGATCTTAGTGCCTACCTTAGTAATAAGTTTGCTTTTTCAGAAACAGACTGAGAAAGAAACTCAGGCTTCACCTTGCCCTCATTTGTCAGTCCTAACCCTAATGACCTCAACCTCCTGTCCATACTCTTGACACTTCTCCCTTTCCATGAGAAAAAAATATCAGAAAAGATATATGGGAAAACCTCCTTTTGGTTTGGTAAACCTAATTTCCCTTCTACCCAAACTCCAGTCACCAAAGCCTCCCGTGTCATTGCAACTCAACCAATGTATTTGGGGAAACAGCATATTTTGATTCTATGCTTTCTTTTTTCCGAAGATGCATCTTCAGAGGTTATGGAGCTCTGACCAAGCTTAGGGGAAGAACACGAAAGGGTGAGAGAAATATGTATTTCTGACCATACTGGGGATGGGGATGCACTTAAAAGCTGGGGTAGGGTTTACACCCTGCATAATGGAGAATGTGAACTTCCACTTCCATGGAATTCAAAGGTTCAAAATTAACATTGAGTGCAAATCGTATTCAACACGCAGGAGTGTTCTGGTCCTTTTCTCTTTGCTCCTCTCCTTAGTTCACATGCTTAGGACCTCATCACCCTTCTACTTTCACAGCTTCTATCTGAGAAAGTCCTGACTACGGAAAAGAAATTAATGCAATAGGAAGCAATGAACTTCCAGTTGAATTAGTGTTAACTAATGCAATACTGGGGATTTTATCCCTATAGTATCTCCAAACACCATGAAATCATTAAAAAATAATACTGATGATGGCCTATGAGGAAATATATTAAAAAAACCCTGATTTGGACACACTGATAGAAAGCAACTCTGCAAGCAGTCTCATTAATTGTAGTGATATTCAGTGCAGGAAACAGCAAAACCTGATCCTAAATGAGGCTTCAGGAATGTAACTGCCTGCACATGTAACACACATCATCCTCACCATACTGTTATTTCTTTAAAATTGTCAGAGCTTAACATTTGTGCTTTCTTTGGAACATAATTCTTCTGTCATTGTGTTCTGATGACTCATCATTCAAGGTACTCCAGTGAATCATATTAGTGCTCTACCAAAATAAAAGTATAAATAGATAAAACTTTGGAACACAGTTTTCTAAACTGCTCCTAAACAAAGTTTCCTCCCTGTGTTACAAGCATCTGTTCGGGAGATTTTAATAGCTTGAAGTTTCATACAGACAAGAATGACTCAAGCAAACAGCGGACTGACAGAAGTATGTGCTCACACACACAGTGATGGGTCAAACTTTTTTTATATTTGTTGCTGTTTGTTTAGTTTTTGGTTTGGTTTAGAGTAGAGGTTGCACACTGAGTCATCAGAAATCATCAGACAAGTAACAATTTTCTGATTTTCTGTGTTCAAGTATTTTTAAAGTGCCATAACCATCACAATTGTACACCATGGTTTGAATTGGCAAGATTAATGAGTTAAAACAGGAATTGAGATAGGAGGCTGGCTTTAAGTGATACATCTCAAAACATCTCTAATTTTGAAACCTGAGTTATGAAAAAGTGATGCCACCTGGTAAAATATTTCAAGCATTGAAAAGCTTAAGGAATGTCCATTACCCACAGTTCTAATTATATTTTTCGCTCATTCTTTGACTTTTCAGATATGAGTTTGGTTCCAGCAGCACATTGCCACAGAAATAGATTCTTTAATTTTTCTTAGTATGGCAAAAAGGCTACTGTTGTAGCTCTCTAAGCTTAGCTTTTGGAAGTTTATACCAATTTTCCCGTTAGGTGGAAGAGGTTGTTAAATCTAACCTTTGGACACACTCTAACACGACAAGCCTGAGAAAAGAGACTGTGGCTTTCGCATTCCTTTTTTTCTCTTTTATAACTATGTTTATCCCCTTTCCTTTTCCTACTCCTCCCAAAACATGCCACCTGATAAATAGAGAAAGAACTGAATTTTCACTAAAGCTACTTCAAATGGTGCTAATAACATAAAGGTGTTTATTTGCATAAAATTGCTAATTTGAAATATGAAGTGTAATTTCATTTCAAATGCCCATAGAAAGTGATACATAGAAAGGCTAACACTGTTTCTCATGGTACATTTTGATCCAGCTTCTCATTCTTTGACCAGTGATCAGAAGATCTATTTAAACTTTATTTTAACCATCTACTCCTTTTTTTGAACACTGACTGCTTTTTCAGACTTTCACCCTTGATTTGAAAGTAGATGATTCCCTTTAAGCCTTCGTTACAGCATTTGCTACCACTGTGGTTCAAAAATTCTTCCTTGAAAAGCTGCAAGGAAGCGCTGTGCTGTATGATTTTATAATCCAGGTCTCACACCAGGCAAATTGTTTGGGTTAGACAGCTACTTGAAGTCCTACTGAAAATCCTGTCCTTGACATGACCAGCTAATACACAGTGTCACTTAAAAAGATTTCTTATCTAAGTGGAAATCATAATATTCCTGCTGGTCTCATGCCCAGAGAGAAACACTCAGCAGTGTGACTTTATCTAGAAATATCCAACCCTGAACACGTTTTTATAGGTGTTTATTTAGTCCTTTCAGGTGCAGAGAAAGTATGGCCTCTGCATCACTGAAATTCTGCTCCAATACTGGCCTCCTGGTAGGCTGGGCCAGACCACAACGAGGTCTTCCACTTCAGTGAGATGCAACACAAGGCAAAGATGCATGAAGATTATCTTGACACCTGTTCCCATGAGCTGAATGGAGAATCAGCTAGAGGTTTGCAGGATTAGATTTATCTGTCTTATAGAAAGCTTTATGGCATTTTGGAAAAATTAAATTTCAGAGTGCTGTAATGCTTAAGATGTCCCAAAGTTTTTTTGGAAAGGTTTTTTTTCTTTATGATGCTTCCCCCACATGCTCATAAAAATTTCTCCCTATGGACCCTTTTTGTATCCCAGCACTATTTTCTGTTCTCTAGAGCTTCTTTCCTGCCAGTGTAAAATGTTGTTTAGAATTTCTGTCTCCTTCTAGTAAAGTTTAGACTGTTTTTAACACTGCCTTCAGGATTTATAAAAATATATGCAGTACTATTGAGAAAGATGATATAATTATATGGGAGAAGGAGAAATTGGAGGCCTTGATGAGATAGGATTATTACAAGAGCAGAGACCACTGTGTGAAAACCAGCCAGATGGGCAGTATTTAATATTACTGATGAACCTTTCAAACCAAGGTTTGACTCTTCCAGAAAAAAAAATAAAATAAAATCAGAAGTACAAATAAATTTAGCAATTATTCCTCTCTTCTAGCTGCAAGGCCCCGTGTAAAGCTCCATGAAATGGTTCAATTTTCTGTGTACCTGCTAGTCCCAGCTGTCATAATGTCCAAGACCTGGACAAACAGAACACAAATAAGTGTCAGTTATGGATTCAAAACAGAGGCTGATGTATCTTGAATATACTCAACTACTCATGGAGATCTCGTGCAGTCTGACTCCAGGAACATGCCAGGTCTTCTTGTGCTGGGTTTGCCAAGGCTGGTAGTTCTGACTCTAACAAAAGCTAGGCAGGCAAGTAATTTTCAGAAAAAGATTAATTCATCCTGCCTGCAATGAAAGAGAATGATCAGTGAGGTCAGTAAAGACTTTCCCTCTTGGACTTTCTCATGGAGAGAAGCTTTGGTACTGAAACTTGCTTAAGTTGTGACTGACTTCTATTTGAACTTAGAAAAAAAATTTTTGAGCACTTGAAGAAAATTAGGAGAGTATAGAAAGACATTATTGACAGAGTTTTCAAGAGACAAAGGTCACGTATTTATTGGTGAGATTTACAGCCTAACATTGAAAGCCCCTTCATGGTGAGCCAATGAAGCTTGCATTGGAAAACTCACTATTAAGTTTTCTTCTACTCTCTTGAAGGAGCAGTCTCATTACTGAAAAATTATTAGACACATGAAAATGTAGTAATCATCATTAGTATGTGCAGACTTTCCGGTGAATCCCCAGAAAACTGAGCAGAGAAACTTTTGATCCGTCATGACAAGAGATCTAAAAAATTCAAGTCTGTAGATGGAAAGTGAATTACACGATACTACTGAAAATACGGAAAAAAATTTAGCTCCATTTTATACAGAAAAATATTTTTATATATGAAAGGAAGCATCACAAAACTTTTCAAAGTAAGCATGAGTGTAGATGCCCAATTATAGAGAAAACACTTGACCAAGAGATTAATTGCACTGACAAAGAACTTTTCAGTATAGCAACTCAATGTTTTCCATCTTCACAGGAGTCTCTGCTGTCAAAAACTATGGATTCCAAAGGCTTCTGCAAAAGTTGTAACAGTTCCACTGCCATTCTCTCTCTCTCTGTGCTGAACAAATCTGACAGACCACTACTTATCACTGCAGTTACACACTGTAAACTATCTTGCACATGGACAGGAAATGCATTTTGTCCATCTCAGATGAAAGCAGAGCTGCAGCCATGCAATTTTTCATCCGTAGAGAAAGGAGACGGACATAGGCAACTTGCAGGTGGGAAAAATTTAAAAAATAAAGAGTGAACCTTAGAACAGATGCAAGTATAAGTGGATATTTTGAAATAAGCTCAGCAGTTCAATACCAAGGGGAAAAAAAAAAACATCCTGCTGCATCTTCCTCACCAACATATGTCTGACACTTTGAATATATATATGAGCCTGAGAAAGCATATATTTGCTTGCATGAGGCATTTAATGCTTCATACCCCACTTCATCATGAAAAATACCCTCTAAGATCTCTAGATTTTAAACAGAAGAAACACATTGAGACTATAACTATACATGAAGACTATCACATCTTAGTGTTGCAGAGTATAAAAAAAACTGCAACAGCCCCAGCAAAACTGAACTTTCAAAGGGACATTTTTTCTGTTTTCCTTCCTTTCTTCCTTCTCTCTCGACTTCTTCAACGTGAGAATTTTGAATAAAAAGTTATGAAGTTTCTTCAGTAGTCACTGCTTTTTTTCAGGCAGTCACACACAGACATTAAAGCATAACTACTCGCTAAGCCATCAGCTATTAGCATCATCTTACCTAGGTTCCTAGAGAAGCTGTGGATGCCCCATCCCTCAAAGTATTTAAGGCCAGACTGGATAGAGAGCTCTGAGCAATCTTGAGGGGTTTTGCAGCTGTGAGCTGGCAGAAGGGGGTTTACCCCTAGCATACTGACACAAAGAAGCCCAGAGGGCAAAGCCTCTGGAAGGTGGCACTCAGTGCCCAACACACAATGAAGAAGGGGTAGAGCTCCTCACCTGAAAGGGGCTGTACCTTCCTGTCACTGTTAAGCAGGCACGCAGGCGAAGAAGAAAGAGACGGGAATCTCCATATGTGTTGCACACAGCTTCACTTCCATAAACAGACATGGAGGAAGAACCACATTGGTAGGCGGGTCCAGGGATCTTATAGTGGGTATGAATAGGCGGGGAAAGGGATCACAGCCAATGGGATAGGGGAAAGTAGGAAGGGTGGACAGCAAGGGAACCAATGGGAGCAACACATAGGAAGGGCTTAGGGAAGGATCCAATGGGGCGTCGAGGAACAAAGAACTTTCTAGAACTGATACATGTTAAAGAAGAAATATGAATATGCATAACTTCATACATAAAAGAGGAAAATATTAACCAATTGGGAGATAACATGCAAAACGCAGAACAAGGGAATTGTGGGTTCTCACCCTGCCTGCTATATGCTAAACTTGGGTTGCTGACCAGTGCCACTGGTTGTTGGAGTTTTCCTCAGGCAACAGAGCCGCTGGAGCTACTTGCACCACCACACAATCTGGTCAAGTAAAAGATGTCCCTGCCTGTGGCAGAGAGGCTGGAACCAGATGATCTTTAGTGTTCTCTCCAGCCCAAACCATTAGATAAATATATGAATCTAATTAATAACTGCTAATATGAAAAGAGAAAGGAGCCAGCTGGCAAAGTTGTAAAACTGTTGCTGGCTTAAAAGGAGGTAAAGTAAAGCATGTGCTTTACCAAAACCTGTAGCCCTTCACAGAACAATGGTGTATCTCTTTTCTGTTGATGCATTTTCAGTGACAGCAGTTGAGCACTATTAAGACTGGGATATGTCAGACTGCAATGTTGAGAATTTGTTTTCCTTTTAATAGAAAACTCCACATGGATTTTGCTTCAGAGGACTAGAATTCTGTTTTGCAATCAAATTATCCTGGCTATTTAATCTAAGAACTGAAGTATGCACTAGAAAAAAAACAAACAAAACAAAACAAAACAAAAAAACCAACTTAAAAACTAATTCAGAGAATTATAGCAGTAAGCATTGGATTATTAGATTATCTTGTCTATATGATTCTTTTTAAAACCATCTCCTTTTTCCAAATAAGCTAGACACAATTTATTCCATGATTATAAACTTAATGGACCTGCACTCCAGGAGATTTGCCTCTCATTCTGAGAAATAAAAAAGAAAACGAACATTTTATTGAATTTCCTCCAATATTTGTTCAAATTCTTAAGCAAATTTGCTTGAGTCTTTTCAGTCTCTTGATGTTTTCTATTAACAACGTCATTTTAATCTTTACTGATACTATCTTTTGTTAGTATTAGGTAGCATCACAGGATCACTGAAGTAATTTAAACCCAGTCACAGAAGTTTGATCATTTACTCCATAGTTTGTTCCTAGAGGTCCGCATGCCAGACAAGTCCCAGATGTTGGGATATGGCAAAGCCTGAGCTCTTGCCAGCTTTTTTCTGGATGGGCTGCGTAAAATTTTCTGCTACGTATTCCACATTGTCTTGCATGAAATCTTCTAGCAGTTTTCTTATAAACATGCAGCCCATTCTCTCCTAGCAGGGCATGGAACAGCTGCACACATTCTGTAGGGAGCCTGAGCTTTGATGTGCTCTTCACAGCAGTGTGCACAGGGAGCACAGATCACAGGTAATAGAGGTAGCCTCTACATGCCTGTACTCATCACCTAGTCCATATTCATCTGGACCATGGCTAAAGTGTCCTGAGGGTAAAAAAGTGATAAAATAGACAGTGCTTTCCAAATATATATTCTGCATGTTTGTGTAATGTAGTAAATAAAAAGGTTCCATGGGACACAGTTGGTTCAGGTGATTTCTACTGTTCAAGGCAGCTCCTGAAACATGCAGTTTATTTGAAAGGGTCGTGGGTGCAGGAGCTCTGCTTAAGCTGCCAGCCACAGCTTAGACCATGCCCCAGAGAGAGTGAGAGAGGTAGATTGAGAGAGATTGAGAGATTGCAAGAGAAATTGCGAGAGAGAGACTGCGACAGACAGATTACTAGAGAGAGAGCTTGTGAGAGAGATTGCGAGAAGAGCAGGAGAGATTGCGAGAGAGTAAGAGATTACGAGAGCTAAAAGTCTGGTTACATGATATTATATCTCTTCTTATACTGAATATGGTAATAGTACAACATCCAATCAATAGAAGACAGAAATCCTTATAGAATTTACATACAACCTATCAAAACTATACATTACCATACTGTGTTACATTTTAACTCCTAAAAACTACTTTCTAAAACTACTTTTGTCTTCCCTGCCACGCTGGCAGGGTTTCTCTGACCCTTGGACTTCTCTGTTTGCTGAAGCATCCTCTTCTTTGCTAAAGACATTGTTCAATCAAGAGGGATTTTCTTTCAGCTGGCTAGCCCATTGTTTTTTGGTTGTACAGTAACTAACAGCTTGGTATCTTATATCTCAAAGCTAGCTTTTATTTCTATTTTGCTTACAGGTTTCATATTTTCAGAATCTTTTGCCAAGCAGTCATATTTATAAGGTTTCCCTATTTCATTCTCCCCACCAGTGCAATGTAGAAAGTGAGCTGTGGAAACATTTTCCTTGCTTTACAAGATCATAAGTTTCCTTAGTCTTAACTAAGGCAACCTGCAAGACTAATGAAAAAAAACCCCAAACTTCTTTTGACTGAATGAAATGTGTGATTGAACAGTGTATACTTGTGTTCTTGAAGATTAATTCCCAAATAATTCAAATTTTCAGGAACAGGAGATTAAATGTAGGACAAGAAGAAGTCACTGTTTTGCATGTGTGTTTGTGTGTGTTGTTGTTCTGTAATCTCTAGTTTGGGTTAAGAGTTATATTCTATACAAGAAAAAAAATTCTGAATTTTCTGAATAGTGTTTTTTGCATGGGAATATGATTAAAAGCTTATTTCCAACTTCAAGCCATATGGTGAGTGGTGATTCACATTTGAAAATAATTCCTGCTTTAACTGCCTCTGGTAGCTCTTAGGAATAAAAACTGAAACAAGAAAAGTAAGCAAAAGAATATTCCCAAACTGACTGCTGGAGCTAGATAAAACTCATATCTGAAATATTTAGCATTCTTTCCTATGTACACATTTCCAGAAGACTTGGTCACCCAAGCACTTCTGATCACTTCAGCCGACCCATGGGTTCAGGAGCAGAGAAAACCCATTAAGGTTTTGGTGGCTGCTCTGTCTGGGCTGCAGCCAGGAGCCACGAGTCTCTGCAGAAGTTCAGAGGCATCTGTGCCTGCAGATGAAGCCTGTCAAGGAGGTGCCCTGGGCTTGATTCCCACTGCCCAACCCAAGGTCTGCTCCTGGGCTGCCCTGCTGCCACGGTACGGCTGGCAGGGGCATGCACTGAATGCATTTGTGTCTCTTGTCATCTGCTGAGAGCCTGGGGAAGTGGCTCCGGTGGTGTGCGCAGCACATGAGCCTGGCTTAGAGGGAATTCCTGCCACAAGAAGAGCACAGCAGTACCCAAGGAGGTCATTCCTGCTTCAAGCAGCCTCTGATCAAAAAAACTGATCATCTGCCAGGCACAGCCAAGTGCCACTGAGGCCAGCCCAGCTCTGCGTGAAGCAAGTCAGTTCAGAATGATTAAATCACAGAGTTGGAAGTGAAATAAGGGTGAGACTCAACAAGCGAGCCTGAGTGCTAGGAAGAAAAAGGAAAGATATACATAGTGCTTAAATCCAACAGAGAAACTAAAAAACTATGGAAGCAGATCCAGCTGCAGTTGAACTTAGCTGTGTGCTCCTTTGCACTTTATGAAACATAAAACTGGGAGAACACTCTCAGTTATGTATCCAGGTGTGCCTTGATAATCTCATCAAATCAGGGGAAACATCAACATCAAATCTTGATTGCACAAGATTTCAAATTGGAGAGTTCCTAGGAACTCCCAGGAAAAGGAGGAAGAATAGTACAGGGGAATGATTTTAAAATCAGCCTTTCCCAACTGTTTGTCCTCTCCACCCCATGCCTGCCAGATGATATAGTAGCTAAGCTAAATAACAATTGCTCCCTTGTTTTCAAAGCAATTTTCTGAGCTATTTCACAGATCAGTACGTGTATCACAGAAACATAAACCTTGAAGATTTTGCACTAGGTCGGGACCAAGCCTAATATGTCATGTCTCATCTCCCTTTCACTCTCTCCTGGCACTACCAGGCTCCTGATAAGGGCTTGTCTAACCTGTCTTCATGCCAAAAGCTTTCAGTTGTCTCACCAGTGGACAGCTTCTAGCTCTCCCTCTGGCAGGTGAAAATAAGGCAAAATGAAACCTCATTAGTTCATAAGGAAATGGTTCCTGACTTTGTACTGCTTATGCTTTGTGCATGTGCAACAACTTTTGGAGACTGAATAGGCTTTGCCATCTTTGATTATACTATAGGCTATCATGTTCACATCTGCTTTCACCACATAGATAAAGTTCTAGTGTATTAGAAATAGCTCAAGCAAATGAACAGTTATGAAATCCCTTAATTTTATGAAGATTGTATTGTTGAACTGTTACAAAAACCCTAGTCCGTTTCTGCCAAAAAGCCAGCTGTAAAATCTCAATTCTCAAATATACAATTCTGAATTTTTAATTTTACAGAACATTATCTTATCCAAGAAACTAAATACATTATTGATACTGTTGCACAAAATCTTAAGAATTAACCATCTAAAAGAAAATTATACTATAACATTTACTTTTAATGTGTTTTAGAAAAATGCTTATGTGAAAGTTCATGTATTTTAAATTACCATCCTGTTTCTTTCTGCCTACTCTTAAAAAAAACCCCCACCGATGTTATCACAGAAACTAAATGGGGCATTGAGATTGTGTACATTTCTACCCATAATGCTACAGAAAAAATGCAAATATCTTTGTCTTAAATAAATGTACATGAGTAGTCTCACAGTGAATACATTTTTATGAACAGGTGAGTACATACAGAAAACCAGATGAAAGGCAAGATAAGCCCAATTTAGAAAATGGAGATCCAGTGGCAGGCAGTGTTTGCCTGAATTGTGACAGCATTTTGCAGTAAGCTATTGAAATTTCTTCTCAATTAGGTGGATTCTCTAGACTGCTGAGTCTGTCAGACCAGAACATAGTCCACCTGGGTACTTAAGCAGGATGAGACAAAGGCATCTCACTTGGGTGTAGGAGCATTTGAAGTACTTGAGAGAGGAAGAGAAAGCACAATGAAGGTACACTTCTCTTTTTCCCAGCTTCTTTATAGTAGGAAGATTTCTCATATTCATAAGAAAAATTGTATTTTGAATCATGCATATCATATTGAGCTGAGGAAACACAATCCCACTTACTACTTATGCGGGGATGCTTTAAAGTGCTTCCACAACAAGCAACCCTCTTTGCAAATAATGCATTTTATTCCCCAAACATTGCAGTCTCTTGTGTATGTTGCATTCACCCTAGGGCAAGGCCATCGCCCGCATGTATAAAAGCAAAAGATTGTGATATGAATAGACATCCATTCAGTTTTGGAGAAGTTCCTGAGAAGGAAGGTCAGCTAGACTTGCCACTGCATCTTTCAAGGTTAAATGGTAAGACCTTAACCTAAGAGTTTATCTCATCTTCCAATGCACAAGATGGAGTCAAGGCCTGCAGCCCTAAGGCCGGCAACACTTTTACACCAGCAGGGCTTACCAGCAGTTTTCCAAAGAAGGTATGGATGCACTGACAATGAAATTGATGTTTTCAGATGATGATCTCATTTAAGGCTCTTTCCCTGAGCTCTTGAAAATACTCTATCAATCTCCAGCATCCCACAAGGCACAGGTTGAAAATATCCCATCTGGAGCTCTCATTCCTGTCACTGGAGTGTCATATGCTTCCCAGAAGACAAAACAAGCTCTGTGTTCACAAAAAAAACCCAAAAAAAAAACCCCCCAAAACAGAGGAAATCCGGGGAAAGCCTCTTTCACTGTCTAGTGCTCATTCTCTTTTGTATGCTTCCTGTTGGAGGGTGGTGGGTCCAAACCAGCAGCTGAAAAATACATATTTTAACCACCTCTACATAGAGAGATACAGTAGTATAGTGCTTCTAGGTGGTTGTGTGGAGAGGAGTTAAGTCAAATCTCTTGCAAATGCAGGAAGAGAAAGGCAACCAAAACAGAGAAAAAGGAATCACAGCTGGAGGAAAGAGAAAAGAGCAGCAATCAGATGTTAATGTTCCAGGAGCTGATCAGAGTCCACTCCAACTTTGTAGAGATGCTGAAGTAAGGGGTCTTTTCTGATTGATTTGACCAACTAGAATGCCTTCCATAATTATGTTAATGAATGCCCAGTGATGTCACAGCATTTATTGACAGAAGCCTGATAGTTTCTTAAGCAATTGTAATCATGGTAGATTTGGTTCCTGCTGGCACACTCCCATTTTGTGACCCACAGGTGAGCACTGAATGCTGCCTAGCAGAGGTTACAGTATCCTTCTGTAAATCTCAGCTAATCAAAATTAAATATATTTTTTTATCTTTTTTCTCCCTATGTTTCTAGTTTCTTTTGGCTTGTCCTGCCAGCCTGCAAACTCAGTGGCACCACAATATAGAGCTCTGTATCACATCTTTTAATTCTCAACATCCAGTGAATGCCAGACTACCAACTGCCATTAATAAAAAAATTTGTGGAATAAAATCAGGTTGAGCTTTTATCACTTCAAACACATCACAACAAACAAGTTGTAAAATCACTTTCAACATTTTTACATGAATGTCTGCTCTTAGAATGGATGGACACTCCCTGGAAAGGAATTCTAGTTCCATATGTACATAATAACTATTAAAGAAAATAGACAATATTCATAAAATGTTCCCAGTGAGTAGAAATAGAGGTAGGGATAGAAGATATTAGCACATACATTTGCTATTCCCATGACTGATAAGGAAAACTGAAAAAAAATATTATACATATTGACTAATTGCTAATATTTTTCTCAAATTCTATTGTGAATTCTTATTTATTGGCTCCATGGTTTCATATGAAATCTTCCCCAAAGGCAAGCACATTCATTTAATAGTAAGCAGTTAAACATTTCAAGCCGCTTCAGAGACAGTCCATAACAATAAAAAGGATATACTTAATCTGGATACGCATATTTCATAAATTTCTCCCGGGCAGTGTATTCCCACTGCAGTGTTTTGCCAGCTTAAATGCCAGCACAGCTGTCTTTATCTATCCCCCTGAGTAATACTGTTCCTCCTAATGTTTCATGAGGGAAATCAAAAAGGGAAGTTTGATACAAATCATTTCAGTTTTTAAAAGACAAGAGAATTCACACTCAGGACTGGAACTCTATCAAAGGAGCTTTTCACTTATTTGTGGGTCACTTGTGGAAGAGACCTTATTTCTCAGGCTTCTGAAACAACTCTTTATATCTGTTGGCACCAATAAAGCTAAGTGGCACACATAAAGGTTGAAAAACAAGTCTTTTGTGCCATTGCATTACTGCCATTACAGCAGTTCTGGAAATGTTTTGTGTTATTCTACAAATATTTACCTGATGTCACCAGACGGCTTTTTCATACAAATTCTGGCCTTAAGCATTCTGAGGATTCCTTCTACGACTGTTGTACCAGGTGTTTTTATTGTCATTCAGCTCACAGGCTGCCTTTTTGAACAGTTTACCCTACCACCGCTTCTTGCTGTTACTATGGTATCTTTTTATTCCAAATAAATACTGAAATCTTCTGCTGTTTTAATGACTTCAGAAACTGAGCAAAGATCCACTGGGGTGACAGAAGCAGTACAAGATTCCACTGGCCAGAGACCTATCTCTCAGCTGTTTGTTTATATGGAGCCTTTCCTCTCTGTCTTACAGGCGATGAATGCATGATGCTCCAGGTGTTGTTTCATCCCATTGCAGTGATTCCATAGCTGACCGGCCTCCCGACTGATCCACCCCATGGATCAGGAACAAGGACATCAGTCTTAGTGAACACAGGATTTTATGGCTTTTACCAATCCTTGTTACTCTTTAATGAATGCACAGGAACTGTTCTGGCAGATACTATTGCCCCAGATATTTTAAGATTAAGAGAGCTTATTTAGCACTAATGATTTTATGCTGTGTGTGCAGGGAGCCTGTGAGCTTCAGGAGGAGATGGAGGATTGCAAATTGCACCTGAAAAGATCTCTGTCTGCTACTGACTACTGCATGATGTCAGAACTTCCACTACTGCTCTTTTAGGCTTGTCTGGACTGGGGATAAGATCCATCAAAATTGTTCCAGCCCACCTGGAAGATGCTGTTACATAAGGAAACATCTGGATGGGGATATCAGCTTTCTGCCTAGTTTGCATCTGCAATGCAGCCACAACAGTCAGCACAGAAGAGAGATGGTGTAGTGACAACATTTTCACAGATTCAGAGAATATGCTGAGTTAGAAGGGACTCACAAGGATCATCGAGTCCAAGTCGTGGCCCTGCACAGCACCATCCCCAAGAGTCACACCATGTGCCTGAGAGCACTGTCCAAACATTTCATGGGCTCTGTCAGGCTGGTGCTGTGACCACTTCTCTGGGAGCCTGTTCCAGTGCCCAACCACCATCTGGGTGAAGAACATTTTTCTAATATCCAACTTAAACATCCCCTTACATAACTTCAGACCATTCCCTTGGATCCTGTCACTGTTCACCCCAGAGAAGAGACCAGTCCCTGCCCCTCCTCTTCCCCTCATGAAGAAGCTGTAGACTTCAGTGAAGTTTCCCCTCAGTCTCCTCTTCTCCCGGCTGAACAGACCAAGTGACCTCTTTCTAGGAACTACCGACTGTCTAACAGATGGATTGCAGAGATCAGACTAATTTGAACTCTGAGGATCACCTAAAAATTTACCGTCACTACAACTCTGCAGCACACCAAGAGTGCTACCGTTCTTGCTAAGGCATTCCTCACACACACACAAGAGCTTATTTTGGAGAGCATATTATTATGCCTAGACTTGTAAATTATTGTGCAGTAATGGAACTGTGTTAGGAAACTAATATATAGCTAGCTCACAGCTAATCACAAAGGTCTTCAGACACTCTGCTTTATATATCTCCTAAAGCTCAGCTCAAGTAAAAGAATATAGACTGAGGCATTTTTTTTAGTCACGAAATGCTATATTAAAGTAAAATGAATTTATTCATGTTCAGGATGAATGAGGCTCTTCTTGATACTTCATAGTATGACAATATCATATTTATTTTAATATTTTTTATTGTTCTAAATTGCAAAGGTTGAATGCAATGGAGCATTTCCCAAGGGGAAAGAGGGAGCAGTGCTAACAGAGTGCTGACCTTTCATACCTGCATCCACCACACCTTTTTCACACAACACAGGTCCTGACAAGACTCAGCAGCACGTTATGAGATGGAGGATGAAGGCAATCCAGCTGCATCACCTTGGTGCTGCCTGTGCTGTACAGGAGCCTGGCAGCCCTGGCAGGACACATGGAGAGCTCCAGAGCTCTCCAGGAAGGAGGAGGCCTGTATGGTGAATATCTCTTATTTTCTTTTCATTTCTGAGGTGACTGAATTCAGTTTTCAGTAACCTACTGTGAAGATTTAAGCCAGCTTTGCTCACAAGCCTCCTTCTTTTCTGCCAAGGACTAGACCTGCTTCACTTCTACATCTGGAGGTAAATCAAGGTGAAATTCATTAAAGCTTTGTAACTAGGTAAGATCAAATCTAATCACAGCATATCCTCACTCACTCTTTTCTATTTAATTACACCTGGGTATCAGTGACACATCACAGAACTGGCACTTTAAAGTACAGTATTGCTCCTTTTTATGATGGTTTTGTTGATGTGCCAGTACTCATCAGGAAGAGTGACTAGAGATCAGAGAAGTATGAATCTAGTCTGCAAATCCCATATGTTCTCTGAAATATTGTTTTTGGTGGGAGTAAACCAAACATATGAGGAATTCATAGCTTTCTCTCTTTGGAGTTTGGTCTGCCACAAACAATTGTCAGTCAACTTTCAGATAATTAGAAGTTAAAGAAATCTGGCTAGGTTATTATGGGCAGGAAACTGCCAAATAGGGATCATAATGCAAAATTATCCTTTATTTATAACTGAATTATCAACTCCTTTATACTTGGCAGCACCATGTCAGTACCATTGCCTCCTGATCACAGG
This sequence comes from Lanius collurio, assembly GCA_020086605.1. NCBI lineage: Eukaryota > Metazoa > Chordata > Aves > Passeriformes > Laniidae > Lanius > Lanius collurio. The sequence goes on along the minus strand of JACBWW010000003.1, from coordinate 28,746,506 downwards.
AGCTAAACAACTTTGCCTGAAGTCTCAATAGTGAACTGCATATTTTATTAATGATCTTCACCCTGAAGCACCACAATGAGCAAGGTACCAGTATTTCATATGACATAACAGGACAATGAGAAATGAGTGGAAATGGATGTTGCCACAATCCACCAGGAGAACAGGATGGAGTAAGGATTCTTGTAGAACGTATTTATCCTCTAGGACATGTTAGTTAGAAATTTGTTTTGCATGGTGTAAGCTCCCAAAACCTGATTACGTTTCCCAGAGAACATTGCTGAGAGCCTGTCCTGTGGGGGAGGGATTAGCTCCACAGCTGACAGCACCAAAATATTTTGGTTTTCAGCTCCTTGTCAACCAATCAAATATCTCAGAAGGTGTAAGCCCCTGGGCTGTAGACAACCATTGTTCTTGCATTCTTTTTTCATATATTTTTCAGTTCCAACAAAAAAGAACCCTGTCTCAAATCTAGGAACCAACATAATAACTACAGAGGTAATATATATAAAGCTGTCTGCTGACTGCTGGCACAGGGCCTGAGTGACTGATTAAAATCAAATACTCAGATGTGGTTGCAATTTTTTCTTAATTACACATACTCTTAATCCAGACGACAATAAGCTTATTTATAGCACAATGCAGTATTACTTTCTTAAATTTCCATTAAATTACAGTCTACCATGAGTTTGTACAATTTTAAATATTCAGTTCCAATTTTTAGAGAATTCCAGTTTTCTCCTTGATAAATAGTCCTTTACAACACAGCAAATAAAAAAAATTGATTACTCATCCAAACACACCTCAGTCAATATATATGTGAGGTAAACCAACACAGAAAATTTGAGTTATGCTCCCCCCAAAAATTCTGAAGTTGTATAGCTGTGGTTTTTAGTTTTGGTTTTACCTCTGTGCATTGAAGTCTGTCTTTTCTTACAGAAAAAGATAGCATGAGTATAATTCTGATCCTTTTGTTTGGTGGTATAGAAGTGTAGAGGAGGAAGCACATGGAACAGTAACTGCAAAATGTATTATTTGAGAACAATGGCCACTTGAAATCTGGTCAGACAATCAAAAAAAAAAAAAAAAAAAAAAAAAAGAACAGCTTTTATCATGTAGGGTCTTAAAACATTAATTTCAGAGGGATTCTGCCACAATCTTTCAATCTCTAGTAGGGGGTGTACAGCACTTTTGGGATCCTTTCCTTCTCCTTGAGCATCACTTCTGAATAGATGGGTATTACTCTGGAGTGCCATGCCATGAGCTATTCAGAATGACAATTGCTTAGGAGAAGTCCACAAGAATCCTTCAGCAAACTGCTCTGTAAAGGCAGGTGAAATCATATAGAGAACAAGTGAACTAAAGTTGTAGACTTGAGAATATCTGAATAAACATCAAGGTCAAGAACTTGTGGAACTCTGGCTGACCCAGCACTGCTTTTTCTGTCTACCACGGGCACGTGAACCTGTAAAGCTGTGAATTTTTTAAACTCACTTGGTTTAAGACAGGTCATGTATTTGGAAGGCACTTCTCTATACTTGCCAAACTGCATTTTCTACATCATCAGTATAAATTGATTTTATCATTCTTTAAAATATATACAGTATATTACTTACCAATCCAATGGCATTTCATTTTTTACCCAAATGAAATATTGCTCCATCATTGTTTCTTATGCTCTCACTCTATTTCCACAAGTCAACCATAATAACACAGTTTAAACCTATCTTTAAGATTAGTCACAATCCTGAAATTTTATGGTGCATAACAGATTGATCCTGGTAAACTTTTAGCCTAGGAAAAAGGAAAATGAAATTATATATTGCTTTAAAGGTTAAAAATTTTCTTCATGTATCTGCATTACATCATGGTTACACAAAAGCCTTTGTTGTGGGAATACATCCAGCTTTCAGAAAGATGATTTCACCCACCTGGATTGGTCTATTCATGATAATAATAAAAAGTATATCTATGGGATTTGACTCCAGCAAGGACTTTAATCTGCTAACTATCTATTATGTGTATGATTATGTATGCAAAGCCCCTCAGTTACATAAGAGATGAGATTTCTAGCATTATCAAAACCAGGAAGAATTTTGCATATTCCCATATATATTTTAGCCCTTTATGTCCTCTTTACATTTATTAAAGCAGTTGTTTTGCTTCCCAGGTTTTTTCTAACTGAGAAAACCTGCAGCATTGTTTTATATATCACCTAGAAACTGCAAGTACAGCTTAACCACCACAACATGAAATACTGGAGATATTTTGTCCTCATCCATGCAAGCACATTTTATTTAAAGAAAATAATGATATTTCTTTAACCACCCACCCACAACAGCTTTATAAAGTTCTGTATTTTCTGAATTTATATTAAAAAAAAATCCTTTACTTCATTACTTCTGATGCCTGATAGAAGAGATAAGTGCCATTAGACATGTTACTATCTCCCTGTCTACAAGACCTGAGCTCAGGATGATCTGTCAGAAAGAGTGTAACCTGTAGGTTAATGGACTGAGTATAAATTGAGATGCAAACCCCAAAATATCTAAACTGGAACCAACTCTAATGCAATAGCTTAACAGTTAATCATATTATTATTTCATCTCTTCTCATTCTCCAGAATCATGGTTTTTCAATGTCCTCCTCTTAATATTGGCAACTAACTTCAGAAAATGGCAGATAAGTCCTGTGCTGAGCTAGTTAAGCAGGAGTTCTTAAGGGCAGCTTGCTTTCAAGAGCTCTGCAACACTTAGTGCTCTGTTTACTGGAGGTATCAGGCATGTGAGTTTGACTCCTTGTCAGCCCAAATTCCTTCAAAGAAAAAGAACAGAAAAATTAATTTTATTTTAATCAGGTGCAACCAACGAGAATTCTAAGGTCCCATGGCAATTTAACTGGGATATTAGATCATCAGAATATTTAAATGGGTAACTAAGAACCTAAATGTTTACTTAGCTCTAGTGCTTATAGCCATCTTCTCTCCAGTTTTAAGACTCCTTTTGCCATCTGGGGTTTCCTCTGCAGATTTATTACCAAGAATTATCCCCAGCCATACCTGAGTTTGTTCCTGAGTTTAGAGTGAAAAACATGATGAGTAGAAGTAGAAAACCTGATTAAAAAGGCAGGGGAAAAAACAACAACTGCAACAACAACAACAAAATACACAAGAAAATTGCAGTCCTTGGTGTTGCATAAACATATAATTTGTTCTGAAAGAAAACCACAGCTGTGCAGGGAAAAAAGGATTAAGTTTCAGCTGTGATAGAGCTGAGACAATTACAGACAAGGCTTACCTTGTGAAAGTGGTTAAGAGTAAGTCTGAAAGTAAAGATTAGGAAAAAGAAAAATCCTAGTCAACCTGTGATTATATACTATCTGAGCAACAGATCTGAATCTCAGATTTGAAAAAGTTCCTTTAAGACTTTAAGCTGGAAGAGGTTGAGTTCTGGTATTATTTCTGGGTTTCTACCTGACAGGGATTTAGCTAAAGAAGAATTTTTTCTAACTCAGAGACAGCTAAAATATTTAGCCAGACTTACAGTGTTAAATGTGAGCTACTGCTGCATAGCACAAATTAACCTCTTGCAACCATTACTCAAAACTGATGTAAAATCCACCTTTGCTGTCCTCCATTTCTAGAGTCTAAGAACTCACTCAAAATATGGGGAAAACATTCCATTAAAAGTCCCAGGTTCCCTTGGCAACCCAGCTAAAAACCCATTTCTGCAGAAGCTATAAAAGAAACTTTCCCTTCTTGTCATTCTCCACCACTGACTCTTAATGGGGAGCGGCTTGAGGAGCTGTAGCTGCTGGAGCACAAACCTCTCCTCCTGAAGGCAACATCTGCCTGAGTGAGAACCCTGACACTGCTGGGAGCCCCCTACCCCTTCCCTCTATCTGGCAGCAGCCAAATCCCGTGTCTCCACAGCTGGGTACTGACAGCTCTGGACAGCTGAATCCCTGCAGGAAGCCTTGGATGTTGGTGCCGCGGGACTCGCCCATCTGCACCATTGTATGTCGGCATGACAAATCAGAATGCAGCATTAAGAAAACGTTGTTTTTTTTAACAAAGCTTGAAAACTGCATTTACTCAGACATCCTTAATTAGAGCAGCTGCCAGTAAAATAAATGCTTTGGCTAGAAAAATAAAGAGATCTGCTATGCCTTTTGCTCTGCTCAACCCACTTGAATGTGGCCAAAACATAAGACAAAAATAATAATTGAATTCATGTTTCACAGATTTGGATCTATTCAGCAGTTGAGTACTCTCAAGCCTAAATAACAGCTCTATTAATTATTACCCACAGTCCTCTGCTTAGAGCCACAGCTGTTTTTCTGTTTCACAGACATTTTTCACAAATTAAAAAACTACCTAAATTAATAAAAGCCTAGGCTCATATGATTGCAATAGTTGGAAAGAGTTTCAGCTCATAAACTGTGGAACTCCCCATACTGCTAATTTAGAGCAACTGAGCTACTTTATCAGTCAGCTTTCATCACTTAATAAAGTTACTCAAATGTTGAAAAACACAGCCTGGATATCTTTAATGTGGGTAGGGAAGATGCCTGGACTAGCTGCTGCCGTTTCTAGTATCTTTTGGAAGATGTATCTGTTCCCTAAACTCATGTAACACTTCATGGAATCATTATGTATGTGTCCAAAAGGACCAACATCTATCAGGAAAATCAGGCTGTGAGGTTTTCAGAAAGCTTTTATTGGCAGCTGGGAAGGAAAAGACTTCTTTGTGAAAGCAATGGCTGGTTACATAGACTTGGAGACAAATGGAAGAGCTAAGCTGATTCTACAACTGTTTTCACACAGTTTTGTTCCTCCCAAGCAGAAGTGATCTGGCACGATCAAAACCATGGACTTGATTCCTGGGAAATATAAGAGCATCAATCCTATTTTTGTCTCTGGTTACAGAAGAAATGAAGCACATGAACAATATGAAATGCCACATGTAATTTTTCTGGGAAAATGCCCATAAACCAATACTGTATGTCAGCACATTTATTAAAAGCTATGTGCATTATGCTGCGAGGTTTGAAAGGGTGCATATT
>JACBWW010000003.1:28536246-28741108 GCA_020086605.1 Lanius collurio | reverse complement strand
TTTTTTTGGTAGAAACAACTCTATTCACAGTTCTGCAGATCTCTTATGGTTTTTATTTATAGTCTGATTTTGCATTCCAACTTTCAAAAGTTCTTTGCTTTGTTCCTGAAAATGTTCTTTCTGTGATTAGAAAGAACAATCTGGTGTCTGCATATGCTGTCAGCTACCAGACTCTGGCAAAAGAGAAGATTTTGGAACAATGGCACCTAGAACAGAATTTGCTCAACATTTAAAGCTATGTACCACAAGGCAGTGCAGATGCATAAGTGGCCAAGGAAAAAGATTCCCTCTGTCTCTAATGCTGTGGTACCTCATTCCTGAAAGAGGGATGAGGGATCTGCTTTGGGCCAGGAGACAGGAGCCATAGTACCAACTGAGTGTTTCTTGTGTAAAGCACCACCTCGACTGCCTCCAACCTTCAGAGCAGCCAGCCAGCCAGTTTCACTGCTACCTTTCCATCTGTGGGTGGAAGCCAATGTGAAGGAGAAAAAACAATAAAAACATTAATTCACTTCTCCCTTCCATTCCCTGCTATTCTACTCTAGCTGTATTTCCTATGTCAATAGCACACTTTTTAGGTCAATGTGAACATGTTCCTATGTGTTTGTACAGCTGAATGCTCTCCTAGTCTATCTCATTGTTCTTTCCAGGCATTGAAGGTACTCTTGAAAGCTGAAGAGGATGGGTTGTTTTTTTTTCCCTAAAACATTCATTTTCTTGGTTAAAATAACCCAGCATTTCTCCTTTGGTGAGTTTAAAGAATGTCATTTGCTTGTTAGATTTGCATCAGTTTTATGATGTGGTTACATCATGCTAGATTTGATCCTTTGAGATTTTAAACTGACATAGTGTCCAGAAGGTCCTTGTATTACCAGCAGGTGCTTGGACCATGCTTTTTCTCATCTCAGGCAGTTGAAGAGGGCAGTAAGAAAAACTGAGTCAGCTGAAGACCAACTTGGCACCAGATACAGTTCAAAGTCATTTATAGTTTTGCCTTTGAAATTACTTAAAATGCACAAACAAGTGCAACTAGGAAAGGGCTGAAAGTTACTTTGGAGAATGTTATGGCTTCTAAAGGATAGAGTCACTATACAGAAAAAAAGAAAGTACTTTTAAGACAAGGCAAAAGCTGTATCATAGATCATCTTGAACTGTTCTGTGTAGTGTTCTGTATAAACTTTCTAGCCACCTTCCTGTAATTTCTCAGATACATTTTCCTATATATTATTTTATCTAAAATTGAAACGTTTGACTTCAATAGGTCTTGTTTATGGACTCTAGGGCACAATCTCACTGTGGAACGGGCAATTCTATGGAATTCATGCCTTCTGCACACACTTAAAAGGAATGTACAAAACTGATTGAAGATTGCTTCCTTTCAGAAAAAAAAAAATCTCCCAGTAAACAGAATATGTATACATTGCAGGAAAGTTTCATGTTGTCTCTTTTTTCTCTTTGCCATGAAAATTTTTTGCTGTAAATATCTATTCTCACCAGTTATTTCCCCTGCATCTTTGCAAATGAAGCAGCTCTCTAAAGCTCTTCTAGAAAAGTCCATAACCCAAAGAAATCTGTTAATAAGTAACAGACACTGCAGCAAATTTAGAGGACCTTTCTGATGTTACATCAATCCAGCAGATCTTTTGGTTACTTATTGCTCGTTCAAATTCAAAGCCATCTGAAAGAGGGATCTTGCATTTTTATGTTGATCATAAAATAACCAGCATATTTTTTTTCCTCTCTATTAAGCCATGAGCATAAAGAGGCATATTTCCTCAAGCTTACACACACTTAATATCAATTGTTGAAAAACATTCCTCCGATCAGGCAGAAGTAACAGAAGACTCCAAGAGTCCCATGAAGATAGCAGTGTAAGTGTCAGAAGTGCTATAACTAATTACTAATGAATGAGTGACGTAAGTGAAACAGAAAAAGAATGTAACAAAAAAAGACTAAGATGCATTGATTACACTTAAAGGAAAAACATGAAAAGCATACATGCACAATAATTTTCTTAACCACCTCCCCCCTTCTGTTTTTAATTTAAACTTATCCATGAGAAAGAAAAGGATACTTTGAAAACCTTTATTAATGCTGTTCTTTTTTAGAGAAAATAGGATTTGCATACCTGCCCCTTTTCACACTTTTTTACTTCTAGCTTTGCCAGGTACTGGAATACACTTAGTATTCTGTGCCAAGAGTCTTTTTTCATTGAATACCTTTGTCTTTTCAAGTGACAGCCTCAATCATACCAGACAAAAGTGGAGTGAAGTTTGCATTAACAGAGTACACTAAACATATCATGGTCTTCATTCATTGAAGAAACATTTGCATAATTGCCCTAAATTAGAGACATTTAATTTTAAGTGATTTACTAAAAGTTGAAAAAGACTTTTTATTCTCAATTGTATATAGTCTGATTCATGACAAATCCTTTGTTGCATGTCACATAGGAATTTTCATATTTCTTGTCAAGATATTCAATTGATAGCAACTTTTCTACCAGGGAAGTTCGTGGCAGGGAGTCATACTGTGTTACAGCAATCTGGATACTCAAACTTCAAAGGTGGAAAGGGGAAACCACTCTGAACTTCTGAAGGTATTTAAACATTTCTGCATAGTTGTTACAAGCAAACACATCAAATTCTAAATTATATTTATTTTTATATTTTTCTTCAGATTCATAAGCCTTGATCAATTTCTGCCTTGAGACAAGCTAGTCCATGTCTTTCTCAGTTCGGATGCAGAGCTGCACATAAATAGGGATACAGATTCTAAGGCTAGAGGACAAGTAAGAAGATTTGGAAACACTTCTTTTGAACCTTACTTTATTATTTCTGCTGTCTTAACAGGTAAATAATGAAACCAGGTTTGTGAGGGTCCTCATCCAATTCCTTCATTGACAGGAACTTATCAAATGCACTGCCTACACATAAGAAGCAAGTGCTACTTGAACAGCATTCACATGCCACCAGATCCCAACAGTGGCCTTCTAGGCTGACAGAAAGTGGGATATCATCCCAGAACTTCTGAAGTGCCACTCTACAGTCAACTGAGTGTAAGCAACAGAGCCATGCCCTCCCTCACAGATTTTCCTGTCACATCCTGTTAAAAAAGCACCTGTTCCCTGGTATTTGAGCTGAGCTGGCTTAAAATAGTATATCATCAGCACCTAGGAGATGTGATCAGCCATCATTAATCATGGAGCTGAGTCATTCCAGTGGATGAGCATGCGAGGCTGCTGAGGATGGATATGGAAGAAGCTGGGAAATTTTCCCAGCTGGAAAGAGTAAAAGTTCCAGCATTTGCATCAAATCAAACCTACTTCATGAGACTATGAGACTGGCACCCTGCTCCAGACTCTGTCAGGCTGGACACAGCACAGCAAGAGTGCTGCATCTGGCCTGAGTCTCCTGCAGCTCACCCATGTGGATGCCTGGGCAGGAAGGACCCTATGACATATCATGACACATGACACACCAGTCCACACATGGTAATGGGATCCTCATCCCTCCATTTATGGCTCTGTTCCAGATAGGCAACACTGGTAAAAAAGGTAATGAATACTGCTCTGACTTCTATGATCTGTTCCAACTGTCCCTGTTTTTTCCTTTAGAGAAGGTTATTGTCTTTCACAGAACTCAGCAAGGTTTCTGAGATATCCGGATTTTTTTCTGCAGAGGGAAGATTATTCTGTAAGTTACAATGAAGTGAAGCAGAAATAATGTAATTAGCTTCCATCAGCTCTCTCCTGATTTAGACCAACATACCCAATACCAAATTTGGGGCAAAATTGTAATTACGTATCCTTTTTTAAACATCTTTAAATTTGTAGAATAAATTTTATTTGTGTTCTGCTTCTACATCCTGCTGACAAAGCAATGTTCCACTAATGTGCCTGGGATGAAAATGGTGGGGTTTGAAGCAGGAAAGTGTTTCAGCTTCAGTGTAAATGTTGTAACAACTAATCCATTACTCATACTCTAATTTTATTATATAGAACAAGAGAGTAAATGTAGGGAAGAAAATAGTTTTTCTGTGCATTGTCAATCTTTACAGTGCAGAATGGAATGTTAACAAAAATAAATTAATACACAGGAAAAATACTTCAAAGAGTTATTTTCATTAAAATATTTCTTTAACACTCTAGGAGCCAGAACAGTTAAAAAAGAAAGTTCTGATTTCAAAAAGAGAGTGTCATATAACCATTACCACACTATGGGAAAAAGTTCATGCTGGTATTATTGCATTTTGAAACCTTGCTTCTCTTACACCACTCTGTGCATATGGCTTATCAAGATCAAAAACATAGTCCTGAGCTAGTCTGGGATTTCTCCTGTTAATAGATGAGTGGAAAAGACCTGCTCACTATTAATTTCCATAAGTGGAAAAGACCTGCTCACTATTAATTTCCATAAATAGTTTGGTAAATTTCAAATTAATTAATCCTTGTCTGAATGTTGTTCTTTTTGTTCCCGAGCCATTGATAAACAAATATATAAAAACCTTCCTGCTGCACAATGTGAACTGCATATTGTTTACCAAACTCAAATTATCTGGGGCAGAAATATACTAATATATTCCTCATTAAATTAAGCTAATATGCTAAATTAAATAAAACACCTTTTACAAGAAATTCATTGACTGTTACTCTAATATTCAGGATATTGTGATATTGATGATTTCTGCATAAGCTTAACAGAGCTCTAACTCAGCTGTGCTGCTCTGGCTTCAGCTCAGGACTCAGAAATAATCAAGTACCTTGGAGATGAAGCTTCATTTTGCAAGGAACAGATGCATTAGATTTTCATAACTAAATGTAGATTATGATTTACTTCTGCTCTTGTACTACTTGTTTGGTTTTAAACCACCCATCATTTGACAATCAGAATTTAGCATGTGATATAAACTAAGAAATGTACAGATTATGAATAGTAGCCACAAATTTTTCTCTTCAGTGCGAAAGAAAAACAAGTGTTCAATTTTGTGACAGTTTTTGGTATTTTACTTTCTACATTAAGAAACAAGTTCTCTTCAGCCTTTACCTTCCTTCACAGAGCTATAGTTGTCATAATCAGGAATGATGAAAAGGCAGTATTGAGATGGATGTAGCCAAAACTGAATTCAGTAAGTGTCCATGTGTTTCTTCACTAAAATTCTGCATAGCTTACTTCCTAAATGTCTACTGATCAGTGGGGAATAAGAATATGGCAGTACTTGAAAGAAAACCTGAACTGTCAAGACCATTTTGTGTTCTTTACCAGGACCCAAAGACCTTAGTTATCAGATCCCTAGCCTCCAAAATAATCTGAGATTGCAACATGAAAATATTAGTCAACAATACAAAAAAAAAAATATTTTAAGACCTTCTGCACACAACATACTGATATCAAGGTATTTGTTCATAAAACAATCTACATCTGACTTAAGAAGCAAGTAAACTAACTACTATTGCCTTATTTGTGATAAAGATTCAAGTAGGTAACACATCATATGCCATACTTTGCCATACTTTAAAACTTGTAAGTTGTTTGACAAAGAAGACAATTATAAATGATGAGCAAAATCGTAACTCAGTTGATGATCGTTTCATTTGCCTTCTGTTTTCCTGCAGTTCAGAATAATTCTGTTTCAGACTGCTTACTGAAGGCAATGTAAGTGCTCAAAAGGATGAATACAAAGATCAGTAAGTGCCATTCAAACAGCAAAAGTTGCTCCTGATTAATAAATAAAAAAGTAATCAGTAGACTCATTGTTTGCTTCCTATGCAAGTAACTTCCATGGCAAAATAAGGTCACAGTGGCTAATGTGATTGTGTGCCTGTGTTTGTCTATTTAATTTTGGATTAATGTCACCTTAAGTCACAGGTTAAATAGAGAAGGATTTAAAATAGATCAACTAAAAATCCACAGCATACAGTCTAATTCCACCTTTATTTGTCCATGGTCTCACTGCATAGCACTTACAGAAGGTTTGCTTAGGGCCCTGTTTGATGAATCAGTATAACACCTGGAATTTTTAACAATGATAGTTGGCTTCAAGACAGATTTCATGCACACCATATAAACTGCAGATTTTTTTTTTTTTTTTTTTTTTTTAACATGGGTTGTCTTTTTTTCCAAAATGACACAGGGTGATGGGATGATTATCTCAACGCCTACTGGTTTGGCAGTCACAACATGGCACAGAGGGAAGACATGATGCACACATCAACATATGATACTGTCCAGGAGTGTGAGGTGTGCCAGAGATGATGGTATGGGCTGTACACAGTGTCTACCTGGAGCACACTCTGGGATGAACTCTGCTTCTTAAACACAGTTACTTGGCTTGCTCCAGCAAGATGTCCAGGACTAAATCGACATATGTGTGATGTGGAACCAGGACCCTGGAGATAAGTGAGAGATCAAAGTGGCTGTGTTGTCACATTGTGGCAGCTTCCGTGGTTTCAATGAAGACAGTGAGCAAGGTCTCCTGTTTGGCCTGAGTAATGGTATTGGTGACACAGCACATGAATGGCACCACTGAGACCTGCTTTAGAACACAGCTGCAGGGAAACTTCTGTAGAATATAGTTTGTATTGTAGAAAATTTACAAGAAATCAGGTGAGTTTAATAGCACACATCAGATAGTATTCCATCCAAAACTTTGCTAGCAATGGTGAACATCAATATGCCACGCTAATTGCTACATTGCAGGTTTTCTTTCCCCTAACTAGTCTCTGTTTTTGAAAGAACAATCCCTCCAGTTTTATGTGGTTACTCATTTCTGCATGTATTAAGAAAAATATTTGTAAATCTGTCTCTGTGGGATTGTATTTAAACATTTTTCCAGCTTATAGTCAGATAAATAAGCTTTTTGGTTTTTTTACTTCTGATTGCCTGAAAAGTACTGAAATAATTCTGTCATTTCTCAATAAATTCTTGATTGTTTAGTGATCAAAATAGAAGGCAGCGTGCATATGTTCAAAAATATCTTCCAGGATCATAGAGACTTCCAGTAGTTAAAATTCTTTGCTTAGCATGCTTCAGCAACCATTTAGGTTTAAAATCCTGATATGGCACAACAGGTTTAGCATGTGCTGGATTCCTGTTGGTTTGCTGTGTGCATAACTTCAAAAACTGTTGCTGCATTTACAAGAACAAGAGATATAACGGATAGTAATTCCTAATTTGTAGGGGGAAAAAATTTGCTGGTACAAATCAGCTTATTGCAGATTAGAAATCAGCCTGGCAGAGATTAAATGTTCCTTTCATGGAGTCCCTCAGTCTCATCTGCAATTGGAAACAATAGGTGGATGTATCTACAAAATCACCTGATATTCCTATAGCTGCCACTGAAGCACCAACCTCACACTTTGTGTATTGTTACTTTTGCTTCACTGTGAACAACACTGAGAATGACAAGAAAAAAATTAAGGAACTTGTAAAATTAATTTGTCTAATATCCAACAGACTGATTACTCTGAACTCTGTAGATTGACAGTAGATTGACAACCCAGCATTATTTCACCAAATACTACATCACTGGCAAAAAAAAGATAAATGACATTATAATGCTTAGTGAATCATTCCACTTGCAAATGCACCTCTTCCTTCCTATCAAACCAAAAGAAAACATCATAATTACATCTAAGATGCAAGCGATGGCATTCTCATTTGGCACTACAGTAGAACTGTGAAACGTGGCAAAGACTACTGCAGATAGATCTCCATGTTTTCCAATTCCCAGTCAGAATTACTGCCACATACACAAACCACGTGCCTCAAATCATCATTTAAGTCACCTGGCTATCTCACAAGGAACTATTTAAATCCCAAGGTCTCTGGCAGCAGCTTTAAAGTAACATTAACACTGCTATCTGCCTTACATATGACCTTACAGCCTGCAAAGGAGAAAAAAGTATATGAAACAGGAAGTGCAAATGCGGGAGGGGAAGTTGAAAGCTTGAATAAATATTGGCAAATAAGAGAACAAAAGAAAGAGCAAGAGTTTCTAACTTTGTCTTCTAATTCTCTTTGGTTAACAACGGTGACGATACCACACACCTCCCAAACCCCAAACCAAGACACTTAGAAAAGCACCAAGTGAATACAAAACCATAAGATAATGGATTACTACAGGTTTGAAGGGACATCAGGAAGTCATCAAGTGCCACCTCGTGCTCAAAGCAGAGATTACTTTGATGCTCTGAATTGCATAGAGCCTTGTTCTGCCAAAAAGTCCAACTAACCTATGCCATAATCCTGCTTTCTGTTACCTTTGCTGCTGGGCAACCATGAAACCTCAGCCCTTTTTTTTTTTTTTTTTTTTTTTTGTGAAAAAAGAGAAAATTTTTATAAAAATATGTAACAAAAAAAATATCTCGAGAATGGAGGGTTTGGTGCTTATGAGACTAAACTTCCAGAATTTTCTGAAACTTTGACCTTCAGCTGACACATTAATCAGCAATGGGAAGCTCTCTGAGTCATAAGGAAACACTGGCAGGGAGCTTCTCCAGGGAGAAGCATCTGCAGAAAGTGTTGTTGATATAGACTTACCTGAGGAACACGCCAAATCTGAAAAGGTTTTTTTTTCCCCAGTGAAAATTTGTGGCTGGCTCCAGTTACCATAACAGATTGTTAGTACCTGCATTTCTTCATTACACATGAGAATTATTAAGGGTCCATCTGACTCTCAATTTGTGAAGGTTCAAGGAGATGGTTCATTTAGAAAAACTAGTCATTTTATCTTTTTAAAAATTGTTTTCTTCTTTTTGGATGGAAAGTTTTGTGTCCCTATACCATTACATCTCTGTGATTTGTACCAGGGACATAAAGTATGTTAAAAGTAATTTATGACACTTCCTTCACTCAAGAGGCTCAAAGTAGAGAATAGCTGATTCAAAGGTTAGTTTATTTTCTTTCTCAAAGAAAGTTTAAAGTCCCCCAGCCTGTGATTTAAGAAATCCAAATAAACCAAGTAGCTGCTTATTTTTAATTAATGATCATTTTTATTCTTGATTTTTATTGCAGAAAACCAAGAAAATTACTCAAAAGTTTCAGTACCTGACTCCAATAATCACATTTTTTTTAATGCCGGATAATAGATATGCAATGAGAAAATGCAAATCTCAAGTATTTTTATTTTACAAAACTGATTTCATGCGTCTTAAGAATCATAGAAACATTGAATGGTTTGGGTTGATAGGGACCCTAAAAATCATCTCGTTTCAACACAGCTGCCATGGTCAGGGACACCTTCCACTAGACCAGGTTGCTCAAAGCTCACCCAGCCTGACCTTGAACTCTTCCAGGGATGAGGCATTATTATAGTTATGATCAACCTTTGAATTTTTTATATTTGCCAGTACAAAGAAAAGGGCAATTAGAGCAGCTGGATTAAAAAGGAGAAAGGTGGGTTTTGTGAAACTCTTATACTCAATGTTTAAAAACAATAAGCTCTTATTAGTTACCATAGCAGTGGCCTGAGGAATGTTCTACATCTATTAATTTTCATAGTAGCATTATTGTCCATTGCTTTCTTCCCCTGTCTCTTTTTGTCTATTTTTACCAACTTCTAAGGAAAAAGACAACTAAAAAAACCCCACCAAAACCCAACAAACCCGGCCAGTACTGGATATATTTATGTCCTGGTTTTGTTGCTGTGAATAGCTATTCAGGAACCAGTAGCCTCTCCTGCCAAACCATTTCTGTGGTAGAGTGGATATAGAAATTGCTCAGTCTACAGCTGTGTACCTTCTATTACTAGAAAGATCCTGATGAATAATTCAGAAATCACATCTTGCTAACCTCACATGTAATAGAAGTATGGTCAAATTCAAGCAGGAAAGACAATTTTTATCACTCTTTTAATCTACCACAACAGTCAATTTTCCCTGAAAATTAACTACACTATTCCTCTTGCTATTTTTAAAGTTAGCTGTATTTTACAGTGAAGCAGGCTTGAAAACCATCAGCAACAACGGGGAACTGCACTTGTTCTGTCTCCTTAGTAGTGGTAGGGGCCACATAACAATTTGATTGAGTTGTTATCAAAGGTGTTTGCATGTCCTCACTGCACAAATGATGCCACAGCCTCTGCTTCAGTCACTGGCACCAGAACAGCAGCACAAGTTAAGGACATGCAGTGGAGATGTCCTGGTGTGTCAGCATCAGAAAGTCATAAAGCACATCACTGCAATAGACTCTGGATCTGGTCAGGAAGTAATCTGGAGACTTTCTGTTTCACTTATAATTCTACTAGGAATATGGGTGGATCTAAAGCAAAGTGGCAACATCAGTTACATCAGTTTAGATGAGACTTTGTCAGGTGAGACCACCTAATAAAGTAGTAAATGTATGACCATTACCAAGTGGTTAAAAAGAGTTTAAATGTAACTCCCCGGTTTTTAACTTCTACAGCCACAGCCTACTTATTAATTGAAACTTTCTAAAACTTTAAGCTTTTCAGGTTTGGATTTTTTTATAGACTGATTTGAAATATGGCCTTAGCTGAAAATTTTCCTCATTTGTTGAGTTAGGCCCCTTCTGTTGAGTAGCTTGCTTGGATGGAAGGTGGAAATACTCAAAGACCCATTCTGGGCAATGAATCTGTACTTGCTGAATACCCTGTTATTTGTTTACCTTTTATAAAGAAAAATGATTTATTAATCCAGCTTGCACTGAATAATAGCAAGTCCCCTTTGACTCTCTTTGAAGCTCATACACCTGCTTTCTCCCATTCATCATCTCTTACACATTTTGATAGAAGACAAAGAAGGCTGCTGGTTAAAACAATAACAATTTTTAAAATTGCCACCTTCATTAGCAGACAAGTAGGGGAACCAGGCAGGAGTGTCAAGTCTTGGTTTAGAGACAGAGAAAGGAGATGTTACCTCATTAAGGCTGTTGTGAACTGAATGGATAGCTTGGGGCTGTTTTGAGCAGGAAACATTTGAAGCTGTTCGAGGAATCCATGGAGGATAGAGAGAGAGCTGACCTGGAGGGCTAGAGGCTGGTGCTGAGGGACATCAGTGGCTCTGAACAAGAAAAAGGAATGTCACAGTGAAGATAGAGTCAAGAAAAAATGAGGTGACAAGAGTCAGAGGAAAGTGGGATGAGTCCAGAGCTTAGTTTGAATGCTGGAAGAAGAAAAGTGTGAAAAACAGTGAGGAACAAATAACTCCCTATCTAGTGCTTTGTACCATGATATTCTGAGTTTCATCCTCTGAAAGGCAGAATAGAAAAAGACAAAATTATAAAGAGGAATTCTACTCATCTTTGCCACCAAACTCTAGCTCCTTCCTTCACCAAATTTTTCCCCAGCATATACTGTTTCTCCCACCATGCCCACAGGTATTTCTCTGTTAAAAAAAAAAAAAAAAAAAAAGAGAGAGAAAAGATAGTTTATTAAATCCAGAGGGACTGTTTAATTTTCTCTGCTTATTCTGACTACTAGCCACTGCCAGGGTGCAACACACCTCCCTGCACATATAACCAGCTCTGTACAGGTCCATGCTCCCTTTGGGTGGGAGACGAGAGACTCATCCTGAGGTCTGATTCCAACTTCTGTGCCAGGACAGAAGGAAAGTGAGAAAATAGGCATTTCCAAGTTCTCTGCACTTCTTTAAAACCTGAGCCACTGCTACCTCATTATTGAAATGAGCAAATGTTCAGTGAAAAAATAGTTTGATAATGGAGCCAGCAGAAATCTGTGGCTTGCCAAAGTCATGTGAATAACCTAGCAGAGCAGGGCTGACTAATTTTTAGTGGGAACCCTGCACCCCAACAAATATCACATTAAAATCTTTAAACCTACATTATTTTTTCCCCTCTGCAACAGAGTCCTCATGAGTGTTGTCACAACCAGATCACACAGTGAGAACTGTGGTCCTTCTTCTGTCATGTGTGATTAACCAAGGCCTTTAAAGGATGATTACTTGGGTCTATAAAAGTGCATGTCCCTTATACAAACTCATGAGAAACTCATAGTTTTAGACAAACCCTTTAGGCAATGACAAAAATGTATAAGTGTGTGTATATTTGAGCATGTATGAATTATAGGAATACTTATGAGTATTCATGTCAGACAAAGTGCACTTTGTTCTGTACAGAAGAGCACTAGGAGTTTGTTGCATTGTGAAAAGTAGGCAGATTATGAATTGGCATCTTCCTGTTGGATTTTACTTTATGGGCTGGGTAGAAACTTAAAATCCTTTCTGTATACTTGGTTTAGTTCTTAGCTAAAAATGAGAGACCTCGATTATGTCTCAGATGGGTTTTATACTGAGTTACAGAAAGACTAGAAGGGCAGAAGTGGATGCTGTAGTAGCTGCTATGAGCTGAAGGTTGCAGGCTGGTAGAAAAGTTTGAAAAATCAAGCTCCTGGCTTTTTATTTGTTATTTCCTTTACTGAGCTTCATTTAATATTTCAAAACTTTTATTTTTGCCATACTTTTATTCTTCTCTGAGTTCATTCTGTATAACATATTGTCATAATTAATATTTAGCAGAATATTTTTTATGTTTGTTTGCTGCATTCTAGGATTGCTTATAGGCTAAATTTACCAATCTTAATGCTCAAATTAAAATGCTAAAACTATAGAGAATCAGTAAGTATAGCCTGGCTTTGAGAAGGACAGTTGATGCCTGCAGTGGAATCAGTTCTTATCCTTACTACAGTCTCTGGAGACATTGCAAACTTAATGATGTTTAATCCTGTATATGCCATTCTAACCTTATCCCCAGGGATATAGACTATAAGGTGGTTCAAATCAATGAACTATGGAGACATAAACCCTGAGCAAATTATATTAGAAATAGAGAGGGTTTTTAAAAGGTTTTCTATATCCCTTTCAGCTGTGACAATGTTTTTTTCTGTTTCCCTGTTTTGCTAATACCTTAAGCATACTCCATTGATAAATTCATTGTAATGTTTTCCCATTTTCCTTCTCTGGATAATATAGTGGAATGCATCCTTCCTCCTGGCTATGCTGATTCAACCAAGCATGTTGTTATTTTTATTTTTGTGTTGAGGAGAAGTTGCTAACCTAGCTATCAAAAGGTATGTGAGAGGCCATCTATGCAGAGAATACTATACTTTTGTAGAAAACCAAAATATTTCAGTACTTCTTTTTAGGTCTGAACAAAAATCAGCAAGTTTAATATAATTAGTGTTTGGAAACACTTGTTCTGACTTTAATTATATTTAGCCTAATTAGTTCTGACTTTAATTTAATTATATTCAGCTTAATTATATTTAGCAATTAGATAAAATGCATGGTTAGTCCTGTTTGCAAGTCCTCCCTTGCTCACTGTTAGCAAGGGAGAAGCAGTAATTTATTCAGTACTTCAGGAGAAATGTTGACAAAGAATTATTGCTTATAACACTAGATTATCATTTCAGGGGAAGGTTACTTGAAGTAAGATACAGTGGAAAGGTTTGTATGTTGTCAAACTGGTATCTGCACCAAGCCTCTGTGCTTAAGCATCCATATGAAATCTGAGCTTTTCTTCCAGCATTGATATTATTAACTCGGACTTCATTTCCCACGCCTCCTTCTGTCTTGTTCATAAACGCTCTAGGTGATTCCTACAGCTCAAGGTTCCACTGTGGTGGCTGGTTAGCCTATGGCACAAGGGGCAGAGATAGTTCTTGGTAAGCCAGTCCCTGGTGCCAAAGAGTTAGGGTGAGCAAAGGAGGCTCTCCCAGAATGCTGTGTTGGGTTATGGTAATGCACTCCAGTTCTGCTCCCCTGGTTGGCTCCTGGTTCTGCCCCCACCCCCATACTTAAGCCTGAGTTGTCCCATGTTCTGGGTCTTTGTCTCTAGAACTCTTCCCAGTGTGGTAGCAATGAGCTGCTTCTGTGGAAATCCACACAGAGACCCTTTCATCTCTTTGCCAGCGACTCATATCACTGAAGCTGTCCGTGCGTTTGTGTGTGCTCGCGTGTGTGAGTGCGTGCAGCTGGTCCTGCCGAGCGGCTTCACTGTGGAGACGCTTTCAGAGATCTCTGCACCTCGCACTCTGGCACAGAAGCTACAGAGCAAGAGGGATAGGAATATTCCCCCTTCACGTTCTAATTGTCTTCTTAGTCCTTAGACATGTCAAGGACTTTTGCCGGTAGATTTTTAACGCAAAGATGCGCTGATTTTTATTGGTTTGCTGTCGTGAGGTTTCTGTAAGTTCCAGTCCTGGTCTATTTGGCATACACCAGAGATGGATTTTAACCAGGACATACAGTAAAAATTGTGGAATCTCTGTCCCTGGAAGGGTTTAAGGCCAGGTTAGAAGCAGCTTTGAGACACCTATTCTAGTTTCTGTGTTGTGTTGGATAAGTACACATAATATCTCATGGCATCTTTAGAGAATTAATCTGTGTTGGTAGAGGACTGTCTTCATTTGATTCAAGTTATTTTTTAACTGATAAGGTGAACACTTTAAGGGAAACTACTCTGTCTTCATAAGGTTTTTTTCTAGGACTTGATTGTTTCACAGCTTTGGGGTGTGCTATGAATGCAGTTAGGTTTGAAGAATAAGATTCATTGGGGTTTGGATTTTTGCCGTATACTACTGTCATTTTTATGTTGATTCTGACATCTGGATGGTCAAGTATTGGAATATTTCAGATGTGGTTTGGATGATGGTGATAACTGATTTGCAGATGAAATCAGGCACAGTGTTAAAGATATCACTTTAGTACTGAGGTACAGCA
Source organism: Lanius collurio (assembly GCA_020086605.1). Taxonomy (NCBI): domain Eukaryota; kingdom Metazoa; phylum Chordata; class Aves; order Passeriformes; family Laniidae; genus Lanius; species Lanius collurio. Next base: position 28,726,413 of record JACBWW010000003.1, on the reverse strand, counting down.
GGGATTTGCTGGGCTTTTATACATTAGTTCCTGCAATCTTTCCTTCTGAATATTCATTTGGTTAGTAGGTGGAAAATCAACAACAGTCTGGAATTAATAATATTTATTTGACTTACCCCTGTAGTCCTAATAAAGTCCCTGTCAGAAATGTAAGCTGCAACTATGTTGTGTAGTAAATACCACATAGCCTTACAACATATGATTTTATCTTTTAACCTCTAGAGCAATAACTACTTTTTAAGGGGTATAAGAAAAGAGTAAAATATAAACATGATAGTTTTTGTACTGATGATTATATACCAAAAGCAGAGCCCTGCACAAACCTCAGCTAATAAATGAGAAGAAAAAAAAATTGTCTCCATTGTTGATTCTTATTAAAAAGGGATAAAAATATAATACAATTCAAATGTATCCTCTAGTAGCTTCCACTGCATAGCCTGTCTTCACTTACAGTATCACTTTTTTCCCTTTAACTTATTACTAACTCATCAGCATAAGAGAAGGAATTTGATATTTTCCCAGTATTTGCAATTATAATGAATACCAGTGATTGCATGACTCCTTCCTGTAGTTGTCCTTGAGATGATTGTGTGCATGGGTTTCTAAAGGACCAACAGCCTGTCTGCAAATACTTAAAACTCCATTTTGAACTTTAATCTATAACCAAGACTCCTTTCCTCCCTCAAATGCAATGCTAAATTTTCTCCATTAAATTTTTTTTCACTAAAAACTTTTTCACTAGTTTTGGCATTATTTAGTCTTCCCTGTAGATTTTCTTAGTGACATGCAATAACTTTGTGGGGTCCTTTAACTCCACAGTCATCCCTCAACAACAACAGAGAAAAAACACCACTGATGCTCATAGAAGGATCAGTTCTCATGAGCATGTATCAGAATTGTCTGCATTAATCTCAGTGCACTCACAGATCTAGGGGAAGTTCCCATCTAAAACCTCTTTCCTTTTTCTGAGTATCACTTGGAGAAAGAAATGGCAATGATAGGGTAGGAAATTATCTTCACCTGGCTATGATTGTGAAACTCTGGAAATGGTGTTAATTAGGAATTGAGGGTATACAGTGTTGAAAGACACAATACAGCCCTACATGCAGATTCAATCCTAGACAGGGACTTGTAAGAGCTGTCAGAAAAGGCCTCCAGCAAACTCCATTTCTGATCCTTGATGTCTTTCCTTCTAAATGCTGTGCAGTGCAACATTAATGAGGCTCATAACTCTGTCTCTCCAGTTCCTGCCACCTCCTTTCCTCTGAGTCTACCACCCATTTTCCAGGTTTGCCCTTCTGTCACCTTGCACCAAATTAATACAATGAAAACACATCCAGAGCTGAGGGCTTAGGTTCCTCAAGGGATCCCAGTGCTGCCAAGTAGTCATTGTTAGTTGTGGGCTACAGTGGCAATGGATATACTAGAGGAAACAGGAGCATGTCCTGAATGTTCTTTGACAGAACACTTGACATATCTTCAGCTCTTCCTCACTCCTCTGTTTTGGACTTCTGAAAAGGTCGTATCAGGACAAATGCACACGTTTTTCAAGGACAAGGAAATACATCTGGGGATGATAGATGCAGTGAAAATTGGAGTTCTGATCAAACAATAGTCTATGCTCACTACTCTTACTCTTTCGTTAGAAAGAGCTTTTATTATGAGAGGGGGATATTTTTTCCCTGCTGAAATACGCTTTTCAAATAGCTCCTATTATACTCTCCAATCATCACTTGTAAGTGGACTACAAAGTAGTAGTGCAGGAGTGTGTGTCAATCTGCTGGAGTGTAGGAAGGCTCTACAGAGGGATCTAGACAGGCTGGATCCTTAGGTGAGGACAACTGCATGAGGTTCAAAAGGTGAAGTGCTGCGTCCTGTACTTGTGTCACAACCCCAGCACTACATGCTTGAAGAGGAGTGGCTGGAAAGCTGCCCAGAGGAAAGGACCTGGGAGTGCTGGTTGACAGCCGAATGAACTTGAGCCAGCGTGTGCCCAGGTGCCCAACAGCATCGGGGTTGTGGCAGAAATATTGTGTCCAGCAGGGCAGTGATTGTCCCCCTGTACTCAGCACTGCTGAAGCCACACCTCGAATCCTGTGTCCAGTTCTGGGCCCCTCACTACAAAGAGGACATTGAGGTGCTGGAGCATGTCCAGAGAAGGGCAACAGAGCTGGAGAAGGGTCTGGAGCACAAGTCCTGTGAGGAGCAATAAGTGTTGGTCTCTTCTCCTGGATAAAAAGCAATGGGACAAGAGGGAATGGCCATGAGTTGCACCAGGGGAGGTTTAGTTTGGCTGTTAGGAAACATTTCTTGCCCAGTAAGTTTGACAAGCATTAGAATAGGCTGCCCAGGGAAAATGCTGTAGCTGCCATTCCTGGAGATATTTAAAAGACATGTGGATGTGGCACTCAGCATCATGGTTTAGAGGAGGACTTGGCAGTGTTAGCTTAATGGCTGGACTCAATAATCTGACAGGTCTTTTCCAAGCTAAACAATTTTATAATTCTATGAGTTACAAGCTTCACACTGTCTCATGAGGAAGAAAACAAAAAAGCCAAAGTATAATATTTTTAGCTTCATTCAATTGAATTTGACAGCAGAATAAGGAGAAGGGCAAATAGAGGGAGACTTCAGGGTTTTTATTTTGAGAGAAAAAAACTTCCTTTGGGATTAAAGCAAAAAGAAAAAAAAAGGACATATATGTTTTTTGTCTCTCTCTGTGCTGCTCCCTCACCTCAAAAAATAAAAGAAAAACAAGGGAAAAAAAGGGGAAAAGAAAAGAAAACAAAAGACCTTACAAATAATCTCGGTGTTTAATATGCCTCACTAGAGATAACTCAATATCTCGCCACCTTCTAGGGAGTTTTTCCTTCCTTTGCAATATAGTTTCCATTTCCACTGTAGCATCAACTAGAAGTCCTTCTGAACAGTTGTTTTTCCTGTTCCTCTCAGAAATGTATATGGGAGACACTCTTATTAATGCCACCAAAAATGTACTCAATGTGAATGTATTTCTACAAAGTACAAGCGTTTGTTCATATGAAGTTATTGGCACAGCTCGAGTCAATATGGAAAGGCAAAATATGAAAGATGGTATCCACCTAATAAGCAAGATTACAGCCTTTGGGGTGTATTTGATTCTCTTTACCCAACTGTTACTCTTTTCAATGTTACAGCATTTGTGATTAAAGCTTTAGGTGCTAATGAAGTGTGGCCTTATTTAGTACCCGTCATGTGATAAGCAGAGCCTTATGATGGATGCTGCTCTTGCACTCAGAGTGGGTAAATTTGCCATCAGTTGTGTAGCACCCAGATTACCTGAGTGCAGGAAGTGCATGAAGTCACTGCACAGGGATACTTGACTCATCTTCCTGTTGACAGCACCAATGAGAAGGGTGGCACCTCCCAGAGGAAAAGATCAAGAATGAGGAGAGGTGAAGGAACTGGACCACTTGATATTAACACAGTATTAAAGGTTCCAGATATTTTGATGGCTGGTGCCAGACATAAAAGACAGTAATTAAAAAAATATATTAAAAATCACAGACATTGTTATGTCTCCAGCACTTTTACTTTGATCTGGGGGCTTGAAGGATATTGGTACTTTGTCCTAAAGCACAGGCAAAAAGCCCTGCTGAAACACCAGTGTGATGAAATAAACTGCAGAAACAGCCAGACTGCGGGGTTACACAATGTTTGCAGGTGTATACATAATTGCACTTTCATTATATCCTATTAGAAGTGATTCCACGTCTGTCAATAGGAGTCATATTTTCCCAGTCACAATCAAAGCTGTAGGTCATGAAAAGAAATATCAGAGTGGATAATAAACCCCATTGAGTGTGGGGAGTGAGTTCGTCCAAATGGACTCAGGGAGGGAAGCATCTGTGACCATAGACCTTCCTGCAAGTACCAAAGGAATTATTTGCCATTATGTTTATAGGCTCTAAATGTGCTTTCTTAGTTTTCCTAAGTATTTGCCCACTGCAACATTCAGAAATTGTTAGTCTGAGTAAAAAAAAAAAAGGTGTACAAAACCTGCATTCATCAGAAATTGAATATTCAGAGTTTTAGGGGTTAGACTCTCTCCCGTATGTGCCTGCAGTAAAATCCTGACTGCATGTGACAAAACAATATGCAGGACCTTTGGATAAGGTGATAGCTATTTGGCATGGTTTCAAAGCAAAAATAAATAAATAAATACTAATTGCTTTCACTTATTATAGTCCTCAGTATATCTGGAAACATAACTTGAAGGAATTTACCACATGTGAAAACTCTTCTTTCATGCAAACCCAGACACTGCTTCTCCAGAGCCCTTCTCTGTAATATCTGTCCTCCTCTTTAAGACTTAGAGGCAATCAGATGCAATGAAATATCTTTTTTTCCTTAGAGCTCTGTACCTGAATGTGGTCACTGTGTTGTATTTGATCAAAGGAGGTTTATTACTGATTGTCTTTAATGAACTTCTGACACTGGATTTTTACCTCCTATTGTTTTCATAATCTAATCTTCATTGCTGAAAACCAGGAAGTCAACAACCTTTTGAAATAATTTGTCTTTGATACAGGAAGCTTTATGAATTTTTAAACTTTACTGCCTAGCATACATATGAGAATCTCATTCTATCTAATTACATGGGGCTGAATTAATCCATCAATGTCTTAAATGACTGCATTCTAACCTGAAAGGCTGATTGTATCTCTGAGAGTACTGTCAGATATTGCAGGAACTAATTAAAGACTGCACAACTTCATTAGCTCTGTCACAAGTCTCTGGTTTGATTAAATATGCTGCAGTTGTATCAGTGTTATAGGATGGACTTGGAGAGAAAGATACAACTTACATAGGTGAGAGCTTCTACATCTTTTGTAACACTTGAATGAAAACATGGCAACTAAATTGCTCTCCTAAATGAAAATTATTTTTTAAATCACAGGCATTAAGAAAAGAAAGTTTTAGTGGATTTGATGTAATCTTCTGCTGAACAACTGCTTGGTAAAATATGCTTTTATTCTTGGATACAAAATGATGAATTGTTCTGTTCTTTCTCTCCTCTTGTCTTGTTTACTGTTAAGTTTTATGTTGGGACAACCATATGTGTACAAATAAAAGGTAACACACATTAGACACATGTGTTACAGTGACATCAAAGATTACAGAATTAGCCCAGGAGATGGATTCGATAGTCCTTGTGGGTTCCTTCCAGCACAGCATATTCCAAGATTCCATGAACCCTGCTCAAAAACTAAGCAAACTGCCAGCATGGGAAAGATCTGTAATTCCAAATATTCCACAAAAATTATTTTTAGCTTTATATAAATTCTGAAAATTTCTTTGTTACAAGATACTGTCTTCAAAATCCTCAGTTTCTAGAGCATTTCTACAGACAACCAGGGTAAAATGCACTGAGGGTCTTTGACTGCTTGAAGCTTTTTATGGGAAACTCAGCAGCTGGACCAGTCAAAGTGGTCAGACCTCTTCATAACTCACAGTCACCCCCAGAAAGTGACCAGCACAGCTCATGATCTTTGATTTGAAAGCAGAAGAGAGGAAATAAGCGAAATATACAGATTATCTCTGCCGACATTCTGATGTGGGATCAGAGAGCTGGCAAAAGCTACAGGGCAAGGGGAGAACCAGGCGAGTAACTGTGATTTAAAAGTCTGGAAGGGCATTAAAAATGTATTACACAGGCCAGCTTCTCAATAACATATATTTAAGCCCACTGTGTGTATCTAGAAGGTTGTTTAACTGCCCAGGTTGTTCCGTGCCTGCCCACACCTACTGACACAGCAGGCCCACAGTTACAGGGGGAGACACATGTTCACCTTCACAGCCTTCCTTTCCTCCTGAAGCTGTTGCTGCTTTTATGCTCTCAGAGTTTCAATTTCTCCTTAAACAGGAGCTATGGTGCTTTAAAAGAATGGATTATTTCTCTCCATAGATCCTTAGCATGTTCCAAAATCTTCCATTGTTGTATACACAGTGGGGTGGCATGTGAGGATCCCCTCACGTTACACTGCTCTTCTTCCTCTGTGGCCACATTTAGGGATATCCTTGCTCCCACCTCCCTGTTTGGTAATGTTCAAATTGCACTCAGTTTCTATATTTAGACAGAAAGATTTGCTTTCAAAACTGCCATTATATTTTTAAAGTTTGATTTGACCAGCTAATGAACTGATCTAGCTATATAAATGAAAATCAAGAAGTATCACCATCAGTACGTATACCAAAAGGTGGTCTTTTAGAAATGAAAATTCTAGTATCTGCTGTTCAGTATATTCACTGGTTTGATTTTCCTCAACACTTATGAATGCAATAGAAACTATGTAAATACTTTTAAATCATTAAGAGGCAATAACATGTTTTTGTCTTTATATATGTTGTGAGAATTTCCACAAGAAGCTTGAATAGGAAAGATTGCTTTAAAAAGATTTTTCAATGAGTTATAGAATGCCACTCAATTGGATTTCATATGTAGTAGAACTACTAGAATGGTTGTTTCTGAGTTAAGTGAACAAGTAATTCTCAAGAAAGTTCATCAGTGGGCTGCAGTATATAAATTTACTTTGTCTTAGGTGTTTTGCTTGTGAAGTTAAACTTCTTACCACAATTATACTTTAAGGGTCTTACAATGATTATTCACAATCTTTGCTATTATTTCAGTGAATCATCAAAGGAAAATCAGTTAGATTGATTTCTGCAAAAGATGAGGCTTTGTCAAAGATAATTTTCAGAATAAAAGGAAAAGTGCAGTTTCTAGTTTGTAATGAAACAAAGGTGTTAAAAAATACACAGATAATTTTGTTCTAACATAGGAGTTCTCTTGTGTATGAAGAACAACATTTTAAAAGCAACGCATAGGGAGCTAAATATATTAACCACGTAATTCTTTTTGGAAGTATTTGTCCACAGTTCTTCTTGTGTGCTGCAATGAAAGTTCACTCTCACAGGACCCAGCTCAAAGGCTTTTTGCTAAAGACAGTACTGCACCAGGTGGAAAATGCAAAATGAAGAAATAGGCTTCAGCTGCATCAAAGAGAGCATGAATTTTGCTGTTCTTAATAGAGACTAGATGAAAGGGAGAAACATTATTGCAGTACAACATCCTGTTCTCCCTAATTATTGTCATTGCATGAGAAGTGCACTGTATTGTGCAACCCCTCTTAATGTGGAAAGATCTCTTAGCTATTCTCTACATAATTATACAATAATTAAAACAGAACCAAGGACTATCAAATTCTGCAAAAGGGTTTTTCAACAGTTTCTGTGAATCTTATTGTAAGGGGTTCTGAGTAAAAAGCAGAGAGCATCTGTTTTCTACTTTCTAATCATACATTCTTCATGAAAAATCAGGTATTATTGAGTCAACCTATTTGGGCCAGCTGAAACCAGGGTAGAATTAAAACTTCTGATGTTACAAAGCAGTTTAGACTCAAACTCTCTTTCGGTACCAAGGCAAGACTTAAAACTACATTAGGGACTGCATCACACTGTCCAAAAGAAGTGTAGAAAGAGATGTTGGGTGTAATCAGGAACAGGTATGGGGCACACGTGACATGGGAGCAGGGACAGGGACAGACCCGTACCCAGCAGGGCCCTCCCCCCGGGATTTCAGGGGAAGGCACCTCCACAATTGGGATTACAATTTTGACCATTTTATAAATACTGTGAAATCTAATAAAATCTTACACTACCAAATGTGCCTTGACTAACAGAACCTCTTCAATTTCCCACTGAATATGAACAAGTATGTGAACTCCTGTTTTTTCACCGGGAAGGGCGCTCTTACACCAGAAGCATATTGCCTTTGTCCATAGAGTTCTCTCTTTTACATCTCTGTGTGTTTTTCTCACTGTTAGAAAAGTCACAGAAGGAATTTTAAAATGCTCCTGATTTAGCTGATCGTTGGGCTATCACACATGGGATATCCATATTGCATGAAGTGCCAGGGGACTTCCCAGACCCTCCATCTTGAAGACTTTGGAAAAAAAACCAGACCAAAACAAAACAAACAAATAATTAAATAAATAAAACAAAAGGTCCTTTGGAGAGAGTGTCAGCAGGATCAGTTTGCAGAAGAAGAGCACTGGCCATTCCACTAGAAGTATTTTTATAGGGTTAATTTGCCAGGTAGAGTTTTCTGTAAATGTAGGATCTTCCATCAGGAAATGGTGAGGGCTTTGTAGGAAGCTTTTTAAGAGACAGCAAAAAGGAGGATGTTTACCATTCAAACAAGTATTTTCACAGCTGCTTGGAAGGTTATAACTGACAACTGTCATTCAAAGAGAGCAAGATGCACAAAGGTCTTTGATGTATTTAATCTCAGCCATCAGATCTTAATCAAGCTATACAAAACAGAAGAAGGTAGTAGTTGAAAATGAGAAGCTTGGATAATGAAGTCTGGAGAAAAGCAGGTTAAAGGGATAGTAGAAGATTTCAAGGCCCATTTACAGCACAGAGAGTTTCTTAAATCTTCAGTGGAACTGAAAGAGGAATTGTGCTTTCTGACTTCTTTTCCTTCCCATAAGGAGAAAATTGGTAGGGGAATCTATAAACAGGTGGGTACTTCTTCACTTTGAGTAGATGGTTATGTAACCAGTGAAGACCAACAAATTTTATTCTTGAATAAAATTTTCTGTTGTTGACAGCCTTTTGAGATTAAATAAGTCAGACAAACAGTAAAGGAAATGTCAATGATGTAGTATTTCGTCATCTAAAGCACTTATATTTCCATACTCTGACTCATTTAAATTTGTCCCTGTATTTTCAGAAAAAGTTTTTTTTTCATGAGTGTCAAAGTCCCCAAACTAGTGATATTTCCACAAGTAAAAGGCCATGCCACATGTCAGAAAAATAGGTATTAGTCTATTTAGTATTTAAAGAGCAAAGAAGAGCTATGCTGTCTGCAATTTCCCAGTGACAATTGCTCCATGATCCAGTCATCATTATATGCTTAACAGATGTTATTTAGGCTGCTGCAAGAGGAACCATTTGATGAACAAAGAAGGTGAAGTCCTCATTTCTAAAAATGAAGACATTCTTCTGACCATGACTGCATACAGGTAGCTTACTGGGGGACTTGTCAAATGTTCCTTATTCTGACACAGAAGAGATTGCATTCACCACTTCAACTTGCCTAATTTCCTGAGATCACATCTCAAACTCATTTTCTCAGCTATGTGTCCATTTTCAGAGAGCAAATTTCCATTTCTATGTTCCTTCACCTATTCGTTCTAGATTCCCTGATAAAACCTGCTCTGTCTTAATTCACTTATTTTGTAAAGTTCACTGAAGTTCACAATTAATCTGACGATTCATAATTTTTACTTGCTATGAATTAACTTACCCTCAAAGACCAACTTCAATGAGTGTAAGAAATTGATGTCATTATGGCAAACCCATGGATTACGGCAAAAATTCCTAATCATGGGCAGTCACCAATCTGAGAAAGAATGAGACCATACAGACTTTGGGAACTTTTAATGACTTTTTAATACCTAGAGCATTATGATCTATCCACTGACTGAGGGAATTGTATCTGGAAATCATTAGGTAGGAGGCTTACATAATGTAGTTCATCTAAAGTGCTTTCCTAGAACTTCCTGAGTGAATTTTGCACATTGGATTTGAATACAATACTGCTCTTCATTTCTTTTTCTTAGGTTATTGTCACAAATCCAAAAAAACTGTGAATGTTCATCACAGACTTTTTCCTTTCTGTGTGTCCCTTTCTAGTCTGAACAGTTTGCAATGACTCCTGTTTGAATTCAGTGCCTTATTCAAATTAGAAAATAAAGTTTGAGCATAGATTTATTTTTTATGCATTTTAATTCCCATTCCATGTGCTTTCCACAGCTGCTCATTTTATTGAGTTGCTTTTCCAAATGAAAACTCCAGCTGCTCTGGCCTCACAAACCATATAATACATGTTGTATAAGCCTGTTTCAGTAGACTGTTCCAGAGACTCAATGGTTATTGTTTTCCTCATCTTCCACCTCTGGACAGAAAATCTTTAGGTTTATGTTGCAAACACGGTCTTTGAAAGTCCCATCAGTTTCTTACTTGTATTCCTTAGAAAATGAGAGAGAATCACATAATCACACAATATTCTCAATTGGAAGGGACCCACAAGGATCATCAAGTTGAACTCCTGGCTCTGCACAGCACCATCCCCAAGAGTCACACTACGTGAAAGGTTTCTTGAATTCTTTGAGGCTTGGGACCCCCTGAGCAATTCCTTGGGGATCCTTGGGTGTGCCCAGCCACCCTCTGGGTGAAACCCCCCCCCGATACAACTTATGGCCGTTCTCTCAGGTCCTGTCACTGGTAACCACAGAGAAGAGATCAGTGTCTGCCCCTCCTCTTCCCCCCACAAGAAAGCTGTAACTGCAATGAGGTCTCCCCTCAATCTCCTCTTCTCCAGGCTGAACACACCAAGAGACTTCAACCACACTTCGTTCGACTTCCTCTCAAGACCTTTCTTTTTTGCCCTCCTTTGGATGTTCACAAATAGTTTAATGTCTTTCATTACAGACACTCAAAACTGCCCCCAGTACTCGAGGTGAGACTGCCCCAGAGCAGAGCAGAGTGGGACAATCCCCTCCCTTGCCCGGCTGGCCATGCTGTGCCCGATGCACCCCAGGACATGCTTGGCCCTCCTGGCTTCCAGGGCACTGCTGACTCATATTCAATTTGCCACAGACAAGGAGCCCAGGTCCTTTTCTGCAGCACTGCTTTCCAGCATCTCATAGCTTGCTTGCTTTCTTCTCCTCAGTAAATTCTAGGTTATGGGACATCTTTAAAGAAAATGTAGCATGTTTCCAGCAGAGACAGCTTCCATATACCCAATTCAAAAAGGTGTTCAGGTTGAGAAGAGAAACCCTTCGGCTACACCATTAATTTGACCCTTTTTCAGACATCAAAGAATCCACGTTCATGCACAGCCTTTAGACACAGTCCTTTAGGAAACAGGAGTTATTGATCCTAATGCTGAAGCATTTTATATATAAATAGTTCTGTAACTCAGTGATTTGCCTGGCTTCGGGCCTTTGCCAGTCAGTGTGGCACAGGGAAATGTGCCTATGTTTGCAGGAAGTTTAACATCCCCTTGAGGCCGTTCCATAATGCAAGAAGTCTTCACTTACCTGAGAGAGTCTTAGAGCCAAGGTCTAGTTACAGTTTTCCTTGGTCATAGCTTTGGGAGACCAAGAAATCAACACTAACACAACAGGCAGGTGAGGCTCTGAATTAAATTAATTCCTATACCAGAAGCAGCAGATTGTCTGCACAAAAACTGACTCCTGTTACATTTCTAATTAGTATGCACACTTTTCCTTCATGGGAAGTTCATGGAAGTCAAATGGCTTTTGTTTTTCTGTTGATAGCAACATCTCCTGGGATATTGATGGGAAGTCTGTGTATCTGTCTCACATGTAGTGATCGTACTCATCGTCACCAGCTACATGCCAGTATTTTATTTCTCTCTGCTGAGCAAACTTCTCGAGGTACTTGCCAAAGGATGCTGCAAAGTCTGTTTGCTGGTGCTACTTCCTTGAATCCTCCCATACTCTCTTGACCTAGGACCATACAGCACAAATAAATCTAATGACATCAACTGAAGAAGACCTTTTGGATTCATTGCAAATTTTGGTAGTAAGAAGTTGGTTGCAATCTGCAAATGGATCCTTAGGTTTCCACTTTCAAATTCTTCTCTTTGCTTCTTAAAACCTCCAAACTCCCAGTGATAGTTTGCTGTCAAAGCCTTAGTATCCTGCACTAGTTTTTCAGTGGAGTCTGCTGTTTTATCAAAGCACAGGGAATGGGATGAAGGAAAAGCTGTCTCTGTTTTTTCAAAATTTTGAGTTTATCTTTGTGACCGCTAAAATGGTATCTAAGGACACAGAAATCAGGACAATTAAACTATGTTGTTCCTCATTTTCATTTTTTAATTTTTAACTTTTTCTTTTATGTGCAATTCTATGGATTTTAACTTCAGCTTTCATTTTTACAGTACCACGTATTTTAGCTTCAGCAATTTCTATTTATTTTTGCATCTAAAGAATGTTGTCATTCATAAGCAAATCTTTACTGTGAAACTGCTGTTCTGTTAAAAAAATAATGTATGCAATTAAATCAATACTGTTGTTTTCAAATAATCAAAACTTTAAAAAATAATTTTCATATGCAAAAAGTTCCTCCAAGCTCATTGCAAAACATGATGCAATTATTTTCCAAATACATTAACAACACTAACTGCTGAACAAAGAATTAATTTATTAGATTAAGTAAATATTTAAATTCTTTCCACTTTTTTTTCTTTTTAATACTAAGAAAGATTGTTTCTCAGGGTTTACATTTACTTTACCACCATCAGTTCTGTCTCACTGTCTATTCACCATGATTTTCCACAAAAGACCCAGTCCCATTAAGTCTTGGAGCTTTCAAGTTCTGCTGCTTCAGGAAACATCTGCAATCCTTCAAAGGTGATCAGCATCTTCTTGAGATGGGATTGCAGTATAGACATGTGAATTATTTAATGAGTTATAATGCAATAATTTTATTTGAAATATTCCTCAATTCCCTCCAGGCTACCACATTTTTATTGCAATAGGATAACTAATTCTATGTTTATTTCTTGTGAGCTCACACGAATTCAAAGCTAAGAGACTGGGCAATTTCTCATAAGAAAAATATGAAAGAAAAAGCAGATGCCTACTAACAGCCACTGTCAGAGTTCTGAGTCTCAGACTCCCCTCATCTTTATAATATTTGATAATAAACTCTTCAATTTGGTTGGGTGTTTATAGTTTACTAGTTTTTGCCCTTAACCTTCAAGATTCTTTTGCAAACCAATAAAGTTTACAATTAAAACTTTAAAGTAATCCTTTCCAGAATAAATGTATTTTGAAAGTGGTGTCAAGAGTCTGTCTACTAAATTGCAAAGCCCAGAAGGTGCTGCAATAATACAGCTCAAACACCCACCTGCTGAGCAGGGTGAGCATTCCATTGTGCTATTTGCTTATAGTTTTGTCTATAATCTGTCATCGTTGATGTCTTGATACAACTTTCCAAAGAAAAAGAGAGAAATCATTATGCTACTCATTATGAATAATTACCTGTTTGTAAGAAACACTCGTTTGTGACAGCCATAGATTTTCTTCTCCACGTGCTCAAAATTCAATACAATTGCGCTTCCCTTTGTTGGTCATCTGCATTGCTGTGGTCGTGATTAAATATGATTATATAATTGATGTGTCTTTCCCCCTCAAGTGACTAAATTTCAAAATTCAGAGACTAAGTACTTCTACAACAGTTTTTTTTGGTCAATCTATAATACCAGCTGTACAGTAAATTAGATAGAACCTCATTCTTCAGTATTGTCTCTTGTCTGATGCTCAGGTGGTATTGATGGGCTGGCTTTGTGCTCTTTTGAAATAAGCAGGATCTGAAATATTGAATCATATACTGTATTATACATAATAAAACCAATCCACACAAGTGGCTGAAAATGCAAAGTAAAGAAGTTGAAGGCAGTAACATTTTGTCTTCCTGCAAGAAAATATTTTTCTGTGAGAGTTATTAAAAAAAAAATCCCTTTGATTTTTGCTCTTCTCTCTCAGAAAGCTTGGCTCTATATTTTTAGATTAGCACTTCCCTAAGGATCACTCTACCAATTTCCAACCAAGACCAAAAGCTGGGACATCTCCAGACTACCCCAGGTACACCCAGCTTAGCCTCTATGGGTACCTTCTGGAACAACCACAATCCTACAAGCCCTAGCACGTTTCAGGACCTGCTTTACTTCCACCTCCCCTCTGTAAGGCTCATCCCAGTGGTCCAGCCCATGCCCCTACCCTGCATCACCTACCAGATTTCTGCAGACCACATTTGCAGCATCACTCACTGTAGCCTGTGGGTGGCCAAAGGGCAGGACCTCTGGAAAGTCCTGGCCTGAGCTGGACAAACTCAGTGTCCCAGTGCTACCAAGGACCAGCTTTACCTCCACGATTCTACAATCAACTAGGTTTCAGATGCCCATGGAAGTGCTGGGAATTTGGCTAAACCCCAGGAAGTTGCCAGTCCAGAAAATATAGTCTGTTGTCACTCTTCAGAGGGTCTACAGCATTTTCCAAGAGTTTTCTGTTTCTCAAAATGCCTGAAGTGTGATACATGGAAAAACTGCGCTGGTCCTGCTGCTGCTCCTGCATGCTCCTGAGTGCCCTGAAAAGCTGAGAGTCAGCCCACATCCAGTTTCTTCTTTCCTGGAACTCTTCAGAGCTCTCTTGGATTAAATATATCTATAGACTTCCTCCCACCCTGGTCTGGGACAGATTTTTATTCAAATAAAAACAGGAGAAATAAATGCAGGTTGGTCCTATAGTGAGTCTCACTCAGAGAGATTGATGTGTCAGATGAAACCAGTAAACTAAAAATGAGAGAACCAATACTTAAGAGTAATAACAGTGTCAGTAGTTCAGGCCACACTTCACACAGTCTGCTCAAGTACTTTCTGAAAGTCTCCATTATTACAGTCAAAAATTGAAATTCAAAAGCACAATGTGAGAAAGAGAAAAAGCCCTTGGACTTTGAGAGAAGCTCTTGTAAGCCCACAGCTGACCTTTTTTCCACCTAGCTCCTTTGTCTCTTGCTGGTAAATGAACGGCCTCAAGAATGACTTTACAGATGCCTCTGGGTCTATCCATTTCAAGTTAATGCTCCTCCTTCCAAAGCTACTGCATCCTACAGGCCCTGGAAAGCCAGGAAAGCTGCTTTCTGGTGCTCATAGACAGCACAGGAGCATCCAGAACAGTGGCAAACTAATCACGGGGAGGGAAAAAGTGGCCTGCGGTTTTCTTACCAAATCCTCAAGTCCCAAATTTTCTGTTATGCCCCTATTGCTGGAAACTCATAATGTTTCTGTCTTCCTGCTTATTCTCTTGGAGATTCTTTAGTATAGAAGACTATTCCTCATTTCCTTTCCTAGCCATAGCACTTCATTCTTTCATGCTTTTTTCAGGACTTTACCTTCACTGCCAGCTGGAGTGATCCTGGTCTACCTCAGCATGCAGAGTGGGCATGCCCCTAACACTGTGATGCATTTGGTAAATGCACAACAGACCCCCATTCTCCATCCCTACAGTTTCCTTGGATAAGCCAGGGGACCAGGCTCTCATTGCTTGCTGCACTTGGACAGTGTGTTCTGCTTAGTGGTTGCAAAAATGACCTTCCTTCCACTATGGGCAGTAGTGTGGGAGCAGGAGCCTTCTCCCAACTTCAGGCTGTCCCTCCAATAGGAGAGTGACATTTTTTATGAATGAAGTGACACCAACTTAGTTCAAAGGCAGAAATACACATAGGAGGAGAGTGCTGTCATGGACTAGATGTAGTGCTGCCTCTAGCACTGCAGTACTGGAGGCAGAAGAGCCCTGGCAGACAAACCCTGCAGGGTACAGTTACATGGTGGGCAGGGCCAGTGCTGCACTGGCTCTTCCAGGGTGCTCACAGGGCCAGAGGGAGCAGAGGGCACTGTAGTAGAACAGCATTGGCACAGCTGTGAAGGTACAGAGAGATTCATGGGTTTGTGTGAGGATTTGAGATGTGGCAGTTCTCGACACTCACCTGTCCTCCCCAGATGGGGGTGTTTAAAAGTCCTTGCCAGAAGTAAGAGACAAACAGGACCTTTGGCTTTCTCAGTCTTCAGATAGTTGTTTATTATGTTTTATCAGCAAAGTACGAGCCACTGACATGACCCAGTCATAGCATGAAGCAGAGAATGCAGCAAAAGCTGAATTATCAAGATTCCACAGCCTTTTTAAAGGTAAACTACCCAACCAAAAATTAGAACACAAGTTATTTTCACTTTTCTACCAATGTCTAATAAATCATCCAGTCATGCAGGCAGGAACTGCGGAATTCTCTATCCAATCATCCCATACCACCACTGCCGCAGGATATGGAGTAGATGAAGATGAAGAAGGAGGTCTGGAGAACAACAACAATCCTCCATTTTGATATTTTCTGCTTTATCCACTTATTATACTAATAAACCCAAAAACTCCAAATTTTTCACCCCGTGACAATCTACATAGTATTCTAGCACCTAATTCACACCCTTGTAGACTCGAATTCTTCCCAGAGGCTATGCAATTTCCTCCATGGATGAAGGTCAAAAACAGTGTTGTCCAGGGGGGTGGAACCCCTCAGAACAGGTAGAGAAATATTCTCTGTATTCTGGGTTCCCACAGGTTTGTATGATTATAACATGGAGGTAATGTTAAAAAACATCTATATCTGTGTATTCCTATTTTGCTTTCTGTCTTTATCTAGCTCAAACCCATTAAAACACGCAGGATGATAACAAAGCTGTTTTTACATTTAGTTCATACCTGAGTGAATCTTCACCAGAGATGATGGTTGCTCTTAGCACCAAGAAGTAGGCAAGGGAACAGATGAAAAATCTCATGTCTATAGTCCTCCAGAATTCTGCCTCTCCACCCCAGATAAAAGCCAAAGTGCTGCAAGCATGAAGGTACTTCCTCTTTTTTTTTTTTTTTTTTTTTTTCTGTACCACTCAAAATCAATTACCTTTCACTCTGAAAAGGAAGCATATAACAGAGTGGAAAGAAAAATGCTAAAGTCTTCCAGGCCTTTTTGGCACAACTAGGCTTACTGAAAAATGCAGGAGCCTAGGAGAGATGACTGGAAACTGGCCACCTGTTGAATTCATGTTCTTTTGATATCTGTCAGTGAGTCAGTCAGTACAGTTCAAATACTCTGACTTTTGAGAAGGGGCCATTCATCCCAACCTCTGCTTTTCAGAGACTTGTCTCTGGCACATTAAATGCCTCAAAACCAAACGCCCATACATAATGTTTTAATTAAGGTTCAGATATGAGAAGTATAGATTCTTCAGCAATTTGTAGTTTTTTACTTACTGTGGGGTTTAAGTACACAGCCCTTCATCTCCTTTAAAGTGATGTAAAGCCATTTCAAAACCCACTTCAAAACCCACACACATGACACCAGGTTCTAGTACCAACTGATATCAGACATTTATCATAAGGCTGCCTTCAACACAGAATTGCACATAAAACGAGTTTAAAAATCATCCAACAAGGCAAGGATCTTGGCATCTCTTACTTACACTGATTTTAATGTCCTAGAGTAGAACAGATATTTGTCTGAGATTTTCAGATTCCTGCCATCCTGGCCAAAGTGGTAGTTCTGTATATATACTCTGTATATATATATTTGAGTCCTCAAATTCCTATAGCACAAGCTTTCTAGGAGAGGAAGCAGAGGACATCTGAAGAAAGGCAAACCATGTAACCTTAGACACAAAGTTGGTGCCCTGCGTTCTGCTTATGCTATGCTGTACTTCTTTGCCACAGTTTGACTTTTCATAAGTCTGGGAGAACTCAGTCATATATTTCTATACAAAAGAAAAAAATAGCACCTCATGGTTTGAAAAATGGGGTTTGTGCAACTTCTATTTTCTAGAGGAAATTAAATTTCATTATAGAGGAAATAGCTACAATAATTTTGAAAATAATTTTTCATGTGACTTCTCTTAATTTTTCTATTTACTCTTTAAGAACAGAATGCATGATCCTCATACAATATTAGTGCATTTTAGGATCAAAATTCCCCTATTCTCTTGCAAATAAAGAGATATTAATGCTTTGAGAATATGGTGAGAGCAGCAGTGACATGGTAAGAAGAAATAAATGGTTTGTGGGTAAGGCTGCTTACTTAAATCACAAAGTCCTTTCATTCTCTGAGGACATCATGTTCTTCTTGGACTGGTCTGTTGAGAGAAAAAGAAGCAAGAAAATTTCTTCTTATATTTAGTTAGATGCTAGTTTCTATGGAGACAAGTTTCTCCAGTCATTTTTATTTGCAAGCATTAATAGCATAAACAATACAGAGCAGCAAGGGTTTAACCCTGGATTGAACCCCATATTGAGCACATTCTGTAGGGAGAAAAATGAATGTCTAAATTAGATACAAGGGCCATTATACAATCTCGTTAACATTCAATCTTGTTAACTGGACTCTGGCAGTACAAAGCAAAAAAACCTGAAGAGTCACGTATTTTCATACCCTGTATCCTCTTTTCAAATATATCTTATACAGAAACCTGAGAGGGCAGCATCATCTGCCCTCTGGCTGTCCCTGTACAGCTGATCACACACATTGCTGTGCATTAATTACCTACCTCTGCTTTCACTGACAAACACAGAAGGGCTGTCGGCTCCCAAGCCTAAGGCAGTGACTGACTATGCCAGCAGAGGTGAAAGCAATGAAATAAGCTATCTTTTTCTAGTGCAATTGAAGTAATTTGATGTGAATGCAAAGACCCATATAATTTTGTGAATTTAAGTGATCAAAAAGGGGGGGAAAAAGAGCAATTACATTCAAATATCAGACAGTCCAATTTCTCTGAGAGGACTTTCTTCAGACTTTTCCTTCTCCCCTCCCTGCACATACTTTGATTTCCATTATATTATTTTTAACTGAATAAACAATTTAATTTACAGTGAACATTTAGCAATCCACGTGTCTCTTATATATGCAGATCAGAGTATTAACTTCCTTGAGTTTTCAGGAATTAGGGAAGTGAAAAACTATTACTCTTCAAGCACTGAATTTCTCAGTGGTATTACATAAAAATACCTCATACCTGAAACCTCAGTTTCATTATTTATCTGTTTAATTACATGGAGGAATCGGCCTTAAAAAGAGAGAGAATCTCCATGGATACTGGAAGAAGAGATGCTAGATAAATATTTTTAAATTTATTCAGAATATATGAAGATTGCCCAAGGCCTGCTTCTCAGTGTTGCCTTTATACTCAATAGATAAGGGACATCATCTCTCTTAGAGCAACTCCAAGTTAAGTAATCCTATGCACTGCCCAATCTAAAGTGCAAAGCAACAGAAAACTGGCTCACTTTAGCTGGACTTTGCAATCATAGAACCAGATTTCAGGTCTCTGTGACCCTTAAATGCACAGAAGTGCTGTATTGCAGTGCCCAAAGTAATTGTCGTAGACAATAAAAGGCCCAAATATCCTGATTTTGAACAGCATAGTAAGTCCTTTATCTCACTTCATTTTCCCTGTCAGATTCCCTGGAAAAAGGGGTTAGTGCTGCTGGTTTCTTCTTGCTCTTGAAAGTTTCTCTTTGCTTGTAATTTATGCCAACTTTGGGAAAAATACCTGTTACTGCAAATCATTGTCTGTGAATATTTTGTTGCTGGTATCTGGATTGACCAAAGCACTTAAGTATAAGATCGTCTCAGTAGGATGTTCAAAAAGCAGGAAAAGCTTCTAAAGGCACAAAAAAAATGTAATTTTGTTATTTTATAGAGTATAGGAGGACAGATATTAAACTACCTTTGCCTGTTTTAGCTTTGACAGATTGTCCAATTATTGAATAGGCAGGAATGCACTATTTCTTCTCTTCTTTCCAGAATATGGCACAAATTTGGTGGCCTTAATCTGAAACACAGTAGCAAATAGAGGAATTCAATATTCAGAGTTAAAAATACTTTCCAAATATCAGCAAAACACACACAAGAGCTCTGCCAAGCACCCACATTTAAAATAGAAGAGACAAGGCACAGTTGAAGCTTGCACAACAGTGTGCTTTGGGAAATTCTATACTTCATAACTAATTAAATCTGTGGAAGGTAGGCAAGTGAAATCTGGATTCCTTGTGTTTTCTGGCTGGATTGTCTGGTTCTTGTAGAGCGTGAACCTGCAGGGTTGCAAGTCAGATACTCTGTCATCCTTCTGGGAGAGTATTACCATAAGTACTGTGTTTGCACAGCAGCCTTTTCCTCAGCAGAGACCTTAAAAGCATCTCTCTCTCTCTTGCTGTTGAGAAGATATTTTTTTCTACTCAACAATCCACTCCCATGAAACTTAGAGTGGCTTTATATCCCTGGGGCAGCAGCTGCCCTGCAGCATTTGACTGAAGCTGAGCAGCAGGTCCAAGAGTGAGGCTGAACAACAGACTGGTAGATGGAAAGACACCACATAAACCTCCTTTAAAAAGTGACTACTAAGTAATTGGAATAGACTATTTTTCCTTACCAGTCTGAAGCCCTCAGTTATAGAATGTGATACACAGATAATATATATTAGTGAGTTAATTTGTTCTGACCACTGCCTGTATCATTTCTGCACATGTATCAGTTATTTCCTGCTCTCCCTTCACACAGAAACTCTTTGATCATTGGCACACCCATTTGATCTAACCTACACAGCTGAATTTACTTCATAAGTGAATGCCATCAAATTGCTTAAGGTTAAACTAAAGAAAATGCATTTCTGCCCTTTTTGTGAAAAACTAGGTAGATATTAGGACTTAATCGGGAAGTTAAAGGAGGTAATATCCCCAAAATATCTCAACAAGAAAATCATAAATGAGAGGGATGCAAGGAGGAAAATGTGCTGTCAGTCTGGATGAGATCAGTAAAATGGAGAAATACAAAACTCAGTGAGGAAAGGACAACAGAAACTGCATCAGGGTTGTGCAAAGTCTGAGGAAAGGAAATGACAGATGACAGGCTGGTGAGAAGGAGGAGGAGGACGAAGAGGATGAGGAGGACAATGAGGACGAGGAGGAGGAGGAGGACGAGAGAGGAGGAGGAAGGAGGAGGAGAAGGAAGAGAGAGCTGACCTGAATCAAGTGTGTGCAGAAGTTCAGGAAAAGGCCTTATTGTGCAAAACTTAAGACAGGCAAGCTCTTCCCAGGGACAAGTGGGGTTTTGGGGGCACTGGGTGCACACAGGAAGGACACTCATGCTGGCCACATGCAACTTGCAGACAAGTCTCAGTGCAGTGGTGGCTGCCCTGTGCAGGACTGGACAGAGCCATGAAGGCAAGGGGAAAAGATGGGAAGAATAAAAAAAAAGAATTGGAAAAATAGCACATCAGAGCTATGGTGCATCAGAGCAGAGGTGATGAACTGTGACTGAGACGGTAGAGGCTGAAAAAAACAACTTGAGGGATGAATGACCTTGGAGAGGTGAAAATTCACTGAAAAAGGTGGAAGAGTAGGAGGATGGAAAATAGAGTGCAAAGAAAGTGCAATACATTTGAGCATGTTTTTTATATCTCGAGGAATTGCATCTATTTTCAAGAAAAATTTGGCATCTTTATTATGACATACCCCTTTCTATAGATTTGTAAATTCAATTCTCCATTCAGACTTACCATCATATATAATTTGAAACGTTTTTAAAATCTACCATAAAATACAGCACAACACCTATAGGTAATTAAAGGAGGAGCAGTAAGCCTGCACAGCTCAAAACTCAGTCACAAAAGGAAGCAGACATCTGTCCTTTCTGTTTGGCAAAGCTGTACATCTCCATGTCCCAGGTTATCAAACTGCTGGCTCCCTGATGTGCCTGCAACTCCTCTTTGACAATAACATATATCCAGCACACTGCAGCTTTCCAAGACCTGTGGCAAAGCAATTAGAAAGAAAATTGGTGCATTATCGATTGCAAACTTAGCAGGGTCTTAGGCAGTTACTTAGAATGATTATACTGCTCCCTTTCTCTCTGCTAATTTTCCACTTGAGTAATCAAGAAATAAGTTTGGATTAAAGACAGAGTGTGTTTGACAACTTCGTTACCCAGTAGTTGTGCTCAGGAATCCAAATGCATCTCATATGTCAGGGAAGACTTTTTTCTGATGCTCCTTTTCTAGCAAACTTAGGTGGCTTCCTGCGACTATCTCAGTTGTGACTCCAAGGATACAGCTCTGGTCAAGCTGATTTTCATGACATTAAGCTGTCTTTTTTTCTTTACTTAGCAAAACTGTGTTTCTTCCTACACTGTTAAAATAGAAACATGAATAAATAGATTCCAGGCAGGTTTCAGGACTGAGTGCTGTGAATGAGCATGCAATCTGCAAACAGTAGTTACAACCTTTAATTGAGCTTTCCTGTTGCTGGTAACCTAGTGTACATGAGACACAAACACATAAAATACTACATAAAACATAAGCTGTTGTTATCAAGCAAATGAAAAGATAAGTAGTCTTTCTTCATATCAAAAAGTAGGAAAACAATGTGAAAACTTTAGTGAACCTCTACACAGCTGATCCAGCTAAAAATATATTTCTGGTCATGATGAGTACTACCAGAGTTCCTCTCACCTGACAGTGCTTAGGGAAGTGGAGATATTTATTTATAACTCCTTAGCACTATGTTTCCAGAACTCTCAGCAGAATGAGGAGACCCTTTACCCAACAACCTGCAAATCACCTTGCTCTGATGATTTGACCAGCTCTGAAATGAAAACCAGAACTGTGTTCATGCTGACAAACTCATTGTGTTTCACCATGTCAAAGGGTATATCTGGTCACTGGCTCTTACTCAAGGAGACATTGACTTACCCAAACTGTAGAGCACATCACAAGATTTTGAGGTGGTCAATGCTTTTATCCAAACTGGATGGGATTTTTTAACATTTGTTTATATAGCCCACCAGCACCAGAAAAAAAAATCCATCTACATAATATGTTTTGGATACTGAGAGAGAGGAAATATTTCTTGCAGCTGCTGAAGACCTGTAACCAATTACTCCTTCCTCACCAGCAGGAAATTCTTCAGGAGAGAGCAGTGAATAATAGGTTCATGAAAGGAATGCAACATAAAGGTTTGATAAGGATAATCTTTAGTCTGTTGACTCTATCACCAGCTCTTCAGTGACTTGTGACAGACTCTATATAATCTGCATGCTTCACCAACAGGGCCTGGGAGGAGTGGATCATCTGGACAGAAATAGAAAGTGTCCACTAGCACTTTTTTTTTTTTTTGATGAGTACTGAATCTCCTCATTGACCCTCAAAGTGCCTTGGAGCACATGAACCAGTTGTTCCCAGATGACCCCAGCCAGAGAGGTGTCTCAGCAGCCCACCCAACACCACAACCACTCATGGGCATGGGGACACAGAGGCTGCAGGGGAGCTGGTCTGCAGCAAACCTCCCTTCTCTGCTTCAGCTGGCAACACCAGCTGCCTCTGCTCCTGGTGTGCACTACAAGATAAATGGAGCCAGTTCACCCCAGTCCCTATAGATCTGACAGATGTGGTAGGCCAGGGAGGAAGAGGATGGCGACATGGTCCATTGCTCTCTCGTGGCTACAGCTCCCCATAACTCTATTAGGCATTAAAACTGACACATCAAGTGGAGAATGTAGTGAGATGGAACAGGGATATGGTGAGCTCAGTGTCTGCTTTATCAGTGTTGTTATTTTGTGCTTTTGCCCTGGTTTATTTTACTTTTCAGTCAGCAGAAAATGCAGAATCTGTCACCACAAGGAGAGCCCCTGCCTAGGGAGTCACTGCCTCTCCCCATAAAGTCAATGATAGCAGAATCATTTCCTGGGTTAGGCTGTGGAAGTGCTTGGAGCAGAGGCAGGGGAAAGTCAATTCCTACAGATCTGCTTCATGTCTGTCCCACTGCAGAGCCCCCCTCAAATTAAAGCTTGTTTCTCTTTCAGTGCTACAAACGGCTATGATAGCAGAGGGAGGCTTGTAATACTGATATTTGTTCTGTCATAGCAATGTCCACACAGAGTTTGCTTACTCAAGCGTTGTAGAAGGGTCTTTCTCAGCCTATAATGCTGCAGCTGTATCAAAAGAAAGGAGATGTGGCTTGTTAGCCCTTTGTGTTGGATGGCACAGCAGTGTTTGAAGAGGCCTGTGTTCTCTCTCACATAATAGCACTGACAGCTCATTCAGAGTACTTGATAGGGATAGAATCAACAGAGGATGAGGCTAGTTCTAAACCTGTTAGTTCTGTGTTAGAACACAGAATTTTGCTGTATTTCTTGGATTTTTTCTGTTTCCTGATGGATGTTGTTCCCCATAATGTTGCCAGAGATATTGTCTGAAGAAAAGAGCAAGGAACTTGCAAAAGTATCACATGTATAATAACCACAAAAAAAAAAAAAAAAAAAAAAAAAAAGGGATAACAGCTTCCATGTGACAGCAAAAACAGATTGCTAACATATTTAGCAAGAAGAACAGGACTGAAGCAAATAAAACCCATTTCCTCAGAGGTGATTAAACAGAACTGTGCTGCAGGTACAGTTAAGCACAGTTAAGGTTTCAGGTGCAGCTGTCAAAGTTTGAACATTGGCTGTTCCCAAGTTTTCTTGTGCTTACATTCTCCTACATTATCTGGACATTGCAGGTTCACTTCAAATTAAGCTGTTTCAAAGTAAATATGATTGGTTGCACCATGAAATGTGGAAGTTTATTTTTAATGGCTTTTGGTTTTTCTGAGATTGGTTAAATACTGATAATAACAACAAGACTGATGTATCCTAAGAAGGATTTTCATTTTGATTAAAAAATACTTGGTTTTACTGGTGAGGACTCTAAAAGAAAAATGCAGTAAAACAAGAGATCAGCTCTGGTCCTGAAATGACCTATCCACTGCTTACCTTTCTCACAGTTAATACTTCATAATCCCTTGACTGCTAATTAATTCAATTTTTGTTGACACCTGGAAATGAATGATTCATTTCTGTGTTGAAGGGATTTTATTTTTTGTATTACTAGTGAAGACAATTACTTGCAGTCTTCTCAAATAGTAGAAATGTATAATGCAAGTTAATGCAGTCACAATTGCTTGCATTTACTCCTTTTGTCAACAATATGAGTAAGTGATTAAGCTGTTTTCTATGATACTTTCTTTTGAGCAGGAGAACATAATTTTTGAGAATATATTTCTTTAGTCTTCTCTGACAAAACAGGTATATAATATCTGGCAAATCTACCTATGATCTTTGACCCAGACTTGAAAGACAGGATTTACTAAAATATTGAAGTTACTTTAGATTAAAATAGCAACCCTTCTTAGAAGGACATTTTTAAAATCTATCAGAAATCACAGATAATTTTGTTATTTATAGTTGTTATGCTTTTTATATCATGAGTAACTTGATGGCTTACTATTGGTTCTCAGCTGACAATGATCCTGAATGACTCTATAGATTTTCTAATTCTTTTCAAAAATGGCAGTCTGATCAGAACAGTGTAATGAAAATTATTTTGAGACTGAGAGAGGAAAATGTATCAATTTTTGTGATGAAGTCACAAAAGCATCATTTTCTTGGAATTTTTGAGGGTTTTTTAGGAGAAAACTTTTCTTTGCATTAGAGAAAATTCTCTGCAGCATTAGTTTGACTTTTTCCCCTTCTAGAAAAACCCAGTCAGTAGGAAGTGTTCTCTATCTTTTTCTCCTTATAAGACCCAGTACTGTATTTTATAACTCTTCCATTATATCTCTTATTACCCATAAGCCAAAAAATGAAGAAACAAAGAATTTTTCACACATTTTTAAGTGATATGATAATTTCAGAAACCTAAGAACTTCACTTAAATTGATCTTAACATAATTTTGGAAACATAATAGAATTGCTCTGAGTTTATATAAACATGTCTAAACATAGTTGAAGAGAAGAAAGAACAAGTGATCTCTTTTATACACCATAAATCCTTAGATGGCTTCTTCTATATTTTATGGTTTAGCATTGTTGTTGGAATCTCAATATGCATCATTTAAAGGGATCAGTTTTTAAAATTTCATATTTGAGTGTGCAAGAATACTTTAGGAAGTTGCTAAGCAGGATAGCAAAACCAGAGAAGTTAAATGGGATTTTTACTACTGAATAGTTTTTATATGGCATTGCAATCTTTTCTGTTAAAAAATTAGATCACTTCAGAAAAATTTATAACAAGAAGTGGAAGACAGTATTTAATAAGAAGAGAAGACAAAAGAAGAAAGATGCCGGACACAAGACAAATCTGAGCTATTTATTTTTTTCCAATTAAATTTTCATTGAAAATAGTTTGTTTGACACGACAGATGAAAAATGCTGAAGTTTAAAAAATAAATCACACAATTGCAAATATCTTACAAAAATAGGTTTCACTGTCATTATTATTATAGCTTTTATGTGGATTATACAAATTTCAGGAGTCAAGTAACACGTTTTTAGTCTCCTAGGATTATATGCTGAAGTAGGATTGTAGGATTAATTTTCTCTAAATAATTCAAGAATATGCTTTCCCACAGGAAGAAAAGCATGCAAAGAAATGATATCCATGTTGCAGGCAGTTAAAGAAACCATGGAGTATTCAACTCAATGAGTTCTTCACTACTGCAATGTATTGAAGGTGGTAGAGAGGATGATTACACCAAGAACTGAGACTCAGAGGTACTTCAGACATTTAGGGTCAGGAACACATGCAGCAGATTAATTTTTAAGGAATATTCTTTAAGATGGAATGGCTAGGGCTGGTACTGGTACATCAGGGTTTCCAGCTTTCCTTTTCTGGGCTGCTCAATACAGGTGGGTGACTCCCAGACAATCTTTTCCTATCTAAATCAACATACACTAAAAGTGGTCTTTGCCATCAGACAAGGAAATGTGTTTGTGGAAGAAAACTGAGCAGCAGCTGTTGAGCAACACCCACATTATCGTGAGGTCTAATATGAGTGGGGAAGGGGATAAGGGCTGCAGTAGGACGGTAGGGCTCTCTTAATCCCTGAAAACACTTGTAGGGATCCACAGCAGAACTGATACTCCCCTGCTCTTTTTAATTTGCTTTACCTACAGATGGTTTTCTTTTAAGCTCACAACAATTACTTTCTGCTTCTAAACAATTCCCCACTTTGAAAAACATATTTACATATCAATAAAGTTATAATTATTATTGTTTTGAGGGCTGCAGGTTAAAGCAAGGTAAGACTAATCCCCTTTGCTTGAAAAAACACTTCATATTGTAACTAGAAAATAATTTTTGCTGAATAAAAATAATAAATTAGATTGAAATGCTAGTTTCTATAAATATTTTAATTTCTTCTATTTGGGAACTGAATTCTGGGATCCTGAAGTATAATAATTAAGGTATTTCAACTGTTTTGATCCCTTCAGTTTCAGGTAATGGGCAGCAGCCACAAAAAGTGTCCTAGTAGCCCCAGATTTATCTAGGAAACAATTACATGGCCAGAGTGAGGAGGCTGGTAAGTCCAAGGAGAGCAAGGGCAAGGTGATGCAGTGTAGGGCTGTAATATGTGTGTTTCCAGGCACCTCAGCAGCCCACATAAGTGTAAGAACAGGACTGGCTGGGGAGTCAGTTTCATTCTGAGGAGAATCAAAATAAATTTGGAAGAACTCCTCCATCCCCTCAGTTGTGTAAGCATAATTCAGGACTAATAACCCCACTCATTTCAGTGGGAATTATTGAATACAAATTTAGCTGAACCTTAACAAGCGTTTTGCCTATGAATAGTTAAATGTACCTGAGATAGGCTGGGATTTGGTTGGGAACAGCTAAATCAATGTTCTCATGCTATCAGGGCTTCAGATCTAGAGTGGGAGCAGAATGTATGAAATTAATATTCTCCAGTGCACATACAGGCTGGTTGCTGGCTAAGATGCAGGGGTAGTAGGACAAATTCAGATTAAGCTGCAATCTATATTGACCACCTGGAGTAGTAAGCTTTGCAGACAGGTCCGTATGGTTTTCCTTTAGAAAGAAATTTAAGGAATGGAGCTGCAGAGTCCAGCCCTGCAGACATCCTCACAAGGCAGTGTTGAAATAAAAGAGCAGTCAGCCAAGTAGAGGGCTACTTGCTGTTGGGCAGGGAAAGTTTCAAGTGCTGCAAACACAGTATGGAGATCCAGTTTCCTTTTGTTAAAAAGAAAAGATTAATGCTCTGGTTTGAATGCATATGAATGGATATGCCTAGAAGTTCTGTTCTGAAGAAACAAGCTCAGTGCAAAATGTGTAAAATCCGTGTTACATGTCAAGGTGGGAGTGCTGAAGGATTCAGAGCTGCTCCAAAGTTTAAGTCCAACCATTCACATTTCAGACACGGGTTTCAGGATACTGTAGTGTGCCTAGGAGTCTTCAGGACTGATCCAAAAATGGTGCAAGTGACTAGAAATCCCCCCAGTTATTTAAATGGATTTGGTTGAAGCCCCAGGTCTCATGCACAATAGGACAGGTCCAGACTGCAGAGCAGCTGTAAGATAATATGGCATGGGCATGTGTGTGTGTGCAGTGGGGAAGCAGCACAAGTACAGATCCTGCTGCAAATTAACAAAAGAAGCAGCTGGTGAACCAACCCACATAGTTTTACATTCTTCAGGGTAATTAATCTTGTTAAAATATGGAGCTACAAAGAAGGAAAAGCTAATATCATTGTAGAGTCATAGGCATCTGCCACTTGAACATGTTTTTACTTTCAGACATAGAAACACCACGACACTGATTCTGGGTTGAAATTATCAGTGCATATCAACAGCAGGCACAGCTCCAGTGAAATGCAAGACAAGAAAAATATGCTCCACCTGAATATAAAGTTTAGTCTAATAAAATGTTAGATAATATACAATAGCATCCCTTAGCCATATTTGAAGTAAAAAAATAACCCAAGAAGTAAATTCAGCCTACACCAAATTTAAACACATAAACTTTATTTTTTACCATTTTTTTATCTTTTATTTCTATATTGCCCTGTGGATCAAGTTAATAATTTTGTTCTAGCCAATATTTTGCTAAAAATATTAGACTGGCCATAAAAAAACCCAAACCTTATACTTGTTCATAAAATTGATGAAAGTGAGGTTTGATAGTCCTAGCCATATCCTGAGAAGTTTCTCATTGCCATAGTTTCCCTTAAAGTCTGGACTACTGAAGAATTGTGCTCCAAGAGAAGGTACACAGGCCACCTCTAGCTATTGTGTTTACTGACTTTAATTTGTTCTTCTGCACTTTGGTAGAAAAACAGATTGGTCTCACATAGAGAACAAGAAAAAAGACAGTTACTCTTAGAAGAGTAGTTTTCTTTCTTCTCTTTGCAAAACTGAAAGAGTAGCAAAATAATATTAGCCAAGGAATACTATTTCTCCTCATAGATAAACAATTTTGCTTTGTTCATCTTCCAGCAAGAACATTGTGAGTAACTTCCTAACCAAAGGCTCTCTTTTCCCCTGAAAATCTGTTTTTGAAAACACCCTTCTACAGGCCCTCCAAATTATGCATGAAAAAACACTCAAAAATGTTTTCTGTTGTTTATCCTGCCTGATCTTATTAAAAAAAAAAAAAAAAAAACTACCACAAACAGCTAAAAATTCAAAATGAGAGTTATGATTGTAAAATCCCTTTTCCATGCTCAACAACACCATCCTTTCCTAATACATCAAAGCTCCACTGAGAAGATTGTTCTGTATTTGAGACAACAGACAGGGTCCTGAAAACTACTGTTTGAAGAATGTGATTATGCATGCCACATAAGAAAATATAAGCTGTGTGGTAGAGTGAGAGGGCAGGTTTCACAAAAAATAAAGGCTTGTACTGTGCCTTATTGACTGGACCTGATGAAGGACAGTAACACCAAAGTTGTAGCTTCATGTAAGGTGAAAAGAAAATAATCTCCCTTTACATATAGCACAATTTTGCCTCAGATTTGTGTTGAAATATGTGATTTTGAACTCCACTGGGTAAAGGGTAATTTTATGCCAGCCTATATTGAGGGAACTCAATGGATCAGGTGTCTCAGGAATGTTTCAGCTCTAGCTTACTTTTGCAAGTCCACAGCAGGTTTCCCCATGATTTATGGTTTCTCCTCAGTGGATTATATAAAGCTGAACTACTGATCCCAATTTTAGCCAGAAAAAGAGCGCACCATAGCTTGTAGGTACTTTTTGCTTCAGAAATTAAAAAGAAAGAGATTGGCAAACTCTGTAGTCCAATAAACTCCATTTGTAAAGCCAGGACCAAGAGACATGAATACAGACGTGCAGATTCCCATTTTGTG
Source organism: Lanius collurio (assembly GCA_020086605.1). NCBI lineage: Eukaryota > Metazoa > Chordata > Aves > Passeriformes > Laniidae > Lanius > Lanius collurio. The sequence goes on along the minus strand of JACBWW010000003.1, from coordinate 28,696,546 downwards.
CCATCTCTCTCATTAGAAATTTTTCATTTCCCACACCTGTAATCTGAAAACTTTAACGAACAAATGCATAATAAAGAGTACAATATTATTGTGGTATAGCATTAAGAAAAAGCATTTTCAGGAGTTCTGTTCATAAGAAGCCATGAGAAGATTAAATTTGTGTAATCTATTTCCTTCTTACTCTTCTTAGTTTATACTACTACCAGGAGATCAAATTAAATGTCAATTTCAAACAGTATTTTGCAAATGCATTTGTTATTATCAGCTACTTGCCAATGAATTTGAATAGTAGTTGTGTAAGGTTTGCTTCAACTATTCATTTTTCAAGTATCTGCTAGATCCCACACTATTGTTTCTCCTCTCCACACTATTGTTTTTCCTCTCCAAATAGGATAATTGCAATTTAAAACCAAGGACTGGAGAATAAGGAATTTTCATTGATAATTTTCAAATTAAAAAATATGAGAACTGCAATCTGTGAAGTTTCAAAATTCACAGAGGGTTTTCTCAAGACAGTGGGATAAATATTAATATTTCAGCTTCTACTTTTTTTGCTGCTTTTGTTCATGAAGGTCTTTCTAATCAGAAAGATTCAGGAAGAACCAGGAAGAATCAGAAAGGATGAAAGACAAACATTTGGTCATGTCTGTTAATAAGTCAAAGATGCGAAGTTGTACCACCATTTTGGCAGTCCACAGACAAAGCTCATCTCGAGTATATAAACCCTGTAATTGCTTTTGAAAAATTGTACTAGGATGAATCACAAGATTATGCTATTTACCAAGGAACAAAATCCCAGATATAAGAGAATTAATAGTCAATAATCTAATAACATCAAAAAGGGTTATTGGATACATTCTCCAAGACTAATAGATAGTCTTCCTCATCATTTAATAAAACTTGAATAACGTGGTCTTAGGAAGCAATCCTTCTGTAGACAGGATGATGGACACAGAATAATACACTTTATGGCAGAATACATAATTTCATTCTTTATTGCCTTCCACCTTCCCAAATTCACATTTTCAGATACATAAACAAAAGTTATAATACAATCCCCAAAACCAGACATCAGACATCTTAGCTGGGAAACACCACATTATTCTCTCACTTGTTAAACACTTCTCTTTACTTATCAATTACAGTATTCATCATCATAATTATTAGTGCTTGATAGCACTATATAGACTCCTGCACCCAGCTAACTTGTACAAGTCATTTAAGAGCATAGCTATATGAAAAATAGCTCATAATTTTCATTGTTTTGGTGGTTTTACTGCTAGTCTGAATAAAGTGCTTAACATGAATAACTAACAAAGATAAGGTAATGCTTAAAAATGCATAAAAATTATGCACAATCCAAAATGTACATAAATTAATAACTACCTCTGAAGACATTTGGATACTAAAACTAAAACATAAACTAGGCTCTAACATTAAAGGTCTCAAGCAATAATCATTGTGCTTGCACTCACTTCAGATGTTTGGCAAAAAAAAATTCACCATGATTTTCCTCTTCTTAACAAGGTATAACAGTTTGTTATCTCTTGTTTTCTGCTTATCTTCCCACAAGAAATACCAAATGTCCCCATGATTGTTCATACAATCAAACAAGCAAGGAAACTTGACCCTGAAATTTTCTGTCTGTGAGGAAGTGGTTGAAAGTTTCCTAGTTGTGTCATATGTGTACTTTAATATCAAATGCTGTCAAATGCTCAAAAGAAATTTATCCTCTTTTTTAAGTTTGAAAGCAGTGAATTTACAGTGGTATTAATAACTGCTTTAGAAGATATACAGACTGATCTACAGAAATTTATAGAAATTGTTGTAGAATTTTATTCAGAAATTAAAAGGAAAAAACCAACACATTTTTGTCAGCAGGTAAACCTGCCTCTTCACAATGAGCACAAGCTGGACAGTGCCTGCATGATGGCTAATGAGATGCACATTTCCAGAGCTTCCAAAACTGGAAAGCAAGTTTAGTAACTCTAGTTTTGCTACTGCTGAGACAGTTTAATTCAAAATATGAATAAAAGGTGGTGCTGGTTTTGGCTGGGGTAGAGTTAATTTTCTTCCCAGTGGCTGATAGGGGGCTGTGGTTTGGATTTGTGCTGAACACAGTGATGGTGATACAGAGATGTTTTTGTTGTGGCTGAGCAGGGCTTACACACAGCCAAGGCCTTCTCTGCTTTTTGTGCTGCCACGCTGGTGAGGAGGCTGGGGGTGCATGGGAGGGTGGGAGGGGACACAGCCAGGACAGGTGACCCCAGCTGACCAAAAGGAATGTTCCACACCATATATCATCATGGTCAGTAAGTAAAGTGGGGGGAAGAGGAGGAAGGAGGGACATTTGGAGTGATGACATTTGTCTTCCCAAGTAACTGTTATGCAATAGGACCCTGCTCTCCTGGAGATGGCTGAACACCAGCCTGCCCATGGATAACAGTGAATTAATTCCTTGTTTTGCTTGGTTTGTGTGTGTGGCTTTTGCTTTTCCTATTAGGCTGTCTTTATCTCAACCCATGGGTTTTCCAGCTTTTACCCTTCCAGTCCTCTCCTCACTGCTGCTGGTAAGGGAGTGAGTGAGCGGCTGCGTGGGGCTTAGTTAATGACTGGGGTTAAACCACTACAAAGACACATTTTTATATTAGATATCAGAATGTGAGAAATTGTTGAGGTGAATAGGCACATTAATTAAAAAAAACCCAACCTTATGATTATAGGAAGAATACAGCAGGTGACAGTAAATGTCTTCAAGAATAAAAGAGAAACTCTACCAGGGAGAGGAACTGGTACTAACCTCCCTTTCCCAGAGGCTGCCCAGTAAAAGCCCATTCATGGATAGGAAAACAGAAGTAAGGGAGTGAGACAGACTTCAGTGGAATTTCATACCTTTCCCATAAAATGCTTTTTGCCTCCTGACTCCATGGAAACATAACAGTCAGTAATACCAAAAGGGAAAAGAGTAGTAGCCAAAAGGAACAGAACTGTGGATGAATCAGGCCTGTGTTATCAGACAGAAAGGTCATCAAGTGGGGGTTGTTGAGGTGAAAAAGTAGATATCACCTTGGCAACCTGAGATAAACTCATGAAAAATGTAATGGGTTCCCTATGAGGGAGAAAATGACAACCAGATTAATATAGAATCAAGATGCTTTTATTCAGTGTAGGTAAACAATTCTCCAAGAGATGTGAATGCATAAAATATTTCTTTATTTTCTTTCTAGGGTGGCCTACACATTCTAGTTATCACTGACATATCAATGTGTTAAACAGGTCAGAGAAATAGGCATGGAAACTGATGCTGATTAAATTTTATTCTGATTTCTGGAAAACAGTACTGCAGTGGGGTTCTTGCCTGTTTTATTACTTTTTAATTTGATTTTCTAATCTGATTTTTACCTATAGAAGAGGGATGAAAACAAAAGATTTATGATTAATATTTGGTGGAAGAGTTAGGAATTGTTTTTCCAGTTCAAGATTTGAATTTTCTCTTATTCTTTTAAGGTCTAACTGTAGGTTCTTTCTTGACTTTTAATTTGCCTCACAGAGATTTGGGAGCTTGATAAGAAATTCTCTTTGCCCTTTTGTGCACTCAATGTGAGACTCACATACCAGGGGTTTTTTCAGTCTAAAAAACAGCCCAATATAAAATGCAATTTCAGTGCCTGAATAGTTGAGGCTGAGGCAAAATTTCTTATCCTGTTGAGATGTGGAACACCAGCTTCCTGACAAAGCCTGGTTCCACTCAATGTTTTGGTGATAATCAGCTGAGGAACTCAGTTGAGTGAAAACCCACACACAAGTTTTCAGATATAAATTCATAATAAAGCTTTGTCTTCAGCATGGGAGACATTGAAATGTAAATTACATAAATTTCCTAAACTTTAGGCATAGGTTTTTCTTTTTTCTTTTTTTTTTTTTTCTGACTTTTGCCTGTGTTTTAGCATCAGCCTCCAGCACTCATTATGCATTCACATCTGGACATGTTGTGCATGCACTGCTTTCCTGTTGTGCACTTGTGTGTTAATATTTTATTCCTTGAAATTCTTAGCAATTTCAAATCCCATTGTTCTACTATAAATATTGGTCTGCTACTTTTATAGACAGTTTCCTCCTTAGCTTAGCTGCAGTAAGTTTTCATTTGAGCTGAACAAGAAAAACTACTGATGGGAAAAAATAACTGGCTAAACAAGGTACTGCCCTCAGCAAAGAAAGCATTACTAAGTAATATGTATTGAGGTGTACTTCAAGTATTTACATAGCCAGATTTTAGACCCACTAAAGGATGGATTTTGGTTGTTTATTCTGATTCTCTGAGTCAGGTCTGGAATTTTTTTTATCAGTTTTCAAATATATCCCAAGAACTGCAAAATCAGATTCAAGCTAGGCTGTTAGTGAGCAATCTTCCACTGATTTTCAACTAAAACTGGAAAACTGTGAAAACTGCAGCACAAGGCCTTAGGTTAAACAAACCTCTCACATCTACTATTTTTTACTTAAAAATGTATTTGAAGTTAAAACATATGTTGTAGATTCCAGGAAAGTATCTCTGTTCAGAATAGCATTTGAGCCTCTGAAAAGACTCATACAGTGATGATTTAACACTTAATACTTACATGAAAATACTTACTTCATCTTGTTTATCAGACTTGGCAAACTATGAATTTTCAATCCACTGATAGCACTCTGCACCGAAAAGAAAGCATCTGCATATGTCTTTCCTTGGGAATAATATTTGAAGTAGGGATGTTGCAGTTAGTCTAGGCAATAGCTTACTCTTTGCCACAAATTGATTGCCACTGGCAGGGAAAAGCTACCCTTTATATGAGTAAATACATAACAAAAGCAGTTGATAGAAATACTGCTGAATTTTCTGTAACATCTATTTTTCAGTCTTTTAAACAGACTACCTCGTTCTGAGGTTTGTTCTTAAACTAAAAAACATCCCTTGGACTGAAGCCAGCAGTTGTGCACACGAGCCCCTGCACCAACCTTCCAGGTCCCTACCAGTGTATTTATAGCCAAACTTGCTGTTGGGGTTGCTTCCACACACCAAAGAACACCTTCTCTGTCCAGACACATTTGTCTTCTGTCCCCAAAATGCACCAGGGGATAACTTATTGCTCACCTCCCGAAATCTGTGTTTGGTGCATGACAGGCTCCAGGACCCTGGCTGTGTTCAGTGGAACCTGGGAAGGGACCATCAGCTTTCACATACCCACCCAAGGCTGGGGCAGAATTTCTTCTGGCTCCCCTTGTACATCTTGTCTGAGAACCAATGAGCAAAACAGGAGAGACAAAAACACTGTCTTGGACTCAGAGGAGGGTTTGATTTCCTTTGCATTGCAAAAGCTAAATTCAGCAAGGAAGCTATGTCAACATTGGAATAAAGTGGTGTCAGAAATGGTATAGTAGGGTGTTGAAAATTAGAAAAATTGCAGCTTTTGCAGCATCTGAGAGTCCAACTCTCTTAACATACTATCAGATTGTTTGAAGTTAGTAACTACAGCAGTATCAACAGTCCAGGGGCAACCTGCTTGGTTCTTCATAAATCTGACCAGTGACTTCACTTACTTATTTGAAAGCAGAGACTAGAGGTCAGACTTAGTGTGAATACACACTAATGCAAATTTTTCATTATTCTACATGCTAATGACAAGAATCTCACCCAGACAACAGATCAATGAAGAATTTAACCTGAAGAAGCTGGAGAAAATGTACATCATGAGTACTTAGCATTTGATTTAACTTTTCATCTGTTCATGCCATCAGAACAAGCCAGTTGGTAAAATATTTTGGGGATTATTTTATATGCCTAAGTGAGAAATGGTATTATAAAGAAAAAAATGTTTGTCAGTGTCTTAAATGCTGCTGTGTTGACATGCATTCCTAGAGAGATTTTTTTTTTCCCATTCTTTAATATTAGTTCTTACAAATGCTAATTTCAAATGCCTACAAATCTAATCTTAACAATAGGAGAAATTCAACTGTTCTCATAAGGAATTCCGAATAATGCTAGAAATTGCATTTAAGAAAAAACAAAAAAAAAACAAAAAAAAAACAAAGAAAACAAAGAAAATGAGAGCAGTGTTTACAGCCTCCTCTTACTGTTTGCAGAAATATTTTTGTTATATTGGAGGCTCATAGTCCAAATTTGCTTTTACAAGTCATTGCAAATGATGTATAGATTGTTGCAACACAGTTTTTTCTGCCGACAAGCAGGTCAGGATGGCCGAGCGGTCTAAGGCGCTGCGTTCAGGTCGCAGTCTCCCCTGGAGGCGTGGGTTCGAATCCCACTTCTGACAGCTTCTTTATGGCACCGAGCTGAGCGGTGCAGCTCAGGCTCCGGAAGGGCAGGATGCTTGTCCGGAGGGACCTGGAAGAAGATCGGGAAATGGGGCCATGGGAACCTCATGCTGGCGCTGCACCTCGGTCAGGGCAACCCTCAGTATCAACGCAGCCTGAGGGATGAAGGGATGGAGAGCAACCCTGGCAAGGAGAACTTGGTGGTGGTGAGCTAATTTTAGTGTCCTTCCCTACCCTGAAGGGATCTTCACAGGAAAGATGGAGCAAGACTATTTACAAAAAATGTAGTGACAGGACAAGGGGCGATTGGCTCAAACTGAAGGTGTTTTAGGTTAGATATTAGGAAAAAAAATCTTTACTGTGAGTGTGGTGAGGCAGTGGGACACGTTGAACAGGCAAGCTGGGGATGCCCTATTCCTGAAGGTGTTAAAGACCAGGTTGAATGGGCTCTGTGCAGCCTAGTTTAGTTGAAGGCGCTCCTGCCCATGGCAGGGGAGTTGGAACAAAATTATTTTAAAAGTTCTCTTCCAACTCAAACCACTCTATGATTCTATGATCCTTTACATCTGTGAATAAGGAAATATAAGTAGAGGAATATAACAATATAGGAATTTTTGGTACTTAACTGCATCATTATAATGAGGCATTTTAAGGGCCAGAAGACTGTGCCAGAAGACTGTAGAAGCTGTATCACTTCCTAGTAAAATTGCATAGAGATCGATAAACTTGTAGTCCTGATTATGCTATACAGAATAAATTATGAACATTTAATTTCTTCCTCAGCCTGACAGAATAAGAAGACTGAATAATGGAAAATGTGTATATTTTTGCTATTCCTGGAATAGCACCCAATCTGGGAGAGTCCATCCCCCCCTGATTTTCAATTCCACCTCTTGTCCTCAGAGTTTCCAGTCACAACCCAGACTGGGATACCATCCTTCATGGCACCTAACCCACAGCTCCTGCACATGCAGCACACAGTCCACCATCATTTGGCTGGTCTAGCTATGCCATGGTATCCCACCACCAAAATAATAGGCATCACTTGATTTATATCCAATGCTATTATCCATTATCATCTCAAAACAGAGGAGGATAAAAATCTGTTCTGGATAGCTGAGACCAGCAGTCTTGCTTGTTGTTCTTCCAGTGCATCTTCTCCTCATGCAGGGATAATCTTTGGAGCTGAGGCTGAAATGTAAATCAAGTTCCATTAGAACAAGTGCTGCAATTTTCCTCCATCACAGGTGTTTTTTCCAATTTGATTTCTATGGCCTACAAATGAACAGTAATTGAGAGACCTGGTCTGCTTACCTGTGCAGAGCTTGGGAGGCAGGAGGAGGCAAGCAGGAGCCTTGGTGAGATGAGAGAGCACAGGCACACTGGCTGGGCTGTACTGTACTGTCAAACACAAGATTTTCATCTTGGGTAATCACAAGATTTCCGTCCAGAGAATGAATCTGATATCCCTCTGTGTAGGGGGATGATGTCATCTAACCTCACAACCCAAGTAGCAGGTCTGTAGCACATCCTTTCCATTGATGCAGGCATCTTGCACGATGCCTAACTGCTTTAGGAGTATCTAAAGAAATTTTAAACAAACCTGTTTAAATAGCATCACTAAAAAATTCAGGGCTACTTTTATCCCTTATATTTTCGTGTATTCCTTTGTGGAATGAAGATGTTCAAGAAAGGTGATTACTGCACACTTAATTTGACAGTTTTCATTAATCAAAGTGAGCTTACTCCAAGCAGTTTGGCTGTAGCTGACTGAAGCTCACCTATTGCCTCTGCTGGCCCTCGTGATTTTAATGTGATTTACAGTTAGAATGTCATAGAAATGAAGATGTAGTCTGCCAAAATCTTCAGAGATAAAAGTTTTTTCTAAAGTTTGGGGGTCTCTTTTGTTTTTTGGGGGTTTTTTTTGGGGGGGGGAGTTTGGTTTGGTATTTTTTAAGTAATGTTTCGTTGAGTAAAAGTTCAAGAAGCCAGGTATACTCTGTAATTTGGACTTCAAAGTTTCACTACTTCAGGGGGATTTGAAGCCAGGAAGTAGAAAGCCAAGTTTAAACATATATTCTTTGGTACTTACAATTGATATGTGATGTCACTTGGGATGTATACATTGATTATCCTCCAAGTCCTCTTTTCTTGAGCAGCCTTATATGAAATTCAAAATAATCAATGTTAATATCAAATTATTTCAGCTGAACTGGAGAGGCTGGAAGTTTTTTTATGAAGTACCATGTGTTCTTCTTTTCCCATCACCTGTTATTTCTTTTAGCATTATTTTTCTCTGTTATTATTCCTTTTACTGCAGGGAAACATGCTCTCTTGTTATTTTTCTCTCAGTCTCCTTCTCAAAGAGGAATAATGCAATCTGCCTGGCTCTTCCTACCAAATACTCCCTGAAATAGTTGTATTTTTGCTTGTGTATACATTCATTCCTCTGTTTTTTCACATGCTTTCCTGTAGCTGTTTGACCTTCAGCCCAGGCTTTCAACAGGTCTGTCTTGCTCCAGCTGAAATATCTGTGAAGGATTAATGTGGGGGAAGAGACCTAAATGAGATTGAGGGGGTTGAAAAACAGTTACTTCAGATGAAATCAGCAAGAGTAACTAATTTCTACTTAGTGCAGAAGGCGATCGAAGGAGGATTAGGCTAAACCATACCTCAGTGTTTTTCTGTGCGAGAAGCATAGGGAAATGTGGCTTCAGCAGCCTGATGGCAAAATAAAAGCATTATGGGCTGCTACACTGGGATTGTGTGCTCAAACTTTTAAAGAGCTCCCTCATTTACCTTGAAACTCTTGAGTAATGGTTTAATTACAGAAAAACCTTCTAAAGAGAAACCTGGTAATAGAGACTTTTATTATCTAATAGAACAAGAACCAGTGGAGAGAAGCTTTCTTACTATGCTTTTATCCAGTTATTAGGAATATGGTAGAATTGTCAATAGTGATCTAGATTAAGCAGAAGTATTTGCTTAACATTTCTAGTTGTTATTTGATGCAATATAGACAATTAATTCCTCACCTCTGATGATAATAGTGCTAATCAAGGTTTATACTAAGGTGAAACAATAAATGATAGATAATTTTAAAGAGTAGACATGAAGAATTTGCATTTAGGAGCTTTAAAATTGCTTAAGAATGAGCTAAGCAATTTATGTTGACTTCAAAAGTTCTTTAGAAATTTGTAAGATTACCTTGTTATGAAATTTAAAATAAGTAAACTGAACAACAGTGTGTTTCAGGCTTGTCAATCTGACACTGATCTGAATCACATAAAGAGGATGTTAGTCTCATAACAAAAAACTGAAAGAGTAGAACAAATAACAAAAACATCCAGAAAATAGGTATTTTATAAGTTCAGTAGAGACAAATAAAACTGATAGAATATGCTCACAACTTTGTAAGGCATTTTACTAGGTACAAAATGATGTCTTGATAAGTAGAACAAGATTGGAGGCATAAAGTCTGGAGGAAATAACATAACCACACTTGCACAACAGAGAACATGAGCTGCAGATGTGTCCTGAAATGAACCTACAGGTGATGACTGATGCCCAGCTGGAAAAAAAGGATTAATGCAGTCTTCCAGTGTTTAAACAAAGTACATTGTTGGAGTTCCTTTATTTTTTACTGTGGTAACTAGTTACTGAGACACCACCAGCTCAAGAAAGATGTTGACAATGTAGGAAAGCAATGGGGAAGAATACAGGAAAAAAAATAAGGATAGAGAAAGTATGTTTTAGGGAAATGTGTAAGTCTTTGATTGTATTAATATGTCTTTAATTTGGTGTTCATATCAAAACCTGATGGCTCATATACTTCACCTTTAGAGAAAAGACAATAATTATTGATAGAGGTGAGCTAATTGGAAGTTTTGGTGAACTTTCTATAACCAGAGTATTTGTTTTTCAAGTCTAGAAGTTCTCAGCAATACTGTATAATTTGATGGCTTGCTGCCTATAAAAGCTGTAGTCCCCATCCATATTAAGCTAAGAAGAACAAGTACTTTGATTGACTTCTGAGAGTTAGGAACATTCCTTTTCTTACAGCAAATACAACTTGGTTCATGGTAACAGAGATCACTGGTTTTCTGCAAAGGCTCTGTCGCCATCCCATCTCCTATGTCTCTATTTCTTTCACATAGACTCTAAAATGAATAAGGCCTTTTGGAGCCATTCTGGCAGGGATACCTCCTATACATCCTAGTACTCCTATACACATCCCTGGATTTTCCTAGATAGTCATTACTGCAAATCTGCACAGAATTGTTAGTCTAAAATGTACTGCAGGCAATGAATGATCTCACTTCAGACCTCTGTGAAATAATGGCCATAATCACAACAAAAATACATAAAAATGTATTAATAGAATAAAGTCCAAGCTCTTTTACACTTCTAGCATATTTAAACTGATACTTTTCAAGGGTACTGAAGGGGTGGGCTTATTTAGCAAAATCAGATGAACACACTTCAGAATTTTCAATTTCCTTTTTGAGTCTTAAATTGTATTGTTCTTGATGCAGATAAGTGAAACAAGTGAGGGTAAATTTCTACTTGCATGCTACCAAATCACATCAGAAATCATTACCTCAAAGCTCTCAGTGAGATAAAACAGCACCCCAGGAACATATAGACCATGTTATGCAAGAAAGTTAAAGAGAAGGGAAGGATAAAACCTTTTTTTTTTTAAACTTAAACTCACTCTTACTCTCTTTTGGAGAGGGTTGGGAAAACTTCATCTTGGTAAAAAACAAACAGTGATATTACTTTGAGTGCTCTGTGTTTAGCCATGTATACAACCTAACCGTGTCTTGAATTAATGTGCAGCACTTTCTTGTTAGTCTCAGCTCCTTTCAAAGGCTTAATGGTCATACCAGCTTTTAGATTCAAAGTGCCAACATGCTGAGGAGTTGCAGACACCTCCTAATTGATAGTACTAAGAGGGATATATGTGAGTATCTCAATCATGGCCCATGCTTGGACTCATCACATGAATATTGCAGGCATGCATTATTCTGCTCAGGGAAACAGAAAATGTAATTGCTAATTGTTCATAAAAGGTTTATTTAACTGGAATTTACATTTCTTTAAGTGACACTCCCAGACACAGAATGTCTAAGCTCTCATTAAAGCGCATTTTATTCATAATTAGTTAGTCCATATTAATTAATTTGTCAAAGACAATTTCTTTCCCTTCACTCCATCCTTTTTGTATAACAGCTTGTCTACATTACTTGTTTTTTGTCTACTGTTCTGAAAAGTGGCTCTTCAGATATGGGTAAAGAGTAAATTATAAAAAAAATCCAGAGTATCTTCACTAATGGCAAGCCAGGCCTTTTAAGACCAGACTGAATGGAGAAAATCTAGCATAAAGAAATCAATTACCCTGATTTTAGGCTCTGTGTGGCCTCAAATTAAAATACCTGAAACAGGGCCACATTTCTCACTATGCACACACTCCTGTTGCAGTAAGCACTTGTGCAGCAAACATAAATCAGGGAAAATGAGATCCCAGACTGAACCATTTTATATCACAACATAACATGCTAAGCCAGGAAGAGGCAAGGAGAATTAGTCCAGTAAGAAATACTGCAAATCAGTTTCACAGAAAAGTCTAAGCTTCCCTGGCCACAAGACATCTTCATGTTCTTAACTCATTCATATGAATCAGTATCTTTACTTTTCAGAAAGGCAAAGAACAATGAAGGATTCCTAATATCCCTTTTGAATAAACTGTTTTTCAACTAGAGACAGATGGACTATTATTTTTTTGTATTGTTTTGGTATTGTTGTTTGGTATTGTTTTTATAACTAAAAAGAAATCAAGTGGAATGGAGAATCTAGAAATGCTGAACACTGAAGGCCTGAACCTTTCTAGCTCTGCCAGAAACTCAGGAAGACGTCTATGCTACTGAAAATATACAGTATTATAAGCAAACTCCCTTTTTGTCTGTACTTGCCAGGTAAAACTTCACGGAGTGCTAACAGGCAAGAGGTGAAGCCTTTGGCATGTGGGAACAAAAGCACTGCTGGCCCTGCCCTGGTTGCCCCTCCTGCACCGTGTGCCACATTAGCACAAGTGGGAATCATTCTGGTGGTCTTCCAGTCCTTCCTGCTGCGTCCCCTCAGCGGCACAGGCAGCAAGCTCTTCTGGAAGGGTGGAGAATTTGCTGGCATGGCAATGACAGAATTATTCCTCACTTCTAAAGACATCCTTTATAGGGGAACACAGTATTTTTTAACTCTCATGACTAACTTTTTATTCCCCATATCTTTCCAAGGGAATCCTGAGAAGAACATCTCCTAGTTTTTAAGGGATAAAGTTGAGAACTGCAGGATTTTGTTAGGATAATGGGAATGACATAATCTCTGTGGAAATTACTTTTAAATTATCATTTAGTATAATGCAAGATAGGCTTTTTCCCATCCTTTCTCTTTTCCTACTTATTTTTTGGACAATTGATAACTACTTAAGTGAGGGAATAGAAAATACCACTTTGTGATTTTCAGTCTGCCAACATAATAAATGTTCAGAGTTTTATTTTTAATCTCTAACAATAGAAAAACAGATGGCATGAGTAATTCTGTAGTGTCCTGTGCACTATCAGTATTCTCAAAATGCAATGGAGACTCATGTATTTAACAAAATCTCATAGGGAGGGGAAGGGGAATATCATGGCAGCTGGGTTGGTATTTTTGTTACAGTGCAGTGGCCGTTTGTGCATGCACAGAAATAGAGAGAGGAAGACTCATCCAGTTGTGTAGGCTGGAAGAGACCCCTGAGGGCACCTTCCCCATCCTCCTGCTCAAAGCAGGACCAGTTACAGGTGGTTGGCCAGGGCCACATACAACCAATTCCAAGGATAGAAATGTCATAGACTTTCTGTGTCACTCTCCCTTAGTGCTTGGCCACCTTCATAGTGAAAATATTTCCTGGTGACTAATGATAATCTCCATTAATGCAGGACCCACATCTCCTTCTCAGTATTTTCTCAGATATTTTGGGTCACCTTTGGGTAGCCTGTGACTCCTAGAGGCCCAATACTAGTCCAGAAAGAAAATATGAGAGACATAGCAGAGCTCGGTAAAAATCTGCTTGGTTCAAGCCTATCCTCCCTCATGTAGAAGTGATAAGCCAGTCTTCCAAAACTCACCTCTCCTGCTTTTGGTGTTTTGTTGTGGGGTTTTTCTGTTGTTTTTTTTTTTCTTGTTTCCAGCTCCTCTCCTACTTTCTAGACCTGGTTACTCCCATTACTTATTGATGGTTTGGTTTAAAGCTGAAAACTACTCAAAAGCCTAAATTTAGTTCTTTCTCCTTTTGAATATGGGCAAAACAGTGACAATTCTTGATTCCATCTGCGTGGCTGTTCAGCTACTGTGCTTAGATGTAGCTCCTTATTGCATGGAATAAAGATAATCCTTTCTGCTTTGCACAGAAGACAACGTTAGTTCAATCAAATGGAAGTTCACCGAATGAATTTAAAGGTGTTTTTTTGTCTACCTTAGTGCACCTTGAACGCAGAGGCCTGTGGGCTTAAAAATAACAAGAGTAATTATCGTAATAGCCAACATGAACTGGAATTACAGCCTGACCAAGGAATTTCTTTTTTTCTATACACAATTCATTTCATGATTGTTTTCCATACAAACGTGATATGAACTTGGCCTAAATCAACCACAGGCTGTATTTCTTGCTCCTTCTCTTGGAAAGTGCAAAACATGTTGTTCCAAGTTTGCAAATTTAAATATAAATTTATTTTGTGAGGAAATAGGTCATATACTTTGAGTCTTGATTTTATTTTCTTGCCTGTCATTGAACAACTTTCTTTTACTTTTGATATAAGTGCTGTCTTATCAGTAATCTTAAATGATCAGGCTTGCTGGGGTTTTGTTCAAAACATTTAAGGATAGAAGTAGATATGAAGCATATTTCCTACTCTAGTAATTTCCGGTTAAAAAGACACATTGCTTGTAAAGACACATAAATTTTCATTCAAAATCCACTTTACTAAACATATATAGTTTGAATTCTTTTAACTCATGAGTACAAACAATTCATCCTTGTACTCTTACATGGCATTTCTGCCACTCGTTTCCTGTGTTTTTATTCCTAATAGCTTTTGTTTTCCCTGTTGCTTTCTCCAGCAATTTATTTCATTTATCCTTAAGTGCATACAAATATCTGATCACAAAGCTCAAATAGCAGCTCTTCCAATTAGAGGGAAACAACTTTGATGTGCCTGATTACAGATGAAACAAAAACTAATGTGGGTACTTACAAGAAAGGATATCCAGCAGAAAGTCAAACAGCCAAGAAAACAATCTTTTGGCTATGAAAGGACAAATTTAGAGGCATGAAGAAATTACATCCTATGAAGGCAACACAAAATAAAATAAACAAATAAAATGAAATGGAGCAAGATTTATAGGCAAAAGAAAGTAATTAGTTTTTAATTCTGGAAAGTTATTCCTAAAGGACATAGGGGGCTGATGTATAATACTAAATAGTAAAATTGCCAGTGGCAATGAACATCTGGCAATCTATGCTCAATATATGTCAAAATACATTAGTAGGAAAGTACAATTTGGAAACAAAAAGTTTTATTGTTAACAAAATTAAGCCACAAACCAATGAATGATGATAAAAATATTTAATTTCTTTTTTTTCCTTTTCTATGTAATTCTTTGATAATGTTTCAAAATAAGTAGATTAAAAGTACATTTATTGAATATTTTATAAAAGTAAAATAGTCTCACAATAATTTCTTATCACCAATGTGCTACAGGCAGGACCTCATCCCAAAGCCATTTTAGGCTATGTCTCTATGGATTTTAATGGTGATCGAATTCCTAAATTCCCTTGAACAGACATTCCCATTCTGAGGCACATGTCACCAGTAGGGTAGGAAGCTTGTTTGGTTTCATAATCCTCCTACCTAACACAGGTAATGTCACAGTAATGAAATACAAGAAGTGCTGTTCAAGTGTCCTTGTTGAGTCTTTGTTCTGTTTTCACCAAAATTCATATAAGGTAAATTCCAGGAATGAAACCAAGGTTTAAAAATTAAGATGTGAAATAATATATAAATGGACAGGAAAATTGGGGACAATTTAGTTCAGAGAAGGAAGGGCAAAAGAGCAAAAAAGATCCTCCAGAGCCACATGAATGCAAGAAGGACCCTTCATGACCACAGAATTTTTGCATGTTCCTAGCACAATGCATCAAACGTCACTGGAAAAGCACATTCTATTTAGTGCATTGATACATCTTGACAGGAGTCAGAAATATTAATGCTTCTTCATTTGTAACGCTAAATAAATTGTCCACATGTTCATTTAAGTCCACACAAAATTCATCTGATCTTGAAAGCTGAACAGTTCTGGATGCAGTTTCTGGCCAAGAGATTTCCCAGATGCTGTAAACAGAGGCCATGAATTGTGTCTGAATGCTTGGTAAATGCCACGCCACAGAAATCAAATGGGTGGAAGGGCTTCTTTTGGCCCAGTCACAGCTGCTGATTTGACAGATGGAAATACTTTGTTTTGAGAGGGGCCCTGTGACATATTCAGTTTTGACAACTGCCAGAGGCAGAACTGAGTGATGTGACCCAGGCTGTCGAATTCCAGCCTTTTATTGACATCATTGTGTGGAAAATGGGACATGTGAGCAAAGTATAGACATGCTGGGAGATTCAAGGTAGACTAATTAGTGATATTATCTGAATTTCTGACTTTTTATATGATATTAGGTATTTCAAAATCATAATTTTTAGAGAATGCTGAAAAATATTTTTTCTCATTGGACACCTCAGATCTTTACTTCCCAAGCTGTCCATTTGTCATGTACTTTGTGACAATTCACAGCTTTTGGGCAGAGACTAATTTGTTTCACACAGATATAAACTAGGAATCATTTTTTTTGATGGCAATAGAATGACAGCAAGACAACACAAGTGACTGGAACTGGGTCCTCTGTCTGCCATGACTTTGTGACTTGATGATGGCAACCAAATAAGACATACTCAGATTCCTAAAAGTGTTGTTATGAGCACTGACAAATTAGTTACAAGCGGATTCCAGAAGCTGAGATTAACAAATTGTCTGCATCCATGTTTTATTGCATAGGGTATAAACATTTTAATGAAAGAAAACTATCCTTTAAAATGTGAATCCTTTTCTGCAGTTAAAGAAGATTTGCATTACTCATCATAATGGAGAACATTACAAATTCAAATTACTTGGGGTTTATGTCCTCTGATTTTAGGGCTTTTATGGTATTTCTTGCAAGTGTTTTATATACAACAATTGTTTTGCAGAGGTACCTAGACAAATACTACAAAAGTGTCTGTGACTCTCTTCCACCCCCTCCTCCTCCATCCCCACTCACTCCTTGCTGGCTCCTATTCCCTCAGTTCACCCAGATGAACAAACTTTGTGATATTGCTCAAGGGATTTGTTTAAGGCTGCAAGAGTTTCTTGGAAGGGCACCCAGGGCTTCTTGGAAAGTAGCTAACTCCACTCTGAAGCTGAAAAGGAGTGCTCACCTACTTTCTCATGCTGGCTGAGGGTGGAAATTTTTGTCTATAAATAGACGATGGATAATCTTAAATTTCATATACAATTTTCATCTCAGTGATTTGTGAAAAAGCCTTATTTAATGTTTCCTCTAGACCAAAATAACTGAAATGAACACACTTTGTCCAAGTTTTTGAGACAAGTGTTAGAAACGAAGTTATCTGTATTATTTGTCATGTTTCCTATTCACCAGACTGCACCATTTCATGTCATGAAATTTTACAGAACTAAACTAAGACTGAACCCTTCATGCAAGGCTAAAAGTGCCCTGCATGTGTGCCAACAGCAAAAGGGCAGCAAAGGTCACCTTAGTTCCAGGCAGGTGGCTTTGGAGATCAGTATCTTCACACTAGACCATTAGAAACACATTCATGAGCATTCGGAATAGTCCACAAAAAATGATGCCTTTGTATTTCAGGCCATTCTTAAACTTCCAAATGATTAGGGGAGGAGCAGGTGTAACTAAGGGACATGGAGGTGGTCAGAGAAGATGGGAATCCAGCAGATTGTGCAGAGGTCTCAGCAGAGAAGCAGTACAGACAACTGCGCTTGAGGGTCTTCTTGCATTTTTAAGGGCACTTTATACTAATGTAATTACCATGGCCTGAGAGTAAGCAGCTGCAATACATTTCTGCAATGTAGTAAGGGGAAGGACCTTACTCATCCATTCTAATATTTTGAAGTTCTTATTAATTATTGTTGATCACTTTTGGTGGTAAATAGGTATAATTTTTACTGCTGGCCCTGCTCTAGGTTTCATGTGTGCATGTATAAAATAGACTACAGATGGACAGGGTGGAAAGCAGAGTATCACTCTGAATGCCGGGATTGTCTGACAGTGTGCATGGTTAAATACAGCAGTAAGTAACATGCTGAGGATCAGGGTGTCACTGCATATCAGATCTCTAAGTACACCCCACAACCAGTCATGTCAAAAGAAGAGGGATCAAAAACTAGGAAACCTAGTACAGAAGTTTTAATCTAGGTTGACAATTTGGGAAGAGCTGCATGAAATTGACCTCAGGAGCTCACCCTCGAGCAGTAAGCAGCCAAATCTGATATTGTAAGGCTGCCAGCACTCTTCTAGCATGGACCATGTCCCACTCACTTTCTACCACTATATTCCATGAGATTTCAATTTGCCATAAGTTTCCACTAAAACCAGCCATCAAAGCCTGTTCTCCACCCACAACCAAATCTACTACACAATCCTTGGAAGTCCATCAACTCCCAGAAGCTCCAGATTCCTTGCAAGCATGCCATGGGTCTGGTCCAGGGAAGCTCCATGAAACACCACGTGTACATTCCCAGGAAATGGGACCTGACAGTACATGTGCAAAGGCAATTCACAGCTGCTCCCCTGGGACAGAGGTGGGCATTCCTGGGGTTTTGTATTTAAGTGAAACATAACTTACAGAAAACACCCATTATAGATTAGCCACGTTAATGTCATGGAATAGAATACTTGTAAAGTATGCAAGAGACACAAAAACATCTTCCAGCAAAAAATTCCCACTAAAACAAGTCAGATTCCTTACATGAGGTCTTCACAACTCTCACACAAACAGCAGCTCCTTTGTTCCCTCTTTTCTTACTGACTGATTGCTGGGATGTACCAGAGTGTTTTAAAATCACTTTCTATTGTCAATACATGATAATCTCACACCATCAAACATAGCTACCTTTCACTATTTACCAGTGGTGGTGAATTTAAGATGTTGACCTTCAAAGAAAGGACAGATCAGAGTTTAAGGTCGATGATGAAATTGACAGTAATCAATATAAGATTTAAAAGTAAATTCATTGGAGAAATAGGTCTAATTACTGACAAATGCATAGATCTCTTAAATGGTTTCAGTCAGTAATTTTATTGGTTTTAAAAGACAGGGGAAAAGAAGTTGAAGTCAAAATGAGGTTGTAGCATTAATAGCAAGCCAAATGCAGCTGGACTTATAAACAAAGCTCCCAAACCACTGGAGGCCCCTATTTTAATTGCATGAATATCCAAACAGTCATATTTGGCATAAAACATTCAAGGAGTATCCTCAAAAGTCCACTTTTGGAGAACAGGCAGAAATTATAACTCTCAGCTTTATTCACAACAGATTAGTCATATGGGTGTTGCATAATTTTGCTTCAGACAAAGACTGAGCAAGTGGGGAGAGAAGCTCATGCATTGGCTTTCAGATGAAGTTTGCATGCATGAAGAGGTAATTTGCTAAGTTATAGAGGAGTCAAGAATGCAAAATCCTAACTAAAGGGTTTGGAATAGTGTCAGTAATTCCCTTTTTCTGGTCTGAGAGGTTGCTGAGCCACATTTGACATATAACAACACCTTTGAGACAGTCAAGCAAATTCTTCCCACACAAACTCAAACTATAATGAGAAAAGGTAAATTTTGCCCACTGAAAATCATAAGATATTGCTCAGTTTGTCCCATTAAGGAGAAAAGTTCAGTGAAAGTTTTCCTTTGGAGAATATAAGGATGCAGTAAGTTTGAAAGGTATGCAGTTCAAGCTGTCTACACCTTGAGTTTACACAATAAAGCCATTAAACAAATTTTATTTGATGAAACTGACATTTTGACCCAAAAAAATTAAAAGTTGCTTCTTTTTCTAGAAGATGTATGTGAAACTGAGGAAAAAGCCACATTTTTGAATAAAGGGGGAAATAGCAAGGAAAGCATGAGAACTGTTATATTTTTGGAGCCCTGGAAGGGAACTTCGAAAAGAATGCCCTGAGAAGTTGGTCAGAGTCAAATTCTCCTGTCTGTACAGACAAAGTTTCATGGAACGCTTTGGGTTGGAAAGAACCCTAAAGATGTGTGCAACCCCCAAACCACGGGCAGGGACACTTTTCACTGGACCATGTGGCTCAAAGCCCAATCCAAACTTGCCTTTGATATTTTCAGGCATGGGGCATCCACAGCTTTTGTGGGTAACCTGTTCCAAAGCTTCACCATCCTCACCGTAAAGATATTGTTGCTTATATCCAGTGTAAACCTACACTCTTGTTAGTTTATTTCCTTGTCCTATCCCTACATGCCCTTGTGAAAAGCCCCTCTCCAGCTCTTTTGCAGACCCACTTTAGGCATTGAAAGGCTGATCTAACGTCTGTCCTAGAGCCTTCCCCTCTCCAGCCTGAAGAAGCTCAATTCTCTCAGCCTGTCTTCATCAGAGGGCAGAGAAAGGGATAGTGGGAATTATAAAATCATAGGAGTTGGAAAGATATGACAGGTGGTAAAACCCACTTAGTGCAGGCTAAAGCTAACAGTAGCTGGGATAGCAGATACTGTTTATTTTTAACAGAACAACATATTTCCATATGATTCAGAGCTCTCAAGATGCATTGGAATCTATAACATGTCTGCAATACTTTCAGGCATCTTCTTCCTCCATTTTGTTGAATTTGTTAGATTGAAGCTGTGGTCTTGAAACTCTTCAGGCCAGGGACAACATTTGCCAACGAATTTAGCAAAATGCAATCCAGCCTGTGGCTTTTGGAGGACTGCTTATGCTAAAATAGTGATGCAAGAAGAGCAAACAAACCTATTCTCAGTTCTGCCTTGCTTCTACAAGTTTTTAAAAATCCATTTTTGTTCTTTTTGAACACTGTTGACAAAAATTCCTGAGGCGATGGTATGCTGTGGAAAAGTGAATTATGACTTATTGCTTCATGCAAGCTTTGGCTATTTTTCTCTCACAAATTCCAATTTGTTTCATTACTTCATTCATCTGAGACTCCAGAAGAAAATTCAAGCTGGATAATTTTGACCTTAATTAACACTGTTAATATTTGGGAGTGAAACTACAAAAGTAATTGTCAAGTCCTAAATTCCTGGAAATAACTTTCCTTCACCCTCAAATACTCTACTCCCCTCTTCAGTTTGATATGATAGCACTTACTGTGGGCTGCCTGGTTGAAATCTCCTGGTGTAATCATAACAACATTTTCTGATAACTAGTTTAGCGAGTACTTGTGTTAGATGCAATCTTTCTCTGACACAGGAAGATGTACCAGCAAAAGGTTGTACCAGTCAAACAGCTTATGAATGCATAATGCAGTACATGTTCTTTGATGGAGTGAAAAGGAGAAAGTTCACCTCTGATAAAGACTAAAACTTATTGGATTTTTTGAAAATCCTGTTTCATTTTCTGCAATGCAACGATGCACTGAATAAAAAGTGAAGCTCCATTTGTTGTACCAACAAAACACCAGTTAACTTTTATGGTAGTTAATGTTGACCAAAGGTATTAGAGCATCAGAATCTCATGAAGTGGAGAAGTTCAATGAAAAATATCAGGAATGTCTCCTAGACGGTATTTTTAAAAGTGATTAGCATTTCCTTATCACATTTATATATAATTTTCCAAAGAGATGATATTAACAGAAACTGTGAGGAAAGAAGATGCTAGATATCGTGCAGTAATTGGGATTTTTCATAGCTGTACATCTAATAGTTCATTCTCCACGTGTGCAATTCTGAGTAACAGCTAGAAAAATAACCTTCTCTGCCTCTTCTGGGCGGATAAAGAAAGTTGTCATATTAGTTGTAGAGTTACAACACTCATGTTACAGACAAGCCCTCAAAGTAAACTAATCCTCCTTAGCTCACATTTAGTGATGATCAATAGCCTCTCATTTTACACTTTGAATGTTAAGATACTTGAACCATTCCTTTTGGAATCTGTAATAACAAACCAGGGAAATGACTGTATTTCAAACATACTTTAACTGGGTTTTTAAGCATCCACACTCGAATAAGCAGTGCTGTCAAGACTTCACTTCTGTCTGTAATTCATGCTTAAGTCCCAGTCTCAGCTGTGCAATTGAGCAATTTTATCACGTGGACAAATAGATTGGGTTTTTTGAAGAATCCTTTTAAGACACATAAAATTGGAAATAAACAGAGGGCTTGCAGAAGAGAAAATAATTTTTATTTTTCATTAGATCCATGCTGTAAATCTTTGGAGACTTTCCACTTGCATGGGAGTTAGTATTTTTATGTCAGAAGCAATGCATTTAGAAAGACATTAAACTTAACCCAGGCTGGTCCTAATCTGAATTGTATAAAAAGGTTATAGGACTTTCTCTGATCTAAATATGAAGTAAATTGAGGTAAATTGCTTTCTGGTTTTATTCCTGTAAATTTTGTCTATAGAAATATCTTCCCATATGAGATGTAAGTTTCTAGAGGTAGTGAAAGGAAAACAAGGAGGTTTTATGCTGTTAAATAGATTGCTGTAGCAGAGAAAATGTACTACTAAAATCATCTCTTGCACTTTGATCTCACATTTCCTCCCATAATTAAAAATTGTTTTCAAATAAGTTGTGGCTATGTATTAACCAATGAGTAAACTTATAGTGTTAAATAACTTAGCCCCATGAACAAATTCAGGATCCCACTCCCTGATTATCTACACCTCATACAGTTTTAGTTGCCTTTGAGACAATCTCAGGAGTGTTCCATATTGAAAATTTGTTCTGCTCCAGGAGGGGTGGACTACGAGAGTGCAGGGCTCTTTCTGTATCTCAATAGGGCCCAACAACCCACATCTTAATAACTGCTTCAATGGGACAGGATGAGAAAACACATAAAGACAAGCAAAATTTACATGCCTTCAGTCACAGGGCAGCCACAATTCATGTAAACTTGGATGGTAGATTTTCTCATAGCTCACTGCCCAGAGCAAATCCTGTCCATGGAGAGTTCTCCCTTTTGTTCATTCCAGCTAATGAGCCCAGATAGGTTGCAGTGTACATTATTAGACATGGGCTTCTCTCCTCTAAGAATGAAGCCCAGTGGAACAGATGTTGTCTGTTGTTGAGGCACCTCTCCCCTGAGGTCCCGGGGGAAGGGACCCTGCAGGGTACGGGTCTGTCCCTGTCCTTGTCCCCATGTCACCTGTGGCCTGTGCCTGTCTTCTGATTGGTTGTTGGGGGCTCCCCGGGCTTGGAAAGAAGGAAGAGTCTCGTGATTGTGAGGAGAGTCGGCCATGGGACCTCGGCCTGATGGGGCTGGAGGGAAATAAACATCCATCAACATCCAGAAAATATCTCTTCATATTTCCTTCCAACGTTCATCGCTGTTTTATGCATGTTGTGACCATTCCCCATTACAACAAATAGTGGAGATGCTGGGGGAAACATCAGTCCCTGGATTTGTGAGTAAACTCTGAATTTCTCTTCTTGCTTCTTTTTGCTGTTCCATCTCTATGGAGGAAGCGTGGACAGACATATTGCTGTCCAAGCCACAAATGGACATTTACTTTAAACTTAGAAAGGTTCTTGAACAGCGATATGTAGATCCATCAACATCTACTGAACTTCATTTCATATTTCCTTCCAACGTTCATCGCTGTCTTACACATGTTGTAACCATTCCCCATTACAACAGTCCATTCAAGATCCTGGTAATTCCTTGAAAACAATATCTTCCACAAAGCTCCCAACACACACAGTCCAGTCCAGGCTACGTTCCTTCAGGCCCTCACAGTCCTCCAACACCCTTGCATTGCTCTCTCGTATCCTCTAAGCCCAGACCCTGAAACACTGTCTTGACATAATGCTATGAAACCACCCACTACTACATCATGTTACTACAGCATGTGCTTGAGAGCATTCTCCAAACTCCTCCTGAACTCTGTCAGGCTTGGTGCTTTAACTACTTCCCTGGGGAGCCTGTGTTCTGCAGCACAGTATGCTCAAATTAATCATGGAAGACATGATTAAATTCTTCATTGTTTATATTGCATCAGCTATTAACTGTTACAAAATTAACAGTTAACAATGCCAAAAACAGCCAGAGAGATCCTGGGTTTCTGGACAGCTAAGACAGATGCATTAAATCCAGAAAAAAAATGGGTTTTCAAACACTCTCCTGTTTTCAGTGTTTTTCTTTGACTGCTTTCTAATAGTTTTTAAACCATTTTCCTCAGACACCTAGCTCTTCTCATTTAGCAGATAAACTGCCAAACTGGCTTTTAAATTCAGTGTTCATAGTCATAAATATGATTTGCCACACCTAGTCTGTAGACCCAAAAGTGTTCTGCTGGAACTAGTTTGAAAACAACCCAAAGTCAGTTACATCTCTGACATCTGACTGCAGTCAGCTGAATCATCCATTGTGGATACCTATATGACATTTTATTTTCCAGTCCTCCTGCAAATTAGCAAATAATTGTCAGTGTTTTTCAAAGGAGCAAGCTGGCACAAGTTCTTTCCTGACCCAACAAGCAATGCTCATAACTTCAACCCTAAATGATGCCTGGCTTTGGTGAGAAATGTCTCCTAAAAGTTAATGTATTTGTCATGGTTTTCTTTCTTGATATAATCCTCCAAGAGATATGAGTGTTGGAGTTCTCTTTTGCACTTTAAACACTAAATAATAGGAAGGTCTAGTTCTTTTCTTCAAAATATCTTTTATATATATGCCTATCAAGCCTATTAAAATATATGACTCACATATACTTTTCTATGGCAAAGGTATCTATTAGTTAGATAAAATATATCTAAGAGTTCTCCCTTGTTTAAAGAACTCAGACCAAGTTAAGAATATCTTGGAGCAATTAAAATGACACCAACTTATGAGAAGAGCATTTAAAGCTGAATAGTCTTAAATAAAGTGTAAAGTGGAACCCATTTATTAAAGTATCTTTCATAAGAAGAACAAAGTAGTTCAGTGCCCTCAATTAGACAGCCAAAAGGCTGAAGGAAAAAGAGAAATATCTTTCCTGCTTGCTGTGGATGCAGGAAGGGCCGGCTAAATTAGCAGATGTGCTCATTTGGTGAGGGGCCAGAAGGCATCACAGCACTTCAAGAGCTCTTTGTTCAGATTCCACCTCAAATTAGAAATGAGATAATTTCCCTGCTAGATTGTCCTTGCCAGACTTTACTTCTCTTTTTCTAAACTGCACTTTTTTTTTTTTTTCTTAAAAATGGGTAAGATTGCACCAAATGGTAGGTGTTTTCAAGAGTACTGGGGAGAAAACCTTAAGAGAGGTTTTTCACCTTTCAGCCTCTATCAAGCCACATGCTGTCAGTACTGTCACCCACCTTATTGTAAAGGAAAAGAACAAAACATCAACCCAAACAGCTGTGCTGTTCTTTCATCCTTGATTACAGCTGAAGAGAAATTATTTTTATTCAAACAGTCCTTTTTCACAATCTTTCACTCTTCATCTCCAACTGCCTACTGTTATGTGTAGTTCAAAGAGTTTTTGTGGCAGACCCTTGTTAAAGATCCAACAGCACAATGTAATGGAGAGAATGGTGAAAAATTCTACAGTATATTATTGCATCCAACCATCACAACAGTTGAGTTAGAATAGAATAAAATCTTAAGGAATTCAAAAGCATTGAAAACAGGCTTGGTAAGTCATGTTCTCTAATGTAAAGTAAGACTTCCTGTTGTGCTTTAACATTAGGTAGCAGGATTCACCCCTTAAAGGTCTCTGTTATTTTTCAACCCATTTGGACAATATTGAATTATTTGTACACTGTCCAAACCATGCCAACTTCTTTTACATTGTCCTGTACATGACGAGTTCTAGGAAGCATTTTTCTTCCCAACCAGATGTTTCCAGAATTACCTGAGCTTAATGGCTCCTTCTGCTGCAACAGCTATCAGAGACCTTTCAACAACCTCATCTTTGGCCACAGGCAGCCTTTTCTCTGAGGTTTTTTTTTCTCCCATCCTGTCACTTACTTTCCTTTTCTTTTATTTACTCTCCTCTTTAATACATTTTTCCTTCCACGTGCTTGTCTTAGAATTTGAAGAAGCTTATTCTAATTAATGGTTAGTCATAGGTTATGACTCTATTTCATTGTCAACTTCTATTAAGAAAATTGTAACATGAGTTAATAAATATCACAGTGATGTTCTTTCCAAAGCTATGTTGAGAAAACAGCTTTACATAACAGGTCTTTCATTTATTTATTCACCTAACATAATGAAAAACAAAGCAAGCAATCAAGTAAAAAAAAATAATAAGTAGGATTACATCTCCCTTGTCTTGCACCCCCTAACCAAAGGCAATAACACACTTCAAGTATATACCTGTGGAAAACAGCAGAACATCACAAAGTGAAGCTGGCACAGATAGGAGGGAATGTAATTTCTGAAATCGTTGTAGGAAACTCACGCGTTGTAAAGCTGATGGCTGTTCACTCATTGTTTCTATTAAACAGTTTATATAATGAGAATTTTTTTTTTAAAATGTGTTTTGAAATATTTTACCAAGTTTTGCTACCCTTCACCTTCCTGCCAACTGTCGAGGTTGCAGTGTCACAACACCTGGGAGGTGCCTGGCTGAGAGCACGGCAGTACTCTTGGCTCCTCTGTATTTCATAAGAGCCAAGAGCAGGGGCAGGTCAAGGGTACTTTTCCTCAGGGATGACAAACTGCTCTAAAACTAGCACATAATTCAAGTTCAGTGACCAGAGCTCACAAAAGAATCCATACAGGTGATGGGTTTGCTAGTATTGATCACCATAATGAACTGGTTTTCTAAGTCACATTCACTAAATCAGAGTTATACACTATTTACTGAACAGCTCGTTCTGCTGAGGAGTAAGTAATGCAATCATTTCCACTCAATGTTTTTAAGACTCTCAACTGAAAGAATTAATTCAAACAACTGTTAAATAACCCTGACTCTTACCTGTGACGTACTTCATTCCAAGACCAGGTTTTTGAAGAACAGATTTAAAAGCTCTTTTGCATATTTATCTGAATATTTCAACAGCATCTTTGTCTTGTAATTGAAAATAGAATGTCTTTCTATGAAAGTTAGCAAAAAAAAAAAAAGGTGCCAGTCTGAATCTGAAAGTAGAAAGATCATAGCTCCATAATTGATATTTGAGCACTCAGGCATTTCTAGAACAGATCCTTGAAACAAGTTGATCTCAGTTCAGTTTTTAACATTAATAAGTAGAATTTGGATTTATAATAAAATATTTAGATAATAGGTAGGAGTCCTTTCTACTTTCAGAAATTTGTGAGTTTGTGAATCCATTCCATTCCTCCTCCAACATTTTTTCTGTATGAGCAAGTTTATGGAACCGTAAGGCTTCAATCAGCTTGAGATTAAGGTCTCACAAAATATATCCATACTTAGTCCTTCCCTGGTTTAAAACCTGATTTTAAAAATTGGTGATGTAAACTGTGCAGTTGCCATAAGAACAACTCCACAACACTTATCACAACACAAGGACTCTACCAAAGACTTTATGCTTACACCATCACTGTGTCAAACACAAGATAAAGGGTGAATGTCCAGTCTTTTGAGTGGTATCAAGGCAGCTTCCAAGTGGCTCAGTAAAGCACAGCCATGTGACAGTGACTGCTCAAAAAATCATTCATCCTTTCTCTTAGTACTCATGCTCTGCTAATGAACTTTAGTAAAGCACAATATTATTATTACATTATTTCGGTGGCAAATATCCAGAATTTCAGTTGCTGAGTCACAGCCTTTGTGGTATTTTCAAATCATAAGCAAAAACTAGTTCTTAAGTCACTTAATTTTATAGCACAGTGTTCTGCATCCTGGTCATTTATTTGGAGGGTAAGAGGTTTCTCTTCAGGAAATCCCTGGAGACCTACATCCAGGTGGAAGCTAATGCTTGAATCCAGGGCTTCTCTGAATCAGATCTGCAGTAATTAGAGAAAATGTTCCTCATGTGAGAAAAGACCACAGAAATAGCTTCAGCCATCAGACTCTCAGAATCTGTCAGGGACACTTCAGTAACACCATGAGAACACCCAAACAGCAGGGAGGCTTCCAAAATGTGCACCAAGTGCATGAAAAGATAAATAGGGAATTGATTGAAGTAAAAACATGCTGTATTTAGTTATTCACTGAAGGAAAGCTGTGGGGGTTTATCAGCTGCCCACTGCTTAATTCTGTGGCAAGCTTGCTTCCTAAGCCTCCGAATATTCTAGACCATTCACAACAGCCTAATATTCCTTCGACTGAGCAGCCCCACCTAAGGCAGTGTTAATAGCAGCTGTCCCCTGAGCAGAAGTTGAGAACAGAAATACAGCTCATACCTCCTTGATGTTAAGTCATTTATTCCCTCTGTCCTGGGCGGGGAACAGAGCATCCGACCTGGGCAGCAGTCGGTGAGGTAAGAGGGCTGGACTTTTCCCCCTGCTGGCTTTATCAGAGACAGGGGGAAAGGTGATACCAGGGGCGGAGACGGGACAAACAACCAACCAGATCAGAGCCCGGGCGGCTTGAACCTAAGATAGACTTGGCTCAGTCACATGGCAGGGATCTGACCCAGAGGGGCGGGGGCCCAGGGGGGTCCACCGCAACAATTCCCCAGTTTTTCAAGCAGTAAGAGCAGGAGAAGAGCCTTTAATTATGATGGAAGCAGAACCATTGTAACAGAAAAGCAGAAAGGTGGCAACATGAAAAGGGTCCTAAACTAAGAGCACTGGAACATGATTTTCTTTTCTGCCCTGTGGTTGATTTCATCACATATGCACTGAACTCTCACACGGTCCCACAGCTAAGCTTTTCAGAAGGATGCACAATTGATGTAAGTGGTGAAGACACTGGTTAAGCCAGTGGGATTGGAACACACAAAGAAAAATGTAAAGACATAAAAGGATGGAATTTTGCTTTTTAAAACTTGCATTTTCCAGTACCATTCTCAAATAGTGGGGATCCTTAGAAAAAAAGGCAATTAGCCTTCTTGTACGGCTAACTACAGGGGCATCTTTCTCACCTCCTTTATATTTATTACTTCTTCTCTGTTCTCTCATCCATTTAATGGTATATATATACATATACATATATATGTATATCTATATGAGCTTGTAATATCTGACTGTCTCTCACATACACATTAGCATGCATAGGCATTAGTACCAAATACTGAGAAAATGAGTCTTTGTTTCTGTGGGCTTCATCCTGTATTTGAAAAAACTTCTCTTTACATGATGTACTGAACCTTTAAACTTGGCATGACTGAGCCTTTAGAACGTATTCATCCTAATTATAAAAAAAATAAATAAAAATCAAGACCCACCACTGCTCAGATATTTTCCTGATTTGAGGTAAAACAATTTAAATTCTCCAAGGGTTTAAACATTGTGGTCTGCCAAACTGGCATCTGGGGTGAGGAGTGAGGGGCTGATCTAACTTTGCCAAAAGAAATATTAACAAGGATCTGGGCAATGGAAAAATCCCCAGGCAGCTACATGAGCTGAGTGATCATTTCCTCTTGAACTCGCTCACAGTGACAATTTAAGCAGCTGAGTCTCACTGACTCCAAAGTTAATGAAAGTCTTCTGTAACTGGTCTCATGCAAAATTCAGTTTCAGTGATATTTGCAGCTGCCAGGGTTGTTAGTCACAGCAGAGAAAGTACTAAGGAATCTGTGTGAAAGAGCTCAGCTATCCTGTGCAAAATCTCATAATTTGTATTATTCTGATCACCTTTCCACCTCTTTGCATGTTTTCCCATCCTTCTGTTTAGTTTCACAGCTTCTGAGGCTTGGCTCTCCTGTAAATACATGTTTGTACTTTGTATTAGGAAGACCACTTTTTTTTTTCATGTGATCACTCTGCTAGTAGTGTAAATTGGTCTAAAATATAAAAATACAACCTATCTAGAAAAGCTTGATATCAAGTATTTGTACTGGAAAAAAGCTTATTCAATTCAGTATATGTGGAAAGGGAGAATATGCAAGCAAATTACTGACTCAACATGAGTATTTCTCTGTGTACAGAGACTGGAAAAATAGGCTGAATTAACTAATTATACTTCTCCTTAAACTATTGATTAGGGTCTAACAGAATTCTCTTAAGGTTTGTGTATGTTCCTGTTTCTAAAGCATTGTGATTTCCCTCTTCCAATCGATCACCCTTCATCAAATAATAAAAGCCCCAACAGAGTAAAGCAGCTAGAGGCATGTTCTTTAAGAAAAGGCTGATGTAGAATATGCTAAACAATTTTCAGATCAAGCTAAGTTTACATGTCAGCCATTCACAAACAGGGTATACATCCTCACATTTCTCTCAGATCTGGTACACAGTGAGGTGTGCAAGTAAACACACAAATATTAGTACTTTGAAGGTCCTACATTAGTACAGAAATGGTAAGATCAGTGGTTGAAAAGGACATTTCTCTTTTTCTGATATTTATTTAGTCAGTCCTTCCTTTTCATAACAATAGTTACTGATCTTTTCCCTGTGCTCGTTTCTGCTTATCACCTATTTAATTTCTTCTGTAAAATTATTTCAACCCCAAATTTGGCAGTCACTCTTTCAGACATTCTTGCAAGCTACTGTTTCTCTCCATTGTTTTCTTACCTAGGCAGACATGACCATGTGTTTGCTTCTGTACAAAACAGGAGTTTCAACTCCTTACAGTGGCAGCA
This sequence comes from Lanius collurio, assembly GCA_020086605.1. Lineage (NCBI taxonomy): Eukaryota > Metazoa > Chordata > Aves > Passeriformes > Laniidae > Lanius > Lanius collurio. The sequence goes on along the minus strand of JACBWW010000003.1, from coordinate 28,666,261 downwards.
AAAAACATTCTATGACTAAAAAGTAAAGGAAAATCCAGTTCTGTAAATTTAGCTATCACTGTCAAATACTCCAACCCCTTTCTGAGCCATGTTTTGCTTAGGCTTCCCCTTTCTTCACCTTGTACCCACCCATCAGCTCAGTTGTGGCAGAGGTGTTTCCAGGTGCCAATGCCATTGGGGTGCAGTTACGACTAAAGCAAAGGAAGGATGAATACCAGGGTAAACAGAATCATCATGAAGATAGGTTGTTATGTACAGAAAGGAAAACATTGACGTAATCTGCAATGGTAATTCAGGAAAGAAAACACAGGAGAATTTGTGTGTAAATGTTGGCTTGGAGAATTAAGCTTGTGTGTAAAATCAAAAAAATTTTACACGATAAGTTTATACAGTCCATCAGTTGGAAATACTCCTCTGGATACTTCAAAAGGGCCTTAATATTTTTGTCATTAGAACATTTGGGATTTTTCATAGCTGTTAAAATGATCTTCCACATGGTATTTCACAGTAAATTTAGCTACATTCATTTAGACATTTCTGTGCATAGAACTGTTAAAATGTGTAGTCAAATTTTACAGTGAATGGTTTAACCCATTTACGCAAAATGTCTCAGCATTATTATCTTACTGGTCTTAAAAAAACCTCTTTAACCTGAAAATACTTCTTTTCTTCAAAATTAACAAGCTATGCACATTTTGTTTAGTTCTTGGGGCTTAGCTACATGAAAATACACGGGGAGGGTATTATGCAGTCATTAAACATCATTAAATCCCTCTAGGAACATTCTTATTCTGAATTTAAGTTGCTTTGTTACAGCTAACTTATCTCATTTCCAGAATAAACTGAAATAAGAGAAATTAAACCAACTGAAAACAATCCAAAATTGAGGCCACTTTACTGCTCTGCAGAGTGTAGAGAGATGTAGAATGGTGTGGTTCAGGTTGCTGACAGAAATGTTAATTTGAATACATTTCTTTAAGTGTCTGACTGAAGATAAGCCCAGAAAGGTGCACAGGCTATTTACTCATCACTGTACTAACGATAATTTTTACTAATTATTTAATTAATTAATATTAGATAATTAATTTATTATTAGTGTTGGCAAAAGACTTGTTTTTCTAAGGAGCTCCTCTATAAGTAAACCAGCAAAAGAACCATGCAGGAATGTATTTTTACTTCATGCTTCACAAGCAAAGCCTGCTCCTGGACCTCTGCACATACCTGTTTAGATAGGAAAAACTGTGAGAAGCAAAAATTTACAGGCATTTTAGATAAATTGGATGTAGTCAAATCAATGGGACTGCATAGAATTTTACTACAGGACTTAAAAAAAATGACCACTGTAATTAAAGTGCTGCTATTTTTAATTTTATTTTTTTTAAGTGACAGATAGGTCACAGAGAGCTGGCAGAAGGCCAACTAAAAATGCAGCTTTGAAAAACATGGAAAAAGAACCTGGGGAACTTCTGGCTGCTCGGCCTCCCCTCAGTCACTAGGAAGAGACTGGAGCACAACCTATTCAATCAATTTCTGAGTCAACAAAGGACAAAAAGGCAATTTCAAACAGTGAACAGAAGCCCTTTACCAAAGGCACTTTGCACTGACCGAGGTGATTGAACAGCCACAGAACAGCTAGGGCTGGAGGGCACCTCTGGAGACATCAAGTCCAACACCCTGCTATGGATCAAGTTGCCTAGGACCATTTGCAGACAGGTTTCTAGGTTCTCCAGGAATAGTCACAGACTCTCTGACAACCTCTTCCAGTGCTTGATCATCTTTAAAGTAAAAGTCTAAGGGGAATTACCTATATTCAAATGGTGCCCATTGCTTCTTGTCCTCTCACTGAATAGCACTGAGAAGAACTTAGCTTTGGGTTCTTTGCTCCCCTCCACCAGTAACAAAAATATTACATAAAAAAAAAAAAAGAAAAAGTCATATATGAGGGTTGGAAATTGATGCATATCTTGCTGACTATCTACAAATATTATAACACTAATCTAAATGTAATGATTCGTAGCAGAAGGTCAGTCAGATCATATAAAACAAACTGCATATTTTGCTAAAAGGAAAAGTTTGAATTTTGGCATAATTAGAGACCTCCTAATAGAAATTAGAAAAGGAAACAAAAAAGAAAGAAAAAGTTATTTTTATAAAAACTGAAACATCTCTTTAATTTTTAATCTGTAATATATTTCATGTGCTACCACTAGAAATCTCAAAGTTTCCAACTTGTTTCAAGGTATTAATATTTATCTGACTTTTTCTAGAAAAGCCTAGGGAATTTGAAGGCAGCAAGTATACTCAAAAATAAACAAATTTCTTTCCATCCTCCATAGAGAATTAAGAATTTTTCCAAGGCTTTTTAGAGTACATAAGAAAAGCAGATTTAGATGAGGCTCACACTATCCTTGTGAGTAGAACTAAAATGGATACTGGGACTGCCCATATCTCATTAGCTGGGTTAGAGATTATCTCAGATGCTAGCAAGGAACAAGAGATTCAAACCTGAATGTTCACAGTGAATGTGTTCATCACTAAAAGCAAAGTATTAGAAACAAAGTGTGTGTTTTAGGTAAGTGTTGTCTCTCATGCATTCTATTTTATTAGTTTCCTGTACTTTGGTTTCCTTTACACATATTCCTTCATTTTTTCTGCAGTTAAGGATGGTTGGTGGAGTTTTTTTATCTAGACCTGAGCAGATAATATCTATCCTGACCCTCCAGCTTTTTCTTGAATAAATAACTTGCTAACTCAGTGTTGCTTCTGTTTACTTAAGTCTAATTATATTTTGGAAAAAAAAACCAGGGGTTATGTGAGGGGATGGAAGAACAACAAGGGAAAAGCTTTGTATATTATCTGCAATTAACTACAGTACGACTCAAAATGGCAGTTTATTGACAGATGGACAAATGTAATTGCAGGTCCCAAGGGCTTCAATTCAAATTAGATTTAACATTATAGCGGATGACAAGGAATTAATCTTATCAGCACACGTGTCTGTGCTGTGTTTGCTGCTACATATGCCTCTTTTCATCTGGCTGGCTTTTAAAAAATATATGAAGCTGCAAGAACATTTGCAGTACAGCTGGGTGACAGACCATAACAAAGTAGGATACAAAGGAGCAAAATGAACTTTTATCTTGCACATGGAGAGATCATTCCAGGAGCCAGGACAGAGACAAAAAAATCATCTGTGTGTGAAGCAGGCGAAAAGGTGTCCTTAGAAAGTAGCTGGTTCCATGCAGAAAGCTGGAAACACACTGTGTTTGGCAGTACTCTTTGGTGGCTCCTGGAAGACAGGCACAAGCCTGGATGTACCATTTCAGTGGTGAAACAGAAGGTTATATCTGGGGACATGTGCAGGGGAGGAGACATTAGAGATATGCCAGTTGTTCAGAAGGAGCAGGGGGAAAAGGAGCGCAGTGGGGAGAGGGCAATAAGCTCCTGAGCCTTCCTGGTGAGAATGTCCAGTAGAGACATGTTTCCTGGACTGACACTTCTTTTTGGGCTTAGGAGTCACTTCTGGTTTATTATTTAAATTGAAACCTTTAATACTAACATATTGGGTGTGCAGGTGGGGAAAGGCAGGGATAAGGAGGTCAGACACATACATTCTGTAGACAGCTGATGGAAGATCTCACATGAGTTGATGAAGTCATTAAAATACTGGGAAGACAAGATGGAAAAATGGTTCAAGAGTAACCACCTGAGGTTTGGAAAAAGTTGCAGCAATCCTATGAGATGTAAATGTCCTGCATTAATGGACTGAAAAATAAGATCTATACAAAGCAGCAAAGTGCATATTAAATACCCTGCAATTGCCATGTATGTTGAGAAACTGCCACTCTGTTAAAACCAGAAAATACCATTAAACTAATTCAAAAGTTTTAAAAAGGCTTTCTTACATGTATACACACATTTGTGCATCATCAAATCACTCCATGTAAACATAATTTTGAAATTTCAATCCAGCTGGTGCCTTTATCCCTGAGGAGGGCTTTTAGTTGAGCTTGGTTGGGGGCTTATTTTTTTTGTGGCATCTGTCACTGCTTTTACAATATTCTTTTAAACTGGACTTGTAATTTGAGACAAATTAATCTAGAATTCCCAGACTAAAATATGTAAAGGAACTGTAATTGTAAATAGTGTTGAGTGAGTAACTGTGTCTGAAACACAGACTGGCTAAGGTATACCAAGCAAGGATCTGTGGAATTTATCTCCTTTCTGAAGCTCTTGTCCAATGTGTTTTATGATTCAAAGTAAGGTCTTGTGGCTGGTCTGCAAACATGGGGAGAAAAACAGAGACCTAGATATCAGTGTTGGCAAGACATGGATGTTTTTCTTATCTACAACAGGGCCATAGCTGAATATCAATCCAACATTAGCTGTATGCATTGTTTTTGAGTGGCTTTCCCTGCTCTAAGCCATGGATTTCTCTTTGATCCCTCAGGCTTACTTCTTATTTCTTTCACACTTCATTTTGCGTGATATTGTTATAGAGGAACAAGTTCCAGCCCTTAAACAGTTTCAATGCATTTGTCTGGTTATAGCATGAAATACTGAGAAGGAAATGAGATTTGATGAAGAACTTTGACAGCAGAAGGCTTGTAAATGCTTCATAGAGGCGGTTTACACAACATACCTTAGAGCATTGCATCTACTCCATTAAATGCCCTGAGAATTTTCAATGGGCTGAAGCGAATTTAGACGTCAAACAATAGACTTTAAAGCTTCATTAGTACAAACAGCACTGCTCACCTGATATACAAGAAGCAGTGTTTTCTAAAATGAGGTCATTTGGGAATCATGTGTAATACTGACTAAATCTTTCCACCTTACCAAATGTGAGTTGTTTGGTCTTTTCCCAAACCTTTCTCTTTTACAAATCTCCCATAAGTGGCTTTTTAAGGAAAATAGAAATAACATTTAAAGAAAGCCACTTCAGCATTGTTTTGTTCACCTTTGAAACATTTTTCCTTTTGAACAGAACATAGTGCTTCCCCTCTCAAAAACATAGTCAGTCCATTTCATATGTCTGAAACAGCTCTAACACCTTGCTGGGTGAGGCATTTCTATTCCCATTGAACTTAGACTGAGTCAAGGCTGTCAACTCTGCCATACAGGTGCAGAGGAAACTCAGCTATAGCTAACAGTGTCATCCTCAGTGAGGCACCAAGTAATTCTGTAGCATCATCTACAGATTGATTCCACCTTGCTTTTAGGAGACTTCTGCATTAAAAACACATTTCTTCTAAACTTTGTGGTATTTTACAATACTTAGAAGTAAATCTTTTATGAAAACCTCTAACTGAGGTCTTTATACCACAACCTTTACAGCTCTGCTCCCTCATGATCATTTCTATTACTTAAAGGCCCTGGAAGACTCTATGAATGTATTGGGATTGTGTGGCCAGGTTTTTGGGGCAGAGGGGCTACAAGGATGGCTTCTGTGAGAAGCTGGAAGAAGCTTCCCCTGTGACCAGCAGAGCCAATATCAGCCACCTCCAAAATGGACACTGTCCAAGGCCGAGCCCATCAGAAACAGTGGCAGAGCCTCAGGGGTAATGTCTTTATGAAGGAGGAAAAAAACCCCAGTGCAACAGCAGCCAGGGAGAGGAGTGAAAATATGTGAGAAACAGCTCTGCAAACAGCAAGGGCAGCGAAAAGAGCAGGGGAGGAGCTGTTCCAGGCACCAGAGCAGAGATCCACCTGCAGCCCTTGGAGAAGATGGATGCCCAAAGGAGGCTGTGACCCCACGGGAAGCCTGCAATGGAGATGACTCCTGACAGGACCTATGGCCCTGTGCAGAGAGGAGCCCACGCTGGAGCAGGTTTTCTGACAGGACTTGTGACCCCACAGGGAACCCATGCTGGAGCAGTCTGCTCCTGAAAGAATGCACCCCATGGAAGGGTCCCACACTAGAGCAGCTTATGAAGAACTGCAGCTTGAAGGGCTCAGTTCATGGAAGACTGTCTCCTGTGGGAAGGAACCCATTCTGGAGCAGAGGAAGAGTGTGAGTCTTCCCCCTGAGGAGGATGGAACAGCAAAGACAACATGTGATGAACTGACCACAGCCCCCATTCCCCATCCCTGTGCCTCTGAGAGGAGGACATAGAGAAAATCAGGATTGAAGTTTTTTTCAGGAAGAAAGGAGGGGGGGGAGAAAGGTGGTGTTAGTATTTGTCTTTTATTTCCCACTACCCTGCTCTGATCTGATTGGTAGCAAATTAAGCTAATTTCCTCCAGTCAAGTCTGTTTTGCCCATGACAGTAACTGGTGAATGATCTCTCCTGACCTCATCTCGACTCATGTGCCTTTCATTATATTTTCTGAGGAAGGGAGTCATGGAGCACCTTTGGTGGGCACCTGGCACCCAGCCTGAGTCAATCCACCATCATGGCTAATTATATGAACCCCCTAATCATTGCTGTAGAGAGGGAGTTTGGCACACCGTGGTGGAGTGCCTGTCACCTCTACTGTTCATGGGAACAAGCCTGCAAACCTTTCCAGATAGTTTCCTTGGGGTTCTAAATTACTCTTCAGCTCTTGTAATAAACTATCCTGATGTGAACTATAGGTTAGTAAAGGTAAGGAATAAAAATACGTTCAAATATCAAAAATTATGTAACCTTTTTTTAATTTTTTTCCTCCAAAGGAGATTAGACGTGACAGTACTTAGCATGAAATATTGTAGAGATGGGAAGCAAGACATCCACATATGCAGACAGAAGTACTTGGACTTCACCTGGAGTTAGCAACGAATCAGCATAGGTCCAAACCAACAAATGTCCTAATTGTTTGGTTTTTGTTAGTTTTCTATTGACCTCCAGGAGAAGTGGAGCCAAATCTGGGAGTAGTCTGCTCCTTATGATTTATAACACAAAGACTGCTCATTGATTTGACAAAAAGAAGCACTAATTGAGACATTGTTTTGTACAACTGCTGAGCTCTGAACATGTTTATGTAGCTGCCTGGAGCTGTGCTACTTTGAGGAATGGAGAGTCACAGGCTGTCTCTCAATTTTTGAACAAGTGAGAAACGTTTGATCAAGACAAATGGTGCCAACACATTTTTTAATTTTTATTTCTTCCTTAACAGGAACCCAACTTTCAGTCAGAAATCAGGGAGGGGTTCCTATGCTGTTATAATAAAACAAATGTTACCATTTTCCAGTGCTGCTGCTACAAAGCTGATGCAGGTGAGAGCTTCCCTGATTCCTGAAATAAAAGCTACGACCTTGTATGGACATATTCATAACAGGAATGTGGAAAAGAATAAAAAATCCAGTCCTCTCCAGGTGACACAACCTGTGGGTTTGTGTATTGGTGGAAAAGAAATTTAGTTTTTCATCTCTCTGGAAAAACAATATTTTATGCTGTGAATGCTGCTGAAGGAAAGGGATGCTTGACAAAGTCAAGATTTTTTCCCCTCATGGCAGTCCTTCCTTGTAAAAAATGGAAAATGCGCAGTGTGAGAAGACTGAGGGGAGCAAAAGCTGCAAGAAACAGAAATGAAGCCAGAAAGACACAATAAGTATATCTAATAGAGAGAGAAAGAAAAGCAATGAAATGGTTCACTGTAAATTGTGTAGTATTGCTTTACAACATATTTGTGGTCACCACCTGCCCAGGTGCATTCATGTCAGGGCTGTCCACAGAGAAGGTACTGTGACCTTCCTCTACAGCTGCCTGAGGGTTAGTGCTTCAGATCTGCTGGTGCAGGAGTGAAAAGTGTGACCATGTGCTGGCCCTCCCCACCCCAGAAAAAGAGAATCCAAGTGAAGATCAGCAGCAGAGAAACAAGATTCATTTTAATCTTTGACATTCTTTTCTGACCCCTCAAATGAATTGCTTTCAGAACAAGCAGTGGGACCAAACCTCCCCCATAGCCATTGCCACAACTACAGTTCCTCTCAATAAATAAATCTCTTCCCTTGCCCTTACACCAGAGTGCTTCTGTCTCACACAAAGCTTTGTGAAATGTGGAGTTCTCTTTAGAACAAATCCTTACAGCTAACCAGTTAATGCATTATTATTAAAGTTATTCATTTTCAGAATTATTTCCCATGGTTTTCTCTCTATTTAATTTAAAAAGAAAAATAATAATAAAAAAAAAAAAGAAAATATGTTCAGCAGTGGCTCTGGCAGCAGACCAAAACAATTTGGAGTCTTTATTACTAAAATTTACTGCTGATTGCCCATTGGTAGGATCTCATTAACACTTTGATACCTGTGCTCTGCATGTTTTACCAAACTCTACGCAACAGACCATGTTGGCAAAAATACTCATGCCCTTTCCTGACTTGCAAAATCTCTTGCATGTGTTTACCCCAGAAGTGAGCAAAATAATGTTCTGCAGATGCACTGGGGTCCTTTGCATGGGGCCATACCTCCTGATGCCACCAACAAGCCCCTGCTTGCACTGGCCAGCCCTGGCTGCCAGCTCCCGTGCACAGAGAGCGTCCAAAGCACAATCTAGCTCTTTGCTCCAGACTCAATAAAACCACATTTCTTTCCTCCAGGGTGTTTTGTTCTAAGTAAAAGCTATCCCCAGAGTATTGTAACAGCATCAACAAATCTCCAAATGCTGAAGTTTGCAAAGGGCATTTGCAGACATGTGAGATTTAAGCACTCAAAACAATTCAAATCCCAGCACATTTAGTTAGCACAGACAACACCACAACAATTTGCCAGTCCATTATTTTTGCAAATACTTTGGAGACCCAAACAGCAAGTTAAAGACCTCGAAAGCAGCAAAGAATTTTGGTATGGAATATGTAGAGATGCTTTAAAGATGCACTGATTTCCATAAACGTGGAAGATAAATAAACTCGGCGATTTGCCTCTGATCTAATGAAAAGAGTTCACTGGCTGATTAAATCTTGCCTGCTGTACCACTGAGCTATTAGAAGATTAATTAAAACACAACATTTCATTGTCTATGAAGAGAGGTTTCTCCAAGAGGAACTATCACAAGAACAGCAATCCTTTGATGTGGGGTTTAAAGTGATCAGTTAAGCAATGGGGAAGCTTTTTACTCAACAGCATTGACTCAGTCAACAAGAAGGAAAATAAAAAAAGTGAATTGTCATTTGGATTTGTAACAACATTTTCCTCTTCTTTTCGTTGTCCACTTCTCTGTCTCCTGACATGCTCTGGTTCTTTGTGCAACAAAGGTGAGGTGGTTGAACCTGAAGTCCATAAAATTCTATTGATTTGGGTTTTTGGCAAGTGGGTTTGCACAGCTCCATAGTACTTTCTGAGTATTTTGGGAGAACCAAGATACACTTCATCTGTGAATCTGGGCTGAAATCTTTGCAGTTTGCTTAGTTTAGAAAAAAAAATTTGAATCACAACCATTAGAATCAGCTTCTGGACAAAATAAAAAGCACTATAAAGTTCTTACAGAGGGAATGAAACTCAGAACTTATGTCCCTTTTGCTAGGCAATGAGCTTGCAAGCCTGTAGTCATGAAGCCTCTGCCAACTTACTTGCAATTCACGTTTCAGAGCTTATCCTTTCTGTAAGTTTCAGAACTTAATTTCTATAGGCACTTTTCAAGCACTTTTAAAGACTGTCCAATGCACGGTGTACTGAAGTCGGAAACAAATGTTCATAAACACTTTGAATTTAGTTGAACAGTTCCTAAGTGTAAGAACATCCATATATATCTGGAAGACAAATCATTAAGAGCAAAGAAACAAACCAGAAAATAAAAAAGAAAAAAAGAAAGAAAAAATAGGGTTTTCTTTCAGTTTTTTCTAAAGGTATGAAAAGCTAAGTGAATGTTCTCATTTCAAATAACTCAAGACATCTGGTCTGGGGGCTAAATCATGGAGAGAAGAATTAACCTGTTAGGTATTTTTTGGTTTATAAAGCTAATAGAGCTAAAACCATACCCAGTTCCTGGAGGTACCATCTCCACCATAAAATATTTTAATGATGACATTGTAGTTTTTTGTACTAAAATAATCCATCTTTTCTGGTGGCTAACAGAGAAAAATACAAGTGTGTGCATGTCTTCTGATGTTTACTCTGGAGGACTACAAAGATAAATAAATTAGAATTTGATTTATAATAATTACAGACTCTCCTAAAGCATTTATTTTTAATGAACAGTTTTTTCCAATAGTTATTTAGCTGGAACACAAAAAACTATAAATAATATTAAATGTTTACACTTGCCACAAAGTGTAACCTACCATTTGGTAGAAAATAGTGGGCATTCAGAATCACATGCAGAACTGCACTTTTCACTATTCTTGGCTTAGTAGCAATACACGGGTCTTCTTCCACATTCTAAACTGAAACATAAAATTGAAGTCTCAAAAGTTATTACGTCTTAAGGTAAAACCTCTAGCATTAGCCTAAGTTTCAAAATAAATAGTCTTCTAAACAGCAAGAGAAAAAGTAAATTAAAAAGATAGAAGACATCTTTATAATTTTTTAACAACTTTCAATACCAATGATCTTGTAATCATTTTGATAAAATTTGTATCTTAGAAACAGTTTTGTGAAATAACACTTCCAACTAAAAAGACAACAACAAAAATTTGATCAGCTTTTGCACCAATTCTGAATCGGGGTCTTCATCTCATGGTTTTAATAGTTTAGAGGTATTATTTACTGTCTTTAAAGCTGTTGTTTCTCCTGGGTTTTTTTCCCTTGTCATGAACTTTTGCATACATGAATTCTTGCATGATGTTCAGCATGTCACATGTACATTTATGCAATATTAGCAGGCACCTGTCATTACTGATTTGTCTAGCAAGTGATTTGGTTACTCCTTTCTCTGAACTCCTTCATTTCTATACATCATAGAAAGACAAATTATACTTTTATATGAGAAACATTATGTAGTTCTGAAGGGAGTAAGCAAATTACTTCCTGACTACTTTAATGGCATATTATTGGCTTGGAGGTTATCGGGTATAATAATATTTTTCATAGATCAAAGCTACTTCTATGAATATCATAGGAGAAATAGCTTTATTCAGGTAATCTTTGCAATGGGTAACTTCTCTTGAATTTGCAACAGTCACCTGTATGAGACAGTTCTGTACCTTTTCTACCTAACCTTATTTTGTGTGATGTGGTGGACAGGAAATAATGCTGTCCATGGATGACTTTTACAGACAGCTTCAAAAGATAAACAGATATGCCATTTATCCTACTGCCTTATTGTCATTGAAATTTAATCTCGTGAATAATTTTTTTTCCAGTAATCTAAGCAAATTTAAATCTAGTATTATCTCATGTAAGTCTGTCATCAATAACTTGCAATGAAGCTGTGTCTGATTATGCCTAGGTTGTATCTGAGTTTTGATGTCACTTTTGTGAAAATTCTAACTGGAGTAAAAATGACAGCATGCTGTAAAAGCCTTGTCAGGTCTAAAATATTAATTTACTCTTTCCCCTCTTTAACTATCCACCAAAAACTATATTTTATATAAGTTTTGTTACTTACAATTTGTTTATGGTGTGTAACACTGTGCAGTAATTCACTTGAAATCAGACTAAAATCTGATTATGTTAAAGGAAGAAACATGAATGATTGAAAAGAAAAAAAACAGTGATTGTGTGATACAGTCTAAGCAAACCACGAGGAAAAAGTGCCAGATTTTAAGGTAGCTATACAGGGAAGGAGCTGGGTCAGAATAAAAAGCCACCAGTTTTTAGGACTGTGCCCTCTTGTCAAGAAGGTCTTCTGGAGAGTCGTGTTTGGGACTTTAAGAGAGTGAGTAGAAATTTAATGCAAGGGAATATTGTACTTCAGAATTTCTGCCACTGAAAGAGCTTACCTGGAGAAGCAGGTCTGCATATGTACCAAATACAGTATTAGGTGCTAAGTGTATTTTGGTGACTGAACACAGGGGTCCAATCCCCAGCAGTGTGCTTGCCCTACCATTTCATTTGTACATTGTATTCTCATTTCTTTTTGTCCCTGGATTGAAAAATCATTGGAGAGATGTGAACATAGAAGCAATGGTGTGTCATACCATGGCTGATACCATCTGTGGCCTGTCCTTTATGTTTTATTTATCATCTTGGAGATGTCTGGGGAATTTAGGAGTTGGCTCTTGTATTACTGAACAGGTCTGTAGCCCTGTATCCTGTTCAGCGAAAATTAAGCCCTCTTATGGCTCTTCACAAATTTGGAGATCAGCAAAAAATAATGGAAAAAACCTGTCCTGAAGTGCTTTCTCTGACAACCTTTATCCATCATTTAATCTGATTTTAGATTTTTCTTTTCTGTTGTGTTCATCTAATAGCTTTGCTAGTGTTTTGAAGTTTGAAGCAGTTCTACAGTTATTGTATCATCATATTTATGGGAGATAAAACTGCATTTTTCTATGGAAGCAGTGTAGTGTCTTTTCCTGGACTTCATATTAGTCTTCCTCACAAGAATGGCCCTTCATGCTAAATAAGTTTGAGCTGATCAGTCTGCAAGCATGTTTGAACAGGCCTGTCAGGAGTATCTGTCACTCATGATGCCTGATGACTTTAATGGGATTCTCAGTGCTTTGGTCTGATCTCCAGATTAGTCCATTTGATTAAAGATAATTTGGACTTGAACATTTTCTATTTAAAATTCCAGTCAGCTAGGATCCTTGCATACTGCCCATGACTGCAGCAGCCTGTGTACTTCACTTGTTTTTCTCATGGCTATGTGGCACAAAGAGTCCAACTAGTCTGGAGATTTCTGCCTGGATATTTTCTCTTACAGGATAATTATGTTTCTGCAAAGTAGCTGAAAGCTCTTCCCTTCTCTTGCTCAACAAAAACATTAAAGGAAAAAAATGTAATAGATGCCAGTCAGTATGGTCTTGCAGAAAACAGGTTTTGTCAAACACATTTGATTTAATTCCTTCAGGGGACTACAAGTTGGGTCAATAAATATAACAGTATAAATGTGATAGATACTGTAAGCTATTTGCCTTGGTGCCACATACATTCTGATAACAGTGAATTAGAGTGGGGTCAGCAAAGTGCATTCCATGTATATTAAAATCCACCTAATGGACATATCTTCAAAGTAATCATCAATCACTTCATGGACTTCATTACAGTAGGGCTCTCCTGGAAGTGAGATTAAACCTGAGGCTTCCCAAAATTATTTTTTTGTGATCTGGGTAGAAATATACTTAGAATTTAAATGTTATATAATTTTGGGGGAATCTAAAAATGTCTGAATAAAGATTAGAAAACTGCATAGAGCAATCTAGATTTCCTTGTAAAATTAAATCCGTTCAAAGTGTAATTTTGTACTATTTAAGGCAAAATGATGCCTAGAGGCAATATGTGAATGGCAGTATTATAGAGTGGGAACTGTGTTTTGGAAATGAAGTTAGTGGTGGATAAACAATTTAGTAACAGCTCCCTGAATGATGCTAAAAAACCCATCAGTAACACTGATATAACTTAAACACATTCCATATCTCCTATTTCTTTTCTCATATCTCAGTTTTCTCTAAGTTCTGACTTTTGCACTTGAGCTGAATGAAGAAGTAACAACTGAAAAAAAAAAAAAAAGTCAGGGATTAGCACTCTTTTCACTTCTACTACACTGCCAACAGTTTGGGGCTAGGCTGTTTGCTTATTCTAAACCATGTGGGACATGTGGTAGTTTACTTAAAGGTGATCAGTGACTTATGAAAGATCCACATTACACTGAAATTATAGACCCCTTTCCATAAATGCTACAACAATCTTGAAATGAGCACTGAACGCCAATCTTCTTTAATTGCTCAAGCCACAAGCCATAATCACATAATTCCTTCTGATTACCAAAGTACACCAGACTATTAAAATCTATGCATTGCAATCTGATTAGATTAGCCTTTAGGACATATTAACATCAAATTTCATATGATATTAGCTAATAAATTAGTCAAGCAGAAGAGTTCAAACTCTAATTACCAGATAGTCATTAGATATGTCCAGTTACTAATATCAGGCAATGCTGGAGGGAAGGAGGAAAGAAGGGAGTGTTGTGATTAACTTGTCATGGAAATGCAGCTGTGAAACCATTATCCAGAGCTTCTGTACTGTTATTGGAAGAACCATTTCATCAGCTGTTGTAAATATCATAGAACGAATGCCTTTAATTGTGACAGCTAGGCAGACTGGAAGAGGAGTGCCTCAAAAGTGGGCGTCTCCCTGTGGTAGTGTATGACTGTGTATATACACAGAGTATATACACAAACATATGTGTTTGTGTGTGTTCACATATGAATATCTGTGTGTGATGTGTGACTGTGAAGATGTATGTTGGAAAGGACTCCTCCTGTGTGATGATTTTTATGGTAAATGGGAGGACACAGGAGCATGCCATACTATTGTACTTGTCCCTCCAACCCCCAAAGCCAGGGGTCACTGACATACCTGTGAGTATGTGCAGATGTGGAAATTACCCACTGGTGATAAATGTTTCCTCACAGTGTACAGGAAGAGAAGATGGCACTCACAATGCTTCCACTCTGCCTCAAAGGTTCAAAGCAAGCCCCTAAGGAAGCCTGAGTCACTTCAAAGAGGTAAAAAAACTTTAAAATTAAGTTCATTCGCACTTCAATACTAACAAAAAATATTTGCTTCTTCTGCATACCAGACACAGACTAAAATGTGGCAAGACAAAAGCATGTGTAACAACACATCCATATTAATTCATTGGTAGTGCTGAAGACCCCTGGAATAAAAACCTTTGAACACCATTTCTCCAATAGTCCTCTAAGGTTAAAAGATTTATTCTCCACTTGAAAGAACACATACATTAAAAAAATACTTGAATGCAATGCTGCTTAGACACCAAGCAAAGAGGCAACTAAGCCATCAGAAAGTGCTCCCTTGGTATCTTCATTATGTTTCCATTTGTTCTTTGTGTCATTGGGAGTGTTATCAGAGTAATTTTTTTTAGATTACCCTGTTCCCATTATTCAGCTAATCAATGTCCCTGAGAGTCCTCCCTCACTTCTTCTTATCCAAGAATACTGGGAAAATGCTATTTAATTCACTGTTGAGAATTTCATCAAGGATTCAGCTTTACTCATCCTGATTATGACCAATCAACATTTAACAATGTTGGCTGGATGGCTAAAGCTCTATTTAACCATTACTGAATTTTGCATTTTGTATCATTTTAGGTTTCAAGAAAGCAGCAAAGTTGTTCCTGCCCTTCACATCTTCACAGTGCTGTCTACCTCAGAAAGAAAAAAAAAGACATGATCTGTTTAATTGCTGTCAATATACTGAAGATATGACACGGTGTGATTTGGTAATTTCTTCCTCCTGAACCCAAAATAAGAAGACAAAGATTATGCTTTTGTTGCAAAGCATTTATATTTTCACTATTAACAGGTATTCTGCAGCTCTAATCTCTATAGTACGTTGCTATAAAGATTTGAGCTGCAGATTGTTAAACTGGATTCCAACCATCAGGCCATGCAATTGTCCTCAGGAGTCACAAGCTGGTCAAAACAAAGCTGGAGACTGCCAACTGGACAGCTGTAAGATCTATATTACAATGTTCCTCTGTACTTTTTTTTCCTAAATTTAATGTTGTGCTGTTAACATGCAGACAACAGCAAGCAAATTCATTCTTTATTTTTAATTCCTGTCTGTCTTGAATTAGAGGTTACTTCATTAGGACTGGAAAAACATCAAAGTGTTCCATTTTTATGTTCCTTAAAACAGAACTAAAATAGCAAAGGCCAACATGGAAAAAGAGTAATCAAGATTATCTAGAAAATAAACAGTGTTCAGCTGCTGAGCTGGAGAATAAAAATAAGGTGTCAAGAGTGGTAAAATTGTCTTCCAGCAACTGGTTTTAATCAGAAAATCCTAGAAATCTGGCCAGCCAGGGGAAAATACCATGCAATCTTTTCTAGTACAGGTCTTATGTGTATAAGAAGCAAGGTAGAAAGTGCTTGGAGCCAAAGTCTCTCTTAAAAAAAGTGTGAAAAATAAGACATTGAAAAGGTAATAAAGACTAAAGTGTTCTAATCATTTGTCTTACTCTTTCAATTTGAAAAGACATTTTTACCATCCAACACAATCCTCTGACTAACAATAAGCCTGCTGTTTCTGACAAATCATCATCATCATCATGTTTGAGTAAAATATAAAAGAATTTTCTCACCATTCTAATCTTTTTTTTTATCTGTCTGAAAGCTGTTTAATATTCAGTGCAGAAGACAGCTACCAAAAACAGACAGTAATGATGATGATTTTATTGATTTTGACTTGCAAAGAAATCTCAAATGGGACTAACAAGTAATTTCTTCTTCTTCAGCAAAATGTTATACCAAATCAGATGTCAAAAAAAAAAAAAAAGCATCTATGGTGTCACATCTCATACATTTTGTATGAGTTATGTTGTTATAAACAACATTAGGACCACACACTTGTCTTCTTTACTTGTTGATTATGTGGACCTTTACTCATTACTATGTGGACCTTCCAAACAATTTAAATCAATTCAGGCTCTACAGTTGTCAAAAGAATAGAAAAATATATAGATTTTGTTTTCCTCTAAATTAAACTCCTGATCTTTAGCTTGCAATTTATTCTTCACTTTTTCATATAGCTGTTTTGCAAAACAGAAATCTTGCTCACAGTGCTGCAGTGAAGAGAGCTTTGTTGCTCAGACAAATGCACATGCAGATATTTGGAGGAGATAATTTTTTTGATGCAAAATAGTGCATAACATAAATATGTCTGTTTTATATTCACAGGAGGCATTCTCCAGGGGGACTTACCGTAGCATTAATATTTCACCAGCCTTCAGACTGGCATGCTGTACTACTCATTCACTGGAACACTAAACTGAACACTCATCACTCATCAAAGGTATGTGGTGTGAGATTACTCCAGTGCATGGACCATGGTTATTTCCTCTCTGCTTAACAAAGAGGAAGAGGCATGAAGCCAAACTCCAACAGCATGGCAAAATATATTTTCTGGCTATTTCTCCTACTTCTTATCTTCACTTCAGTGACTGTTTGCAATAGAATACCTAAAATATACAGGACTTTTTAAAGTAGTCTCCCTTTTTTTCTGAAGTTGCTGTCTAGGACTTCATATAAAACATATTCATACAGCTTCCATCACATTCTAAATCAAATTCCACTGCAACTTGCTTTCTTAAAATTTCTCTTTCTACTTCTATACTGATAATGATCACAGGGAAACAAAACAGAAAACCTAGAATAGACATGTATGACTGAAGTCTCAGAATGGCTAAAGCTCAACCCACCAGTTCTTTCTAAGGTTTTGGTCTCAGCTGAGATGGAACATGGGCTCTTTCTCAAGAAATTAGTATCATATACAAAAAATTTGTGTGCTTACTTGAGTGACAAAAGTGCATTTCTACTTCTTGTTATTTGCATACACTCAGCCAGCACACTTAAGTGATTTGCTCTGTGTTCTAGAAACAGAAATTATGCAACAGTCTCCAAATTAATTTTGTAGCACAAATTTGAAAGCAGTAATTACAACTTCACCTTGAAGTGCAAATACATGTATTTTTGAATACATCTGCTCTGGAGAGAATTATTTTGTTTGTTTTTGTAATGAATTAATACTTCCTTAAGAGCAATAATACCAGTAGTTTCTATTAAGGGATTAAAAAAGATGAGCAAGTAAAAGATAATATACTTTTTCTGCTTTTTAGAAGGACAAAATACATACACATGTACTCATTCTTCATTCAAAGTCTATATTTATTTTATTTGGACCTCCTGGAACACTTAATGAACCATTTCAATACTTTTTTCACTCCTTTTTTTCTGCTTCCCAGTAGCCATTCACAGCCCAGCAGCCAGAGAGCCATCTTTCTTTCAAAGTGATGTAGATGAAAACATTTCTTTCTCTGAAACAGCAAACAGGCGTTTGAGGTCAAGAGATAGTTCCATATTGTAACCTTTTCCTTCTAATCTTTTCTTGCAAACACTCTCCTGTTCTACTTCTGTTACTTAGCAATTGCTCCATTCATTTTCTCTCTCTTAAAAAATGTGTTTTCTAAAGTGTTATCACACCAGTTTACTGTCCTAAAGGACCATCAGATGCATGGTCCATCTGATGCAGTCTGCCCATCAAATGCTTCTTTGTGTTATAAATGAAATGTCAATTTCATCGATTTTTAATCAAATTGACAATCTTAATAAGCCACTATAAAGGAAAAACAGGGCCAAGCCTAGGTTCTTGACTCTGGGTGGCACATACACAGCCCTGAACACCAGCAGTTCAGAGAGGTAAGTGCACACCTTTGAGGTGTTTGAATCCAGTTTTTATACTGTTTTTCTTGCTCCTGGCTAGGAAATCTTTTTTTCTTTTCACTTCTGATGGTCCTCTGGTCCAGTGCTCAGGGGTCCATTTAGATGTTGATTTGTCCCAGGATTCTCTTTGTGCTTTGGTTGATGTTTTCCAGTAACTCATCTCAGCGTTTCTGGTAAGGGTCCTGTTCAGATGATGATTTTTCCGAGAAATCCTTATATGATTAAAATGAAGTGTCTTAAGCAATAGGTCCACTCATCAGCAGTGTCCAGGGAGTAGCAGATCCTATCTCTTACTCCTTTCAGATGGAAAAAATTCCCTCGCTGGGTAGGATGAACTCATAGTAGGTTGATGGGTCTGAGGTCATTTCTTCTGGGCTTGCCTTCACTTCTTATGTTAATTTGTACCTTCCTTGAGCAAGATGTCAGGAAACTTGCCAAGGTGTACTTTGAACATAACATATTTGAACATATATACAAATTACAACTTGCTATATTTCACATTCTATATTTCACATTAATAACTTATTCTGCTTATACCATTTTGATTCCTTATGAATTTTGACTTATCTATAACATTTGCACAGTGACTTTTCCTCAAACAGTTTCAAACCCTTACACAGACCCCTAAGAGAAAAATAGAAGGAGGAATTTCAGCCTGGAACTTACTGGAAAAATATTTTGTCCGACAGGGACAACACAGTGCTTCCTGTCAGACCTCTGAGTAAAACTGCTCTGGCCAGTGAAGGGTTTGCCTTCCTCTGGAGCAGCTGAAGAACACCTCTGCTCACAGATCTTCTTTCCTACCTTTTGATAGAACACCTTGGTGCACAACTCTTCACTGTGCTGACTGGCAAAGCCCCAGAGGCAGTTACATCTCCTCATGCCTCAGAGAACAGGGCAATTAATCTCATTTATATGATCTGAGGAATGACTTTCCTGCCAAAATGAGTCCAGACTAATAGTAGCTCCTAAATTAGTTACATTTGGAAAAGAAAGTATTAATAGTTCTAATCAGCAGACAATAATATTCAAGAAAATGACTTTAAAAAAATAATAATTCTGATTCTACAACCCACAAAGGTGTGAAATTTTTCTCTCTAAAACAATACAGAAAACAAATATCCCATGGCTAGGCAATTAATTAATGGGGAATAGATATTTTTCCCTGGGAATCTGTGTACTAGGTTAATAGGCATCATAACTTACCAGAAATGAAGTGTGGCAAATAGAAAAAAAAAATTAAGAAAGTTAATAAACTTCTGATATATATCTTGAATGACAAAATTGTCATTTCTATGTATTATTTTATATCTTTGCAAAATTAAACATCATCTATTTTTGTTCCAGGTTTATTCTAGCAGATGGGTTAATTGTATTTACACCTAAATACAGGTATTTATGGGTCCCAGGTGCCTGCATGGAAAACTGTAATCATGCCAACACCCTCCTTCAAGCTTTCTGTGCTATCTTCTGATGATATGACTTTAGAACCACTACATATTTTTCTTTTCACTTCATCACATTGATGGTCTGAAATGGAAGTGTCTTTTCCATTTAGTTTCTCAATTACCAAGCCATTTTAAGCCTTCAGCAACACTAACCTTTAAATTGCGTCTTTTCTAAAGAAGATCCAATAATGTAAGGGCTGAAGATCCTGATAAATCACATGATACATTAGCTACAAGCACATGCACTCTTAAAAAGGAAGTCATCAATAACAAAGGATTTTTTTTACTTTCAGTTTTGTGGGGGGTTTTTTGTTTGATTTTTTTTTTTGTTCTTTCAGTTACAAAGGAAAGTAAACTGTGAAGCCTGTCTCAGTCTGTCTAAGATACTCTGGGAATTAAATAAAATCCAGAGCAACAACTGAATCTCTGTTGCTGCCTTTTTCTCTGAAGGCTCTGATGCTAAACAAGGACCACCTGGCCATAAACAACTTTTCCCATCAGAAACTGAAAGAACAATTTGGGAGGATCTTGGAGGGATTTTTCCCTCCTTTTGAATGGTTTCATTGGTTCTTCCCTATCTCCTCAGGGAACCAGTCCTACCTCCCTGTTCCTCCATGTTTTCCTTTGTGTCTCCTCCCTAGCAGGCCTTGCAGGGGGAGACACCTTTCAGATGGGTCTCCACTTTCAGGCAAAAAAACACCAAGTGTACCCCTTGAAGGAAGAGAGAGGTACCCTAAAACTCAGGATGGCAAAACTTAGGTGATGCTCTGTTTAGGATCCACTCCCAGGATTTTGATGTCTTGATCTTTTGGAATTCTGGGATACTTTCTGAACAGAAGATCCCTGCAAGGACACCAGGAAAGGTGTGCTCTTTAGAACAGATATCTTAATGGAGCTGCACTTCTGAATAATGAACTTTCCTCACTGGGTTCCTTTCTTCTCTGAGAAATTGTACCAGCAAAAAATACATGTTCCCACCAACCTGCAGCTGGAAGAGGGCTCAGTCTAGTTCATCATTCCATCTGGCAGGAATATTCCCTCAGCCTAAACCCTGACAGTGCAGGAGCTTTCCCAAATGTTCCTGCCTGGCACAGGCTCTATCTAAACTACCATTGATGATTTTTCCTCGAGTTCATGAGAGTTAAATACATTCCCTTGAAAGGGAAAAAATTAAGAAACTAGATTAGTCTTTAAAATAATTCTCTTTGGGACCAATATCAGTCTAAGCCAAGTGTAACAGAATGAAATTTAAGTGCATTTACTTAAATATTTTCTTACCCAAGCTTGAATGAATATTGTAAATGTGACACTTTCTTGGGATCACCATCTTTATAGATATCCAAGAGCTAGAATAGCTGCAAATGCAATTTGTGATATTGCCTGTCATTTCACAGAAGTTGTTCTAGGTAGGAAAGTCACAGTCTAGCTAAGGAAAATTAGATTCCCCAGGGTTTAACAGGATGAGAATTGCTTTTGAATGAAGAAAGACATTAATGGCTTCTTCATCAAGTTCAGAAAAACTATTATTAGCTCTGTAAGACTGCTTTTTCTTTTCACAGGATGTCTTTAGACAGTTCATCTTCAGAACTGCCCTTCTATGAAGGACGAATTTTTAATGAGAAGCTGTGATATATTAGAATTGCACTTTCTAGCAATGTGTAGGAGTTAGATGATCCCTAAGTAGCACTGAATAACTGCTGGCTAAAATATAAATTAAACCTGGTAAGCTGGAGAGGAATTATTCTATACCCTGTATAATATGGTCAACAACAACTTCTAGCTGTACATCATGGTTTATTACATTATCTTGCAGAATACTAACAACTGAGTTTCACAGATGCATGGCAGTACTTATTCATTTCCTGGCAACTTTATTATATCACTGTATGTTCCATTACTGTGAGGCCCTTGCTTACTTGCAGTTACTAAGTTTTGAAATTTTTCTCACCAAAAAATCCCCGAAAATTATTTGTCCAGTGTTCCAACCTTTGTCTTTGTAGTATTTGTATTATAATGTGTCAGAGCTCAGCCAGCAGTGTGGATACTGGCTGAGCTGAGACAGTCATCCCTTGAGCTGATTTTGGTTGCATGACCCAGCAAGAGCCTGTTGAATCTTTTTTGTGCCCTCAAATCTTTATTTCATATGGGATTCAAAATTTTTGCTGCATTTTGCAGCTTGGCAGCACATGCAACACAGAGCTCATGGAGAAGACAGAAAGTGCATTTCCACAATCCTGCTCATTCTCCAGATCTCTTAGCCAAGCCATGGCATTTCACGAGGTCTCTCAGAGTGAAGATGGAAAATACCAGAGCAGTGTAGTACTTCAGAACACCATTTCACTCTGTGATTCTCTCTCCAGAAGGCTGGGGACAGGCAGTGAGGACTGGCTGGTGCTTGCCATTTTGCTCAGACACAACAACTTGGTCCAGCTTGGGATTTTTTTCAAAAGAAAGGCTCTCCAAGTCATGACTCAGACAGCATGACTGTTTTTTTTGCAGACAGATCTCCTTCAGATTTCATCTTTGCTGTTTGCTGAGCAAAGGGAGGGATGGGATTATGAAAGAGGTGATTAGAAGACACAAGGTACTGAGCTTGTCACTTCCTGACAGAAGTTCAAGCTCCCAATGCAAAGCTGGGATTGATGCAGGGATTAATCTGCTGTAGCTCCAGTTATTGCACTAGCGGTACAATAGGATAAGAAAGGAGTTTTTCTAGGTGCCAAATATCCTCATTTGCTTCAAGTTGTCACAACTGTCCCTATTCAAGGAAAAATTCTCCCAACCAGTCTCAGTGTTTCAGTGTCATTAACAGCTCTTTCCTTCCCAGTTCCCTCTGTCTTATTTTATCATTTCAGCCAGTGACTGCAATATATAGTGTATTTCCTGGTGTCACAAAACAGTCATATTTTTCTTACTTTGTGTAAATTGAAGTGCCTTATCAGCAAATTTCTATCATGCTGGGGTTTTTGCCCAGTCATTCCAGCAACCAGTTCCACCTATTGAATCATGGTGTTTGGACAGGTAGAGATGAATACTTCCCTGCTGGATGCTTATAGAAACTTACAGCATCCTGTTTTGTGTAGGCTAGGCAGGTTTGTGAAGAAAGTCCAAACTTCTGGTAGAATCAAACAAAAAGAGTTTTATCTCTTCCTTAACCTTTTGCATCTCTTATTTATGTTCTGCTCTCCTCCAAACACAGCAGAATTTCAGTAGCTTATTTTAAGATACTATTTGCCTTAGATCCAGCAAAATGCAAAATCTCTGCTCCTCTTTCCTGCTCTGTGGGCCCAAGACAAGTGCAATGAATTTCATACACACAAAATAAGTGTAAGACATCATCTGTAAGACACAGCTACAACTCAGTTTAAATGTATCATTTTGGTTTATTTTGCTTGTTTAGTGAAGACCTGCCTTACCTTGGTTTCTGAACTTCAGCTTTGAAAAGCTTCTTCAACTAGTGAATGTGGTCCTTTTATATCCAAGCTTCAGAAGAACTTTCAGCCAAAGAGTTTAGAAAGACTCAAAATTAATGAGATTCATAATAAACACAGCTACAGAAATAGGCTGCAAGTTTTTAAAGTATATCAAGTTTTGTGGGTTTAGATAAAAGATATTTTCCAAATACCAGGAGCTGAAGAAAAACTTCCCTCAGCACAATGGCAAGGGCCAGCCAGAGCATAGCAATTCTGTTTCATGACGACTTGGGAGATTTTTTAATTCATTTTTGTCCTTCACTGAAACAAAAACAAAATCTCTCATATATTTACACAAAGAAGATCTCTTTTAATATCAAAACCTCTTTTTACAATTTAAATTCTTCCCTTGCTCTTGTCTTCTCTCCAGAAATGACCAGAAAAGATGCTCTGAACCTTAGAAACAGAAAACTTTGCCCAAGTCTTTAAGCCCCTCAGCTATATAGTGTTTGCACACTGGTATCCACAAAGACAAATGCCTTTGTGTAAGCAAAAAGAAGCAACAGCAGCCTTCCCCAGCCCAAGTCCAGGCAGTTGTGAAGCACCTTGCCTCTTAGAGCCAGGCATCAGACCCTGTCTGCTTTCTGGATATGGGTCAGTGAATTACAGAATCACAGAATATGCAGAGTTGGAAGGGACCCACAAGGGTCATCCAGTCCAGCTCCTGGCCCTGCCCAGAACATTCCCAGGAGTCACACCATGTGCCTGTGATCATTGCCAAAACACTTCTTGAGCTCTGTCAGGCTTGGTGCTGTCACTTCCCTGGGGAGCCTCTTCCAGTGCCCAAACACCTTCTGGGTGAAGAACCTTTTCCTGAGATCCAACCTAAACCTCCTCGGACATAATTTCAGGCCATTCCCTTAGGTCCTGTCATGATCACCAGAGAGAAGAGTGAGACCACTGGGAGCATATTCTTGGTCTCTAAGCATCAGAAGAGCTGTAAAATTCCTAATTCTGGGGATCATTTGTTTCTCTCATATGCTTTTCATGCCCATGGATGGATGCAACCTCCCAAGAGCGTGGAGGGGATGGAGAAGCAGCCCCAGGCAGCCACACATGCTCCTCCAGTTGACACTTGGACCTAGGACAGGGAGCACTCAGTGCTTCGATCCAACACTCAGTGCTGAGCAGCAGCATGAACTTCAGGACATCAGAGTTCAGATAGGTCCTGTCACACCAAACAGGCCAACTACAATTCTTCATTAGCAGTTTTAAGAGTATCTCACTTGTTTTCTCTCTTTGGGGCTTTGTTTCCTCATTTATTTGTTTGCCTTTGTCTTTGCTAGGGTTTCTATTTTCCCCCCTGACATTTAACATGACACTCATTTGGCTCCATGACTGACAGCAGCAGCATTAAAAAGGAGATGAGACCAGCTCTGGAAAGGATTAAACAGCATGAAGCCCATGACAACTGCTTTTCAATGAGGCATTCTCTGCCCAAGTGCTCCCTGCTGCTGCTGACACCAGGGCAGGCAACAATTGGATCTGACAAGGGGGAGAAAATCTAGGGATGGGGGAGCAGCAAGAGAGGATATTTGTGCATCCTCAGCCTTTGTGAGAGCAGAGAGAGCTCATACACAGCACAGATCTGGAGGGGTGGGGGACCTAGCAAAGTCATGTGAAGACCTGCTTTCACTTGCCCAGTTCTGCAGCTGCTTGAGTCATAAATCTGGCCTGCACAGCATCCACACAGAGCACCTTTCTACTCCTATGACCGTTAGACTCCTGAAATAAAAATTGTTTCCCAAAGTTTAACACCTAGCTCTTAAAAAAAAAGATTTCTATTTTGAGTGAGCAATGTTCAGCCTCTCTGAAAATCAAGACTACAGGATCTTTCTTCTTTTTGTGTAATGGCTTCATTGTGCATATTTCTATGTTGCTATTTTGAGGTGGATTTAAAAAGCAGTATTTCATACAAAATGATGGAGACCACTGCTAAATTCAGGGAACAGCTGGATTTTGTTAAATTAGCTTTTATACCGCTATTGTTGTGCCATTTTTCCAACCCAGCTCTCCTCAGAAACAGTGAAGGAAATCGTATAAAGAACTTAACATAATAGTCATTTCAATTTGGAATAAAAAAGTATTTCTAAAAACTGAATCAAATTTCATTAAAACTTTCAGCCAATTAAATGAAATCACAGTATTTTGCTTCAGGCTGGTTTGAGCATTTAATGTAAAAATCTTCTAAATATTTAATATCTATTTTATATTATTTTACCATTTCATTTTGAGCAGTTGTTTTCATTTTGAACATTCTAAAGCTTTAAAATTAGAAAACTTTTTATATTTGGATTTTGGTGATCTGAGGGATCTCTCCAGTAAAGTGATGAAATCCTGGAATGAATTTTACTTTACCTGTTAATAAAATTCAGGGATCAAACACAATCTTTGCAGTATATGGCTGCATAGCCTCTAAAAGATACCCAGATGCTTTCCTGGAAATATAAGCTTTGATACCAAATCTAGTGATACTTTAAGCTCATGCAATGATTAAGACTAGGTATACAACAGCTAAAAAGATGCAGCTGGAATTGTCATGTGGTAAAAACTGCTCTGCATGCCCACGAAGAAACAGAGAGAGACATGATGGGGGAAGACCAAATAACAAAGTGTCAGACTTTTTCAATGTCCATCACAGAGCCATCAGCCCATCAAAGGTTGTCCATCTCCACAAGCATGGAGGAGGACAGGGGCAAAAACCCAGATTAAGCACCCAGAAGAAAGGACACACTGCCCAGGCTTGTCCCAGGAGAACTTCAGCCCCAACATCCAGCCGTGAAAACCATCACAAAGAGTCAATGCCAAAGCATCTCCCAGGCCTCTGGGTTTGCTGCTTGAGAGTGTCAGACACTACGGAACACAGAGAAGGGAATTGCACAGGACTTACTATGGGATGTTGAGGTATAAAAAGGGCCAACTTCTCACCAGGGTGAGCAAAATCAAGTGCCAGATTCTGTGTTGGAATCAGAGATGAGAGGCCTATATCCATGATGCCACTAAGATGGGGAGACTGCAGATCCAGGGGCATCTAATGGGCAGACATGAGTGCTTGGGGCATATTCATTACATATATATATATATAATTTTTTATATATATGTGTGTGTGTGTGCATGTATTTCTACTAGCATAACTCCATGCTTATACAGAGAGGAGTTCAGGATGAAGCTCCTGACACTGTTTCTGGGAGTTCTCAGTGTTTCTGTCGTTGTTTATCTGTATGTCTGGCTATGTGCATGTGTATTTATGACTCTTTATGGTGCACAGGCCTACTAGAAACACGTGCTAGTTGTGAAACTTGCTGCTGGTTGTACCAGGGAGAAAAGAGCTGTGCCAGCCTAATATCCATTGGGCTGTCAAATCTGTCCCAGCTCCCCTAACAGAGATGATTTATCAAAAAACTGTGATAACAGAATGTTATCTGGCATCTCTGCTTATAATTTACCCATATTTTCAAATTTTTATTGAATAAATTACTTATATTTGACATCTACATGTGTTCCATCCCAAAGAGACAACATCCAGAATCCTGGAAGTAATAATCATCCTGAAAGTAATAATTCATATTATTTTCATTATGATTCTGTTCCCCAAACTGTTATTTTTCTGTAGTATATTTAGAAATAGAAGTGGAAAACTTCAGAGAACTGATCAATCTAAAAGTCATTCAATTTTATTTTTCCTCCTCCCCTTAGATTTTATTCCATGTTGCATTTAAACATTTTCTCTCAAATTGGACCTGTTACCAACCCAGTTTTGTAAAAGGTAAGTATCATTTAGAACTGCTGCAAAACTTAATGTTCTAGGCACATGCACATTAGAAGAGCTGGAGGTATCCAGCTTTATAACATGACCTTTTTCCCCCAGAAAAGCCAATTACACTGTTATGTCTTCAGATACAGTAGTTGAGTTCACCCTGTCTTTGTGAAATATGCCTGGTACTCTATCAGTTCAATCCCCACTGGGCTCCATAAGCAATAGATCTACATTATTGCTGGAGGAACAAAACAGCGCTTCAGGTGAAGCTTGCTCCAGAAATGCTTAGAAGCACCATGAACCTGTAAAGTGTTTGAACTCTGCCCAGGTGATTGATGAACTGGAGTTTTCTGGTTGCTGTGTTGATGTTCACCAGGCTTTCATTGGCACAGCTCAGAAAGAAAGAGGAGGCAAAAGAGATTTTCATCTTCTGCTAGTGAAGTTCTCTGTTTTGCTCCTGCTACAGTGTCTTCAAACGCTTGGGACAGAAGCAAAATAACACTTTTTTCAGTTCCCAAATTGGCATGACAGGATTTTGTTGTTAATTATGTCTTTCCCATATTCTCTTAGATTCATCCATTTTCTTTAGGGAGATAGCCACAGGCTTTCCCACGCTTTCCTCCTGTGACCCAAAAAGGGAGATAAACAGTGAATTAATAGCCATAGCATAAGGATCTGAAATTTGTCTGTTCTGACTAAAAGCAGAATCATTTTCATGTCTCTGTGCATTTTCATTCTAATTTTTAATCCATCAAGTTGATGGGCTTACCTCATTTTTCATTTTCAGATATAAATATCCCTCCCAAGTATGATTTAGCCATTTATTCAGAATTCAAAATAGAATGTGAGTACAGTAAACTGAAGTTACTGATGTGGGCTGGTGTAACTGAAAACTGTGTATACTTCTTACATTCACAGTAAAGAAGAACATGACTAAGAAGACCCCATTTCTCTCACAAAATGAAAAGGGAAAAGTGCTGAAGGTCTTGAACCTGATGAGAGAAATTGGGGTCTCTTGGTGGTTGCCTAAAGCCCAAACCCCTCAGGCACAATTTGTGCTAACAATGGTACAGGTCAAGAGCAGAATTTCAAAGTCAGAGCCTGCAGCCCACTTCTGCTATGGTGTATCCCAAAAGCCAGCTCTGAGGCTACAGATTTTTCCATTAAAATGTCAGCATCTATGATTACAGTGTGATGGTGTCTGAGATTTTGTGTGTATCATTGCTGCTGGGCCTACAGAGTTACAATATGTAATGGGTAAATAGGTCTGGACAGATGATAGTTCCATTTCCCACAGGAGTTTTTGAAGTTTTGATGGTTTTTTGAGTCCATTTCAGAAAGAAAAACAAGTTCAATGGCTTCATTCACAGCCGGCAAAAAAACCCAAATTTTTTGTCAGCTCACTAAGATTTTTGTTTTACCTTCCTGCTCTTTTTACCTTTCCAGAGATAACTGTAACTAACTGATATAAAGAGGTTTTTTAAAAAATGACCCGGTTTGACCATCTGACCTTTCCATCTTCTCTACCACAGAGAAGCAACAGTCAACACAAAGCTCTTCTCATCCCTTGTATTTGCTAACTACACATTGGCTTCAAAATTACAAATGCCACTCATGCATTTGAAACCATTCAGGATAAAGGCAGTGGGGTTTGGTGCGCCCAGAGCCCCACGGGCACTTCTAAAATGACTTATTGAAAACCCAGAAAATAATATTCTCTTTAAGATTTTCATTTTTGCAACCACCTCAACTTCTCTGCCTCTAAGAATGCCTTATGGCCTGTCTTCTTCTCTCATCTTTCATAGACCATAATACTCTTTTTTCCTATACACTATATAGGCTTCAACAAACCATCTATTGAATCAATGAAGAAAATCAATGCAGAATTTACTTCATCTCTGTAAGAGCTTAATCTTATATACATAGATACATCTTGTATACATACAGTCTAATATGTAATTAAGTCTTCTTCCCTTTCCATTCAGTGACCTATATGAAAACTTCTTAAAAGATGCTTGGCTTTCCATGAGGGAGTCACACTAGAGCCACCCATTTAGCAGATCTGAAATGCAAATGCCTTAACTCATGTACATGCTATCCCAAATATCCATGAGATTAGAAACACGACCTTGTCACAAGAATGGATTAGGTTGTATTTTTTTCCTGTATTTATATTTCAGAGCAGATTAATCTGGTTTCAACTTTTGATATAATCTCTGAGTACCAAAGCTGAATACCTGAATAAAATAATCACAGTAATATATTGCAATAAGCCATTCTTGTGGGAACACTTTTGCTTTGAATAGAGATACAAGCAGGTTGTTTATCCTTTATAGAAAAAATCTTGTCTTGAAATGAACAAAACCAAGGTGTCCTGAAGATATCAGTTCTTACAACAGAAATAAACTGAGGAAGAGAAAATATACTCAATCTACTTGCTTCATGGTAGCTTGAAACATACAGTCTTGTTTTCCTCCTGTATTCCTTAGTGTTGATAAGTGATGGAGAAACACTGTGGGATTGGAGTCTTTGCACAGGAAAGTCCCTACATTGTGCTTTTAGAGGAACCAGCACAGCAGGTATCCTTACTCATCTGTGGATTGCTCAGGTCCCACACCTGCTGTTGCTCCTCAGGTTCTCTGAGATCAACCCCCGATATTGTATTGCCACAGACAGGGATTCCCCTGTAGGAACACCAAAGGTGCCCATCTCAGTTACTTCCATCATCACCAAGTGGGTCTCAGTTCATCTTTTTGTCAGTATCAGCAGGGGATATCTTGTTTCAGCATGAGACAAAGAGCTTATTGAAGTCTTTCCAGCAACATCTGTTTCATCTTCTGTCTTAAAACAAAGGCCAGTACTATCACATTTGACACTGCTCAGCAGCTTGGCATGGTCTTCAGAGAGCCATTCCCTGACATCCACTGATCCATCAGCTACATGCCCATTAATTTAGCTGTGTATTTTTTCACTTCTGCAAAGCAAAAGGATAATTTAATTTTCTATCACTTGGTATTCGATTTCTGCAGTATTTTCTTTCCTGTCTTTTCTCTCCTTATGTAGATGTTTGGGTATTTACAGGGCTGGCTTGGTGACTTGCGGGAGCCATCTGGCATCCCCATGGTGTGCTGCAGTCCATGTTATACAGCACCAGTCTGTTAGCACTCAGCTGTCAAAAGAACCAGACTTCTGTCTGTTCCTCAGCTTCCAGTGAGTGCTGGAAAATGCACAGCATGGGGGTAAAATGTACACTGAGAAATTAAAACAATTCAATCACAAAGTACTTGAACGACCAAACAGAGCTGGAGCTTTCAGAAAACTTGAAGGAAGTATAAAAGTTTGATGATAATGTTGAGGCCACCATGACCACACTTTTCTGAATGGACAAAGAAATTCCTCTAATAGGATCCCTGTAAAATCCTTGTAATGGTGAGCAATGTGAGGAAAATGGTGCTTGCTTTTGCTGACTGAAACAAGAACTTGAGGCCCATTCCTGTGAAAAATGGCACGTACATGGGATACAAAGCTTAATACAGAACTTAGGAAACCGAAGGAGACAATTTAGAGGCCTCCCTTCCAACATATGCTGACAGCAAAAGAGATGTAAATTGTCTGTAGGTGTCTCCAGGATGGTTGTCTGCACAGCTGCCAACAGCTGCCAGACAATGGTGTATTCAGAAATGGAAACCAGTGGTTTGTGTTGGGGCTGCACTAAAGAAGACTGAGTACCTTCTGTTCAGAAAGGCAAGGAGGGTTTGACACAGGGAAAGATCTGACACTGATGTATTTTGAAGTGTAAAACTGAGCTTGGAATTCCCTTCACACAGACACAGAGTATGCTTGTATTTACCTCAAGCTACGGGTAACCCAAACAATAACGAATACTGAAGAAATATCTCCAAACCTCAATCAGTTTTTCAGTGCTATGACTGCTTGCTTGCCAGCTTTTCAACTCAGTACCAGGAAAAAACACAGTCATTTCCCATTAAACACTACAGATTAAATGTGCCACACAGGGGGCATGGTGTGAAATTTAACAGTATTCCAGAGTGTGTCAACTCTCCTTAAGTCACAGTCAGCAATAGGGAGGGAGGATGCCCTTTTTTTCTCTTCTTGTTTCAATACCAAACTCAACAGGAGACTTTCAGCATTTTGAAGGAACAAAAAGAAATCAAAGAGCAGTAAGAGAGATATATGCAAAGTTCATCCTTTGCAAATGTGTGGCAGGGATACAAAAGCAAAAAAAAAACATTTTAATGGAATCTGTGCTGCTTTAAAAGAATAAGGAAACTTCTACTGTAACTGCTATGCACTCCATGACAATAGTCTTTTCATAACCAAGTTCTCAAGCACATTTAAATTTAGGATTATTCACAATTGAAAAGTTCAGTTTGCATTTACAGTCACAACACAAGTGTCTGCCAAGAGACGAGTCTTGGCCATGAGAACATTCAGAAGGGATACAATATTCTGTCAGTGTGTGAAAAGAGGACACAGCACAATAGAACAAAAGATGACTCTATTTTTTCATTTCCTTCTTTGAATGTAGACCTGGAAGCCCCAAACTCAGTCTTGATCTGTTAATTAGAGATTTTTAAATGTAATTCTATTTTATTCTTTCTATATTCTTCTATCAAGGTTACATTCAATGCCTAATACATCTGAAAAATTACCTGCAACACTGATAAAAGACCAAACAGATCCAGAATTCATAGAAATATTTATAGAAATATGTTATAAGTGGAGGGAGAGTAATGTATTCAATTAAATAAAACTTTTTAGCAATACTGCTTTGATCTGTTTATATCTGAGCCCACTCAGAGCAACTTTTCTTGAAAATTTGAAGTTAATTTTATATCAAAAAATGAAATGTTATTGAAAATCATATAAAAGTGTAACTTATGTTAAAACAATTGTCCTAAACAGGCAGAAATAAAAGATTAATGAAGAAGATTCTGGTGATTTTTATAGAACTTTATTTTACTTAAAGAAATTTGAAAGAATAACTGAAAAGGACAGAAGACATCATTTTTCATTCTTTTTTAAATGCTTTCATTTTAAAAATATACTTGGAACAAGATGATTTTTTCAAGCTGTGCAATTGTTACATGATTTTTTTGGCTTGTTTGGGTTTTTTTTTTTGTGAATTGCATCTTTTATTGTTGTTTCAGATGAGATCAGAAATTCCTCAGCTTGGTCTGTGAGCTGTTAGAGCACTCAGCAGTGGGACAGTAGGATGTCAGCATTGGTCTCAGTCTCAGGCAATGTTGCAGGAATACAAATAGTGTAAAATAGGCCTTATGGGAAAGGACTGGCAAGACCCTGCACAAGAGGTGTGGGTACAATTGTGATGCAGTAAGTGTCAGGAGCGTGAGAGAAGCTATGTCTGGAAGAATCTGTATTTAATAAAAGGACAAACTGACATAGGTTACTATAATAATAATAACTTGGAGGTCTTGGTGGAGGAAAAACAAGTTTTACTCAGACCACTTACATACTAAGACCCCACACCACTTACATACTAGGGGAAACTTCTGCCATCATCTGTGACTGCTGCTTGTGTTAGATATCAGAGAGAAGGGATGGATTAATGGACTAGCTAATGACCTTCCTGCCCCCATCAGCAATTCAACTTCGGTATCTCGTCTTTCATTCATTGTATGAAAGAAATTGATACCACACTACGACAGGAATAAATCATCAAAGTTCATCAGGACAAAATTTGTGAGTGATAAAAACATCATTCATCCTGGGACATTTTTTATTCTGTTCAGGCTTGGTGCTCTATAAATCTTTCCAAAGGAAAGTGCATCTCTGTGCCCATAAATGCCTGTATTTCTGTTCTTTTCCATCAGCTTGAATGAAGATCACATGCAAGCAGCCAATCTTAAGGACTGAGTCATTATTCCAATATAGGAAACTACCCTGGGATAGGGCTTTCTCGTTCCTAGACTGACTCAACATCTGTTCTAATTAGATATTCTGCATGTATTTTGATTTATATTGGGTTACATATTCATTCCAAGATGAAGAAGCACCTGGCTTTATGCACATACATTAAGAATCGCCTTTATTTGAACATGTAGAGCATAGAAAGAGCTGAGCTTTCATATTGAAGAAATAGTATTAATATTTAATAAACTGAATAAGCAATTGAAAGGAAAGTAACCATAATGCACTGAAGGCATCTTTTCTACTGACAATTATAAAGCTGTCTACTGCAATTCAAGCACTTTTACACCAGTGCCATTCTCTTGCTGTGTTGCATTTTAACCACATGGCCAAGTACTGCCAACCCCTCATCTCATGATTATCTATGTTCTAAAATGGAGATAGAGAAAACCAGTAGAGAATTTAATAATTTGGGTATTTTCATCACCCTAGGGAACATGAAAAGGACAATGTGAGCAGTAGAAGCCAAACTACAGTGTGCTGGCAAAGGAGTGGAAAAGAGAAACATCTCCCTTCCTCATTCTCTCCTGCAGCCAGAGGACAGCCAGGATGCTTTCCATCCCTGGGCATCCTGAGCCATTCCTGGGACTGTGCAGCTGTCTTTCCCTCCCTGAGTGCTAAGGCAAGCTGCAAATGAGATGAAACCAAAAAGTAACGCTGAAGGCTGAATCTCTGCCTGGAGTTAATCTTTACTACCATGCCTGTGATGACATTTCCGTTCTTTGAACTGCATGGAAATGATATAATCTTTAATGGAGGGACATAGTGGCTTCATTGAAACTTGATTCATGCAGCTGTTAGTGGAAAAAAGTCTTATGCTCATGAAATAACTACTTGGAAACACTGATTTAAGCCCTTTCAATTTCTAGGAAGAAAATGATATCAAGAGTTCTCCCAACAGTTTCACCTCTCTGAACTGGCTGGATGACAAAATGACAATAGCATTTTTTACAGTTGGCAACAGATGATTTAGCCAGAAACAGAGATTCAAATAAGCAAATCAGTAAATTTTGGCAACTGGATGAAAAATACCATATCAGATCACTATAGATACACTAGCTGTAATTGAACCATACCTGACCTTAAACTGATGGAAAAAATTTAAAATTATCTTTTAGGTCATTTATTATGGTTTTCCTTTGTAGCTAATCAATGGTACATGAAGGTACATGACTGGGCTTGTAACTTTGGCATCAATCCTCTTATTCCCATCTATCAATCCTTACAGTGATGGCAAAATTCCACAGACTTTAGCAAATATTCTATAGTAAATAGACACAGATGAGTGATAGATCCCAGAGTGTTGTGATCAGTGGCACAGGGACTAGTCAGAGGCCTGTCACCTGTGGTATCCCCCAGGGTTCTATACTGGGCCCAGTATTGTTTAACTTATTCATCAATACCTTGGATGGAGGTGCACGTGCCTCCTCAGCAAGTTCACTGATGATGGGTTGAAGGACAGAGAAGAAGTGTGTCAGCCCAGAGAAAACATTGGGAGATGGTCAGGTTTTGGTCAGAACAAAGATTTAATTGGCAGGATATGGCAGAATAATACACATGATTAATAAATCACTATAAATGG
Organism: Lanius collurio; assembly: GCA_020086605.1. Classification (NCBI taxonomy): domain Eukaryota; kingdom Metazoa; phylum Chordata; class Aves; order Passeriformes; family Laniidae; genus Lanius; species Lanius collurio. The sequence continues at coordinate 28,631,778 of JACBWW010000003.1, read as the reverse complement.
ATACAAATTAAGGCAAATGGCCTGTTCTGGAAAAACAGGCAAGACAATAGAGAGGAAATGTTGGATAAATTAAAGAGAGAGTATCCAGGCTGGTTTGGTAGGTGTTGGTTACAAACCAGAACACCAGGCAAGGCAGAATCCTCCAGAGCACAAACTGTAGTGCCCCCAGAGAATTTTAGCTGATCAAATGCCAGATGCAAAAGGGACACAGTGAGACACAGTCTGTCAGGGTCATGACATGTATCATAGGCACACTTTCTCTATGGAACCCAGCTGAAAATCCAACCATGTCTAAATGTAGGTGATCTGCAGAAAATTTAGCATTAAAAGAATTGTGACCACCTGTCCACATCATCACTGAAAATTGAATATTTTAAATTACTTCATTTTTTTCATAGAAATATCAGATAAATCTTTAGGCTTTCATCCTGACATCCAGTATTTTCCATGAAGATCTATAATTTTGTAAAATCAGTATGTATGAGTGTGAAAAGGCAATGAGAACAAAAAGTGCAGTTTTGCTTAACAGAACGCAAACCTGATAATTATTGCTAATATTCATTTGTGATGCATATCACACTGAGCTGCCAAAGAAAATTCTTGCTGCCCTGCAATGCTGAAATGCTTTCCACCAAGATCTGAGTAATTTTGCTTGTCAAGAAAACAATCAGCGTGCTTTATTCCATAGCCTAGTTCCATCACCATCTCTCATTCTTCTTCAAGGGGCAGAACACAGGCTCTGCTCAACTTTCCCATAAATACCTGCTTAACATTTCCTTTAAATACCACATGTTGTCACCGTGTGCAATTAGTGATCTTTGGCTGAGTGAGGAACCTTATGCGTGTTTCAGACTGGCTGACAGGTGACAGATTTACTTCCCACATCCACACGTTGTTGTGAAGCACAACTCCCCCACTGAAGACTGACAGCTGCCTGCATTTACAAAGCCAAAGCCTGCTCAGACTGATTTGTACCAACACACCAGGCAAGACTGGGAAAATGTTCTTATTGCTTCATACACCCACACTGTAGGGGATAAAGCTGGTTAGGTGATCGGGTTTTTCACACTGCCACAAGCAATTTTAATACCCAGAGTTCCTAGATCTACTCACTGTTGATTCTGTAGGCTGCTTCAGGCTTTTTCCCCTGCAAAAGCTTAACAAGGTACCATTCGCTACACATTTCATGGCTTCTTACTCCTTCCTACCTTTTATGACATGGAATTAAAGGTTTATCTCCATTTACAGCATTATAAATAGGCTTTTGTAGTTCAATGGCTACTTCAGTATAGGTCAGTTCATCTCAAAGACTCTCTGATGAGCTGTGTACTTACCCTGTTAAAGAAAGAGTCCCCACATGACTGAGCTAACTGAGCCACAAGACTAGCTGGAGTGACATGTGGAAGAAGGAATTTCATTCAGTGTTGCCGAAGGACTCCAAAAGATAAAGGACTGCCAGAAAAAAGACATTCATCAAGGATTTTCAATTACTACCTTGGTTCCGATTATGTGACTTCTTGCACAATGTTGGATGGGACCATTAGGGGCTTCAAAGCACATGAGAGGAGCTTGCCTGGGAGAAAATGAGGATGAAATCATTCCTCCTAAGTCGATAGTTAAAAAAATCTTCTGGAAGTAAATTAAGGTGATATTTAAAATATTGAATGCATCTTCTTGGCCAGCACATAGTTCTTTTCCTTATTTTTCCTGGCCGCTAATCATATTGAGTTAAATATCACCTTGCAAGTAGGCCCCTGGAAACAATTGGAAATATCCAGAAAGGTGTTAGTCTCTGACAGAAAGAGCACCAGATTTTGGAGAAAAAAATACTGACTTCTGAAAAGCTTTTCCTACTTTGTTGTCAACAAGAAAATCGGTAGTGTTTTTTCCAGGATGAATGAACAGTCAGTAATCCAAAGGGGAGCACCATCTAACCTCATGTGGGGTTTGATCTGAGCTGCAGAAGAAAGGGGAGAGACTTAGAGCTGCTCCTTCTGCCAGCAGAGGGAGGGACGTACCTTGAGACCTGCCAATGGGGGTCGAGTTACTGAACATTAGGTCTTGCCTTAATCCACAGACCACATAGAGAACTTCAGTGACTCTACATGCAACCCACTCCACATTTGGTGTGTTTTAACAAGGGAAGATGAGAACCTTATCCAGTCTTTCTGAAGATTGTTGTGCACTTGTTTAGGAAGATCCTGAACACTGGCAATTTAAAAGACCGGTAACGAACAGTCTGTGACTATGTTGCTCAACATATAAAAGAGATTGAACAAAATGGGGAAAGACTAAGACATAGAAGCATATTTCTGTGGATTGTGAGCTGCTTATAAAAAAGTGTATGGAGTTAGTTGCTATCTGAATGCAAATCAAATAGCTTTAAACCAAGAAATGAATCAGTGAAGTGGCACAAAATCTGCTTGTCTGTGCTCACATACATGGCAGGAAAATTTTTCAGGGAAAATCCCAAGGATTACCAGTGGAGTTTGCAATTTCTTAAGAAAACAGGAGAACTGTTTAGGAAACAAGCCCACTCAGATCAGCTAATCTGTGCCCAGAATCCTTTAGGCAGCATCATTTCTTGTTTTGACAGAATTTAATTTCATTTAAATCATTAAATGAATGCAAAGCCCTATGTTCCATTATCACTGAACAAATCCACAGCAAATATTTTTAATTGAATTATACAGAGATTAAAATACCTTAGAGATGATATAATTATGCCTCAGCGTTTGGCATGTGCACATGGGGATTTAAGAAAGTGCTGAAAAAAGCCAGCAGAAAACCTTTTCACTCTTTGATGAATAAGAATATGTACTTCAAAGTGGATGAAGTTCTCAAAACTATTGGACAACTCAGATTGTGAAAATTAAAATTCATAGGGATTCTTCAATAGAGCAGAAAATAAGAAATCTGAACAAAATGCTTCCTTTCTAGCAAATTTCCATTTTTATCATTTCAATTATGTCATTACATCAAAGTTCTCCTAATTCAGAGGAAAACTTTCAAAAACACTTAAGCACAAGTTTCCAATTTTCCAACTATTTATGCAAATCTATACTGATAACATATAGTCCCATCATATGAAATACCTTTGTCAAATGGGTCTAACCCAGCTCCTGTTAGTGTGGAAGGTAAGCCCAGTGAAAGATAATCTGGTTGCTAAGACAGACTTTGATATCCTGCAAGAGCAGCTATATGAACTGTAGCAAACTGTGCATTCCCAGACAGCCAGAAATTTGAATCTCTCCATTCTTTAGCTGAGTTTTATTTGAGAGATTTTTCTTTGGAAAAACATTTGTTGCTGTTTTGTCAAATCCTGCTGCTCAAAGAAGGCACAGGTCCCTTTCCCTGGCTCCTGGGGTTCCTTCTAGAAGACCCTGTGGGTCAGAACCAGCTCTGCACTGAAAGGTGCTGGTTGCAAGGTTGGGGTCAGTGAGCAGGGTACAGAGGTCATCCACTGATTTGGCACTGAGTGTGTGGCACTGTGCATGTGTTGGAGAATAATGTTCATGTTGCCTCCACAAGTAAACAGAAACCCAGGAAAGTGATCTATTTTTGCCAATCCTAAAGCAGAGATTGTGCTCTTACCAGCTAGTGGGTCTGTCAGTGCTAGGGGCATGAGCCAGAGGGACAACAAAGGCCATCATGACATCAGCTCTGAAGCCTTCATGAGAAGGACACCTTGAGTAATCACTGAGCAGCTGGGAGCTGGTGGGGAAAAGCAGTGCTGTACAGGCTGTTCAGCACAGGCTGAGAGAGCTGCCTCTGGTGTGTCATGCACAGCTGATAACATACAGGATCTTCCCTCACCCAACCCCAGTGTCCTCCACTCCTCTGCTAGCAGATGGTGAGAAAAAACAAGTATTGCAGTTGAGTCCTGGGCTGGGCAAATAGCAGGATGTGGAGGCAAGAATCACCCTGGATGTCTCTCACAGAAAGACAAGAGAAGGCTGGCAGTCTGCACTGCCACATTCGAGGTTTCTTTAATGCTTTTCTAATATAGAATCCCCAGCCAGGAATTAATGCCGTGGGACTTACTCTAAAGACCATGAGTTGCAAAGCCAGTGCAATATGTGTGCTGTAAGAGAGAGGGAGAGTGCAACTCAGAAGTACCAAAAATTATGATTGCATTTCAGAGTTCATCCTCGTGTATCACCACAGGAAAAGCGTGAAAGAAATACACTCCAGATTTTAAGATTATAAATGTTCCATTAAACAATGAGAAATTACTTCAACAGGATAATAGCACTGGCTAACTGTTAAGGCATTCATATATTGCATAACTAAATCACTATTCATAACCAGCAGGAGTCATTGAGGGTCTCTGCATGCAACACACTGGCACGACTGCTTTGGTCTCACTAATATCATATTTCAAATGTTCTTTTCACTGGTGTTTCTTCTGAAGGTAGAAAAAAATGTAGCACTCATCAAAGGTTCCTTTATCATTACCAAGGCACAAAGACATCTTCAAATCTATTCTTGCTAAGCTGAAATCTAACATAGAATTATCATCTGCAACAATACTCAGTGATCAATTGCCTTAGTACATTCCTAGCCAGAATCCCTGTGGTCAAACTTCTTAAGAAATGAGTACCAATAGCTATTAGTACTGCTTTGAAATTATAATCAGTGACTGATGGCTCAAAAGATAACATAAATTCTCCCTGTAGAACTTCAGAATATGTTTTTGTAGAAGGGAAAATTATCATTTTCAACTGACATTGAAACATGAAAACTACTAAGAAAATGTGCCACGTTCATACTCTTCACTCTGGGAAATTATTTCAGTGTCTTCTTTCCATATAAAACAGGACTAAAATACATAACCTTACCATTTGCATCTGTGGACGATGAGCAACACTAGATGACCATTGCTTTTTCTGGAAAAAATCAGAACACATATTTCATCCAAGCAGCAAAGGTACATACATAGTTGTTGATATGAAAGCTTACTGAAAATATCTAGTGAAACTGCAAACGAGGGGATGTCAGGAGAGATGCTCTGGGAAACAACCTCAAATAAGCAGTGGTCCATGTGGCCAGGGTTGCTTTTAGTCAACAGAAAACACCAGAGCTGTTACAGTAGCTGTAGGACAGTTGAGGTGAGATGATAAAACACAGAGACAGGTGTGCCCTTTATTAGCATTCATGTCACATTTGTGTCCACACTAAAAAAAATTAATGAATGTGAGAAAAATTACTGCATTTTTCTTAAGTTATTTGGTAACTTCAAATGGAATGATCAGTAGGGCACAACCAGAAGAGTTTACACTTTGTTCCTGATGCATCCAGCACAGAGCCTTCTGAAAGCAATATAAGTTTTCTATCATCTTTAGTGGATTTGATTTCAGACTTCCTCAGGGCTGTGCAATGCGCCAGTTACTGAACACAGTCAAAAAGGATAAAATTAAAGTTCATTACCAGAAAGCTTGAATCAAAGCATCAATCAATTCTTCGATTACTGAGCAAAAATGGACTTCTTCACAGTAGAAAATATTAATTCCAGTTACACAGTATTGCTAGCCACTCGATAATTTTTTTACCAAAATTTATTAATATGGGAATATTATGAGGTTCACATTAGTTTACAGTTTTGTCAAGAACAATGAATCAAATTTTGAAGTTTCTGGTGTAAGGAGAATAAAAATGCAAACTTTTTGCATTACAGGTAAAGAAATTAAATATCAAAGAATTCTTTTAATCTTGAATTAAACAAAAAGTTACAATGTATATTAAAATTATGTATATAAAATATTTTTAAATCCCATAAAATTTTCTTCCTAATTTTAAAAAATTATGTTTAAATTAATTTTAAATTTCTTTATTTTGAATGTGTTCTTTAAAGATTTATCCTAACATTGATTGAATCATAAAGTGAAAAATACAGTTTCAGCAAAACAAACTCAATTTTTAAAGCATCTGAGGAGAAGAATCTAGTTTTTTGAAAAACCTCACAAGTGTAAAATACATAAGAACTTCTATTTCCATGTGAAATGTTATGAATGAAAATAAATTATGTTTGGCAATACATTAAACTGTTTCAGAAAAGTCAGGATTTTTCAGGGCAAGTGGAAATGTAAGTGAGTGTGAGGAGAGGAGGGGCAAGAAAATTCAGTTTCTGAAAGTTTTGTTCTGAATCTGTATAAAAGTTTCCTTAGAGCTATTCAACTGTGATTTTACCACACTTTTTGATCCATGTCCATGATAGAATTGGCTCTGTATTGCCACATAATCAGATAAGAAGTGGACCCTTTATTTTATTTACCTCTGAATCACAGGTCTGTCTTCACAGGTAAGGCAATAAGTGGTGCCCAGGCTTCCTCAGAGCTCAAGTTAAAGGTATCTGCAAGTGGTCAGATGACAATGACAAATGTCCAGGTCAACTTTAAGTACCTCCAGAGCTTGCTCACTCTGAGCCAGAGGCAACACCAGCCTCCCACAGGGTGAATGTGAGAAATCAACCCAGAAATCAGGTCGGCGCAGCTGCAGCTCAAGTGATGGCACTGGGCCACCCAAGTGGCTGGAAGGGCAAGTGGCAGCAAGTTCATGAGCCCAAAATCCCCTCTGCTCCCACTGAAAGATCAAGGCTCACCTTATTGTAAGTGCCTGCAGAGCACAAGCTCCTCTGTCCTTTGCACCCTCCATGGAGCCTCCACTGACCCAGGGAGGTGAAAGGGGCTCATCCCCCCTGTTCTCCCCTGCACTCTGACACACTCCCTGCCATCTCCAGTATGGACAATTCATACAGGAAGCAAGGCAAGAGAAGCTTCAGGAAGATCTCTGACCATAAACAGGGTGCCAGAGCCAACACAAAATGCTGAATAAGGTCATTGACAGAGGTTGCTCTTGTGCTTACAACTGGACCAGGGCACTCTCTGGACTGAGCCCTAACACACAGGCAGGCCCACCCAGGGATCTGTACTCACACATCTCTCCTTGCCCAGTTCAGAATAAAACCACAAAGTCTTGCCTGTGTGTGGGAGTACCCCACACAACCAAGCATAAACTCTAGATTTCCTAGTCATGAAAGCTAAGATGGAAATTATCAACTATTTCCAAATGCAGAAAAAGTGCTGGTCCAACAGGAGTAGCACTGGTCTAACAATAAAACCATAGAAAATATTCCTTTGGTTTTCCTTTCCCTGTTAATTTAATATTTTCCCTTTTTATTTCAACATCTGCAGAACCATTATCCCACTTGAACAGCATTAAGATCACAGCCATTCCATTGACTATTTACATTCTACAGTCAAACACAGTTTCCGTTTTTACCCTGTCTGAGAAGAAGCAAGACAATCCACGTTAAAGATGGATTTGTGACACTAGCAGAAAGATTTGATAACTGTTTACAATTCCAGCTGGGCAATTAAACAGTGCTAATTTTTGGAATCCCACTTCATTCAATAATATAATAGGCACTTTTCTGATTAATAAGAAATTAGACTATGCATAAACTCTCTGCTGGATGCTAAAAGCTTTGTTGTGACAAAAGTCTTTTACTGTGTGACAATTAAGGCATGCATCTAGCTTCCTAGTTTCCAAATTTTTCCATGCACTGATATGCTCCTTTGTCATCATAGCATCCACAGAAAATGGGTAATATCTTGTCACCAACACCTGCTCAGTTCAACTCAAAAAAAGACTACATGAAAAGTGGTATTTCTCAAACACTGTTTCTGAAATATGAAAGCCTTGAGAACCAATTTAACCACAATATAGGGGAGGATTTATTTTTCTGAGTAAAAGCCATCCATAAGTACAAGCCCAAGGCATGGGACAGGATGCTCTACACCAATGTCTAGGCCACAGCAGTGACAGACACATCCTCTGTCTAATATTAATTTGTCTTGGTTTAAACTATTTTTGGCCTTCATGAATTAGATGATTTTACTGCTCACATAACTTTCTCCTGTATGCAGTCAGTGCTGAACAGAGACAGAAAAAAACATTAGGCATTGATGATATCCCACCATTTTGCATGCCCAGCCATGGCTGAACTGAGTGTTGCCCTGAGTTTAGTGAATGGGCTAAAAGGTAGAGCTGATTTTTCATAAAATAGTTACTTGGGTCCATATGTTGGGAAGATTCATATTGCTCTAGTTCTTAACTTGGAAAACAGACTGTTATTTAGCTCAGAGTCTCTTCCTTAGAACAATGAAATCTAAGCAGGTATTTCTCTTCTCTTGCATCTCAAAAAGAGCAAGAGAAAAGATATACGGAAAAACTGTAGGTATTTCAAAACAGAAAGGAAATCAACATTCAGAAAAAAATCACACAAGTTCCCCAGGTTAAAATGCTTTTTCTTCTTTAATATCCTCTTCTAAAAATGTTGACTCTACCATTTCTTCTCAAGCTCCCAGAAGAGTCAAATTTAAAAATTGCCCCAAGAAAGAGGACAACATAATATTCAATTCTCACCATTACTAGTCTTCAGGTTCCTTCTGGCTTAATTAAAGTTCTCCTAAATTAATCAGCAAAAATTTTGCTACAAGGCTATGGACCCACATCACAAGCAAAGTGTCAAGTACTCCTGATATAAAGAGCTTGAGATGAAATCCAGTTTTTGACACAAGAATTCTGTGAAATCTTTTTCACATCTTGGATACTTTGTTAATGAAAAAGATAAAGAATGACCTTTTTATTAGAATTGTTAGTGCTTTCAATTAAACTTGAAAATTCTAAAATCCTAGGATAAGTTTAAAAAAAAAAAAAGCCCAGCATCCACATGATCACCCACGAGGTGGGTCAGGTATTTTTTATCAGGTAATCAATCAGTATTGAGCCACCTATTTTTTCTGGAGATCCCACTGAGTAACCCAGTATTTTTTATGTCTGTGCCAGTTTACAACTCCTGTGTGGTCCTGTCCCTGATCCTGTTGGTCTCTCCCATCATGATATAAGAACCACTGAGGCAAGAGAGATAATCATACTAATATGATTTAGGTAAATCCCAGAAGAAGAAAAAAGTGAGATAAAATTTGCCAATACCTCATAAAAATAGTATCATTTTACAGACAAAAATAACATTTCAATACACTAAGTCCTAGCTTTTTCACTTTTTTCATTTGGGAAAAACAAACATTATTGGTTGACTGATGTTTTCCTAATTACTTCCATTGCAAGCATCCAAGTTTTGCATACACCACTGCTGCTGCCAAATTAAAAAGGAAAGTGTGTATATATATATATGTGTGTGTATATATATGTATACACACACTATATATATATTTTATGTATACAAGATTAGATTTACAGAACTACAAAAAAACTGAGACAAGCACACACAGAGTAGTTTCAGTATAATGTATGTGAGTAAATTGGCAATGAAAAACAGTGACATGCTTTAATACAAGATTGCAGCCTCAGTTCTTATCCAGGATCCTCCTTCCTCAGGAAAAAAAAGGCTACTGAGTATGTTCCAATGTAAGGACTCATACAGGACATGGACTTGAAATTCCCTATGATAACTCTGTTGGACAGAGGTGGAAGGCTGATCTTTAAAAATGTTTGTCTGTTTGTTTTGAGACTGCAAAGGAAAATATTTCTTTTTCTGTATTAGTAAGGTCAAAGAATTTGTTTTCTTCCCAGCTAGAGATAAAAACAATAATGGGAAGCTCTTCAAACTGATGCTCAAAAGAGGGAAAAAGAGCCAACAGATGATTAACTTCTCAGCAGGGAAGATGTTATTACAGTCAAAAGACTTCAAAATCCCTTTTCTTATGTGATTCATTAACAGATTTTCAGACCTCTTTGCCCTCAGAAGAAGAGCGTATATGTTTCTCCAGTGGTGTGTCTTCTGGGGACTTGAGACTATCAGTGCAAAGCCTGTTGTCCAATGATTTGTCTCAAATATGGCACTTTTAGAAATGTCAGTGTTAGCTGGGTATTAAAGTCATTCATCTGTGCATTTCTCTGAGTTTTATTAAACAATAAAAGAAAATTATATCACTGCACTCTGGAAAAACAAAAAAATAATTTTTAATGTCTTTGCTTTTTCCTCACTACCCACAACATTAAGCAAATATCTAATGCATGTTCTACATATTAATGAAACTTCTAACATAATTAATGGCAAATTTGCAAATGGAGGCAAAATCCATCTTCTTTCTACCACAAAAACAAACCTCTCTTGAAAAATATACTGCAGTTACCATGGTGGAGCATTATTTTGGGGGGAAAGAGGTGGATGCATTTAATTTGCAGGTAAAAACACACTTCAAAGACCAAATTCAGATTGTAAACTCTTCATAAAATTATCTGGATTTGTTTATCAGGTAATAATAAACCTATTGGTGCCACTTAATAAAGATATCTCATTCTCATAATTAGTAACTCCATGTTATAGTGGTCTTGAATATTCTAGAAAGAACCATTTGTTAGCTAGAGCACCCATGGAATTCATTTTCTGAGACAACAAATGCCTTCCCAATATTTACAACAAGCCCAGGCTCACAACTATGAAGATCCTTACTAAAACTGCATTAAAGTTACACTGATCCAAAAGAAAAAAAATAAACGTGTGAAATGTGCTATAAATATAATCTACATATAAATTTCAAATGCAAATACATACAGGCACAGGAATGAAGACAGTATAATTAATATATTCAGAGGACTCACAGTGTGATTACAATCACACAGAAATACTGATTACATTCACACAAATTAATATAGACATTTGCTGTATTTGTGATATGCTTAAAAATAACCGATTGGTTACCTCAAACACAAAGATGATAAAAATATGTCCTCTAGAGCTGACTAGCCCTTTAAATCATCAATGGCATAATTGTTTGCCTAACACTGTATAAACTAAGAAAACATTTAAAATACATGGATGTTTTACAAAAATAAAAAGGGAATTAAAGCAGATATTAAGTGAATTTTGAGTGAGTGTACAGTACAAACAAATCATTCTTCCTGCTATCCAGTGTAGTATACAATGATAATCTGTAGTGCTCAGATATGTCCCTTGGTTTTGTTTTCCATGAACAGATAATTCCTCCCAGAAACCATGTCTGGTGTATAATTTATGATTCTCTTTTTTTTTTTTAAATTACATTAAATGTATAAATTGAAATCATAGACAAATTTCTCTATCACTTCAAAAAGTACAACTCCACATTAAGAAAATAAAAGACTCTATCTTAAATGTCTTAATTTAATTTTAATAATATTTCAGAACAAGAACTTTGCCAGTCACACAAACTTTTTAAGAATTGTACCACATACAGGATTTTGGTATAACTATGTGGCAGACCGTAATGTGTATGACCACAATAAGTCCATTTTTATTTTGTGATAGTGCACAAAGCTAACCCTTTATTTTCTACCATCTCCATAAATATTTTCAAACCTTTCAGATTTATATACAGAAAAAAAATTGCTAAGCGTTAGAGAAACATCCTTTCACTCAGAATTTTGAAATTTCTCAGACACAGCTAAATTTAAAAGCTTAAACCTTCTCACAGGAAAATTTTAGAGGCAAAGGTTAATTTCTGATCAATGGAAATGCTTTCTTTCGAATTCCTTTGTATTTGGCCTCTTAAGCTTTGTATGTAATATATTAACATTCACTCAAGAAATCACTCCAATATCAAAAATTTTCCTCATTTACTTCTTGCTTAGAAATCACAATACTCTCAGAGCAGCTGCAAAGTAAAGGTATATTTAGATCCTCATCTGTATCAAGGTAGACTGCAAAGTCCCATTCAGTAACCGCTTCAGTCCTGTATTTTTGAATATAGCTAGGCTTATTCTCACCTGTGGTTATCACTGCTCCTCACCTTCCCCTAGCTGTGTGCTTACCCTGCTTGAAGCTAAATACATCAGCCAGCCCTGTCCCAAAGCTTAGTTTAGACCCTGGTCTTGCCTGTTTTACAGCTTGTTCCCTGTTTTTGCCATCCTGTGTGAGGTATGTTTCCCATTTGAGATTAAAGTCACAAAAAGAGAGCAGTTGTGCTGTTTATTCTCTGAGCCTTGAATTTCAAACCCTGTGTTTCAAAACAGCCACATATCAACAGCATTTTTTTCCCAAACATGACTACCAAGTCACTGGCATTGGCTGCTGGCTGCATGGGGCCCTTACAGATGGAGGAGTCACAGGCAGATAAGGTGGTTTCATGAGATAGTCTTCTGCCAGTCTGCCTACCCATTTCCTCTTACCACAAGATGCCTGTTATGATTACATAGAAATCCAGAGGAAAAATAAACAATTATTGATATTTGTTTTGCATTTCACTTGAAAAAAGAGAAAATTAAATCACTCCAATTTTTAGGAATCTGCAGTGTAAAGCATTTTCCTAAAACTGCTAATCAATTATTAAGCAAGTGTTAGGGAAATCATGAAAAGAAGACACGTTTTAAAGAAAAATAAAATTAAAATTCACCTTAGCAACAGCTTTCCACAGCCCCCGCAATGCCACTCACTGCTCCCTCTTGACAAACAGGCTGCAGGGTTTGTCACTGAAGTGGGCATTGATGGGAAAAAAAGCAAGTTAGAATTTTAAAACTCAGTAAACTCTATGCTGGTTAGACCTTTCCGTTCTGTTACTCATCTCTGGCTCTTCTTTGTTGCCGAGAGACGGGAGGCTCAAGAATGGCAGGTGGCACACAGGGCTGCAGAATGAGCAGGGAGTGGGAAGCCTCCCCCCCTGCACTGCACGGAGTTCAGTGCCTGAACTCACCTCTATACGTGCAATTGCAAGAGTACTGTAATCCAAAACCTATCAAACAATTGATCAAAAATGTCTCACAATTAGTCTCATACTATAGGTAGCCCTGTGTAGAGTAGATTCCCACAGAGATGGGAGCTGAGAGGGCTCCAGCTGGCATCTGACCCAGAGGTAAATGTGCTCACTTTAGGTGATAAGACTATGGCTGTGTGGCTGCAGCTCTCTGCCCTGCCACCAGCCTAGGTCTGTATCACATGTAACTTCCCTTAACAGATGCAAAAGAGTGATAGAAAAAAAAGAATTTAATTGCAGGGGACACAATAATACAGCCTCAGCACCCTTAAATGTTTCATCTTATTACAGTTTAGAAGCTTTAACAACTGATTATATTTAAGCCTAAATTCCTAGTCCCATTACTGTATTCACACAAAAAATACATAAGTAATTTCTAATACAGTCTTGGGTTTTCCCATGTCTCTGCTAAAAGGACATTGCACAGGGCTATTTCAAACTAAGACATGTTCTGGGCTGAGACAGAAGCAAATAGCCACTTGGAAGAAAAAGTATCAGGGACAAAAAAACATGCATCCAGCTGAGCACTGGAAGGAGTGAAAGATATTTTGTGCTGGCAATAAAGCAGTTATAAAAAATAGCCTGTTATAAGGAAAAAATTATCTAAATCAATACCTAAAGCAAATTTGTTTCTTTCAATCTCATGGTTGTCTTCTCCTACAACAACAAAACAGCAGTAAAAATTCCCACCTCTCAATAGAAATTACATGTGCTGATGTGCTGTCAACTAAGTCAAAAGGTCCTAGATGTCCAAGTGGGTGGGCATGCTGTCCTCAACCCTTGAGAGCAGCTGCCTCTTGCTGCTGCTATCACCAGCCAGGCTGGATCCAGATGGGTTGAAATGGAGGAAAGGAGAGCTGTGGTATGGATGGCAGACTGCTAGGCTATGGCAGAGCAGAACTGCTTTCCTCCAGCTCCCTCCTCAATTAATTCCACACCTGACTGTGTCAGCAGTTTCTCTGTGTTTGCTGCACAAAAGCCATTCTGAGCAGCAGTGACACACACACGTCACTTTTTGCCATTGCAGTGCTACCCTGCTTCAGAAGGCTAAAGCAGACACACTGCAACATATTTAGATTAGGAGGCACCAAATTAATTTTGCAAAATTCAGGGGACCTGGCACTATGGCTCTTGTGAAATTATAAATGAAAATGTGATGGATTACAGGCATCAATGTGATGAGGTACAGGCATTATGCAAGGGAATGTACATTAACATTATGCACATTAATATTAACCAAACAGCACTAATCACTGGATGTAGAGACTGTGTCTTCAGCTACTCACAGATGCTTACAGGAGAATATACAAATATACCAACTACTGATTATCATAAGAATAAACAATTTCTTGAAATTCTCAAGGTAAACTGGACAGTATGTGAGCCTTCCTAAACTAAGACACTCAGAGACAAGTCACAACAAAAATGCAAACTTGTGGGCCCATTTTATACTTGAAGTCAGCCTATGTGCAAAGGAGCAAGTATATTTGCATATACAAGGTATAAAATGTGGCTGAAATTGATAGCAAGGGCACAGAAAGTGTACCAGTAAAAGATAAAGAAGAATTATTGGGACATTACATTTTATCCTCCTGTTTCCATCACAATAGTGCAATAAAGGATAGCTTGAAAAATACAGAGTGAAAACAATGAATGTGATAGTACATTCAAGGGAATGATTACAGTTTATCAAGGTGTAAAAAAGAAAATATATTTTCTCAAGGTGTAAAAGAGAAAATAGTCTCCAATCTGCTTTGAAATATACCCTTTCACCTTCAGTATCAATATTCATTATTAAAATCACTGCTCCACAAATCCAGGGACTGAAACAGTTCTGATATCCTTATATCTGTTTGATCTGTCAACTCTCTCTGCATTAATCCATTTTTTATGGGTTGACAAAGCATTGAAATTGGTAAGAAAGCTGTTTTCAGGGAGCTTCACAGCATCAAGACTGGCATGAACAGTGAGGGAGGCTGCAACATATGGTCACAGTATGCCTGTGGGCTTGAGGTTGTAGCTGATGCTTCCTCCCCCTGACCAGGTGAGGGGTAAAGAGGCTACAAAGGATTTTTAACCCAAAGTTCATGAAGTAGAGGTTTTGTACTTATGGGTCCATCAGCTCCTCTGCTGCCACTTTGAAGGTTTCCAAAATCATGCCTCTCTGAGTCAGGATGTTGTAAAAACACTGCTCCACAAGCAGCATATTCATGTAACTGATGCTCTTTTCTTACTCTGGCTGGTTGCTCTTTGTCTTCTAAACACAGCCACAAAAATTGTCTCTATCCACATATGCTCCAGCCCTTCACCTCCACAGCAGTGCTCATGCTGGCTGGCCAATGCCCCAGAGATGACTGCCAGCTGGCTGATAAAAACCAGGACTTTCACAGCTGCCCCTGCTTTTTTCCCCTTTTTTTTTTTTTTTTTTTTTTTTAGTAATCTCATTCCTTGTTCATTATGCATTCACCAGCCTGCACAGAAAGAGTGAACACATGGTTTGCAAACTTACTCAAAACAAATAAAAAATCATTTCTCCTTCCTTTATTTAGGAAACCAAGCTAACACTGTTAGAAGTGAAATTCTTTTTATTTTGCTGCCATCAAGCAAATTTATTCTGACATTTATTTTTCAGGTTCTCCTCTGTCATTAACACAGCCCAAGCAATACACTCCTTTCTGCTACAGGTAATTTGGAAGACTCACCATTACTTGTCTTCCACAAGCCAGAGCGTTAGCAAACAGCACTGTGAGGGATGTTTCAATGGCACAGGTTGGCAACACTGCTGTGCTGCAGCTCCTCAGCCCACATCTTGAAATGTGCTTTCATGGAAAATGACTATTTTAGTGATGCTGGGGACTGTAAAGAGTATAAAAATCAGTGTGTGATGCGTGGAATGAGTTAAAGGGAAATTGAATATACATTTATGTAAGTAGCTGTAAAAGTAACTATTTTATGCAAATAAATGCAAACTATGCAGCAGGGGCAGAATATGACAGAAATTGAGAAGGAGAGATGGAATGTAAAGATCTCAGACTAAAAAAGCTTGAGAACCGTGCCACAGAGCACAGAATTGGCGACCTTCACTGTGCGTGGCTCAGCCTGTGAGCACAGCTGGTGCTCTGACACAGCAGCTGCCCTTGAAAAGGACCAGCTGCCTGCAGGTGAAAGAAGAAAAGCAAACAGTGTTAGGAACATTGGTACTTCCACTGACATCGGTACTTCCACTGGGCTGACACTAATGTGACAGGTGACACTGGGAATGTGTGAAAGACCATGGGCTCAAAAAGCATACACTTGAGTGTGGTCAGCTGGAGCACAGACCCTGAAAATATGGCCATGCATTTATCTTTTCCTCTTGGTAGGGCACATCTGCCTTCATACTTGGTGGATAACCTGGGAAAATGTATGCCGTGGTGATTCAAATAATTTTTACTTGCATCTTCTGTAACAATTTTATGCCACCCTCGCTCAATCCTTGCTCTCCAACAGACCAGTAATACAAGTTCTAGAAGAAAATCATAAAATCATGGAATGGGGTGGGGTGGAAGGGACCTTCAAGATCATCTAATTCCAACCTCCTTGCCATGGGCAGGGACATTTTCCACTAGACCAGATTGCTCAGAGCCCCATCCAACCTGACCTTGAACATTCCCAGGGATGAGACATCAACAGCTTCTCTGGGCAACATGTGCCAGCATCTCACCACCCTCACAGTAAAGAATTTCTTACTATTATTTACTCTAAATCTACCTTCCTTCATCTTAAAGACATTACCCTTTGTCACTACATGCCACTGCATAAAGAGCATAATCATCAGGGGAAAAAACAATTATTTGGCACTGTCAAAAGCAAAAATTGTTCATTGGAGTTGAGATCACCTGTGCAACCTGAAACTACCTCTGAGTCATTTCAAGAGACAAACCTGGCTTCAAATCTGTCTTTCTGGCTGTAACCTGTTTCATCTATAGGCTAATAGACCTATAGAAAATAATCTTTAGAACATAAATGTTGCACTAAATAGGTAAAAATGGGTTGTTGTACAGGCAGTGGGGCTAGACTTACATGGTGCTTCACACCTACTCTTTTTAATTCCTCATCTCACAAATGCAGGTGTAATCAGTCTTGCTGGTAGGAGGTAGCCAACATTTGTGTTCCCTTGCATGTCTGTCTTTTTAAGGGGGTGGGGGGAGGTTTTTTGTTTGGTTTTGGTTTTTGCTTTTCTTTATCATTTTTTTAAGAACTAAGATGAACAAATAGGAGCACAGGTGAATGTTTTCAAGTGCAACTGGACAGAAACACTTCTGCTGCAATCTTGTTTTGCTGCTGTGGGTGCAGGAACTCTTTTATTGAGCAAACCACTTCTCAGTTCTCTTCTTTCACTTCACATATTTGGATTATGTTTTGTGAGAGTGATTCCTAGAAGTTTATGCAGATCCTGAAAACCTGGGATGTAAAACTTAAATCATGTTATACTGTTAGCATAGTCTCCCACCTCTGTATACCTTCAAACAGTACTATAACTAAAGGTGTCTTCTGATTCAAGGTATGCCTCATGAGAAGGATTAAAACACTGTTATAGAAACAAATATCACAGAACAGAGAGGCTCTAGGGAATCTCTTCATTACTGAATCCTTCCTACAGGTAGTTAAGATTTGTCTGGGTGTTTACTCCAGTTCATTAAAAATGTTTTGGCTTGTGTTAGATAATTATTACTAAAAAGATCCAGAGGCAATTCTACTTGATATAAAAGAGGGGAAAAGATTAAATATGTAGACATTTTTTTCCAATTTCCACAATGGAATTAACCCTTCTCAGAGTGCAAAGGAGGCCCCAAACTGCCTAAAATGATGGGAAGAGGAGAAGGGGCTGTTCTGAACTCAGTGGAAAGAGGAGGGAGCAAGCCACCCAGCACAAGAGCACTCAAGGTACCAACCAGGGTTTGTGTGGAAGGTTAAACATTCTCTACCTTTCCAGTCAGTCTTAGGCCTGGAAGACAGTGCAGCAGCCTCATGTTTCAGCTTTTAAAGTAAAATATGAAAACTCATGAACTTCCTCTTCAGTATGCCTAGAGACAGTCAGCAAAGCTACAAAGAGCATGTCCAGCATTTATGTTATCAGCACTACAGTCTGCACCACCTGCCTTGTAAAGGGTCACCAGTCTGACTGCGGAGGATGAGAACAAAGAAGGTCACCCATGAGGAAACTCGGGGCAGGCTCATGCCTGTGACAATGGGGCAAAGTGGGATGTAATGTGCTGAGGGCCAGCAGAAAACAAAGAAGAGCTCACCATCACAGTGACAAAATTCTGGATCAGCAGATACCCCCAACCTTCCCCATCTGGTATCTCCTTCTAAAGTGACCTCAGCAATGGATTGAGTGGAAGGGAGGAGATCCAGAGAGGTGCAGCAGCAGCTGCTAGTAAAGTAGGTGGCTTGGAAAGGCAAATCCAGCACTGGAAAGTACCTCCAAGGCCTGATTGCCTCTCTTGTGTGAACAATCAAAGGAATGAAGAAAGCTTTGAAACAAACTGGAATACAGATTTTTGCTATGCTTGTGGATTTTCTTAATCCATTAAAATGTCCCATATAAAATAGGTTACCTATGTCACTCTTCAGCAAAAAAAATGTTAAATACTCTATTTGGTCTAGAGGAGAGAAAAAGAGATTTATATTGAGCTTTATTTGGCCTCAAATTGCTGAGGTACTGAAAAATCTGAATGCATGTTGAGAAAAGATGATAGCTTATCTCCTGGTCAATGAATAATTAATAAAATAGTTCACTGAAGATTTAATACAGATCAAAAGTTTCTAGTGCAGATCAAAGGGATTTAATATAGATCCTGGAAGTTTTCAAGGCCAGGTTGGATGTGGCCCTGAGCAACCTGATCTAGTGAGTGCCATCCTTGCCCATGGCAGGGGGGTTGAAATTAGGTGGTCTTTAAGGTCCCTTCCAACCCAAACCACTCTATGATTCTTTGATTCTAAAATAAAAGTTCACACTGTAGAAATGGGAAAATTCAATGTAGGTATGCAATTCAAATTGCATATGGCCTTTTCAGAGTTATTAAAAAGAGAAACTGAAAATGGCAATAGTCATACTGAATTTCAAGCAGATACAAGGTGTATGGATGTTGAGTTTTACAGGCCATTCACTCCGAAGATTTTCCCACATTGCACTATAGTATACAATCAAGTGATAGATAATGCCATGTAACCACAAAGCCTCAAGGATCCACTGATTATGATTGCCAGTGTCCACATCCCCAAAACCAGAAGATTTTCAATTACACAGCTTTGTATTAAACATGCAATTTTCTTCCCACTACAGTCAAAGGAGAATTTGCCCATAGTCTGTGGGGAGCTGGCTGACCTTCTTCTCCTCCAGCTACTGCATTTATGGATTAAAAAACATACACAAGAGACATTCCTAATAATAGTTGTCAGTAAACAACAGCAGTCATGCTACAGAGACATACAACAGATAGTGCAAGCCCTGATATGAGTTCTGTATTAGCAGGAGGCCAGTACACTTAAGTGCCCCAAAAGCACAGAACAAAGTGGAAAGCTGTTAGCTAGCCTTGGTTATCCACGCTTGCTCTCCATTCTTCCTTTTGTTCTCACCCTAGCCAACTCTCTGCCACACTAGTATAGACAAATCTTTGTAGCCCCTCAAATATCTGAACTTTTCAGTAACTGCCAACCTGGACTCATGCCCTCTGACCTCACAGGTCAGCTACTTCCTTCTATGAACAACTTATGTTCAGACAAAGATTTAACTAGCACCCTGGTTTTCCCTATTTATTTCAGCTTTGTCAGGGGAGTGATCACATTATTTAATCCCCTCTGCAGAGCCAATCCCTGTGTTTATGAAGTCCTTGGGGTAAGGTTTGCCATCAACATCATTTCATCCCTAATGTTTTCACGTTAAACTGAATGAAGCACAAATATAACTCAAATCCTCTTTCTCTACAGTTACCCAGGATACATGACTTTGACTAGAGAATGATACCACTTCTCTCTGAAACAGAGTACTGCTTTAGACTCCGTTAGGGTCCATCACCATTAATTACTCTGCTTTCTCATCTTCTGGGTGTGCAGGTCAAGAGACTGACAAAGATTTGAGGCTCCATCAAAACTACTCCAAAATCCCATTTGTACATTCTCATGCAAAATGCTCCAATGTCATCCCATGCATATTTAGCTACCAAAGCTGAAATGCTTGGAAATGATGCTAAAAGCTCCTTCAAGGTCTTGAGTTACAGAAACCCTCTGGGATTTATTACTAGTTTGTGACTGTGGTCGGTCCACCAAGGTAACTTATCCTAGCTGCAATGTCTAAGCAACAACAGTACCTCAAGAAAAATGTGCTTTTAGCTCTAGAGATCTTTGTTCAAGCACAATCTCCCAGTGTAAAATCACCCACCAATAGCACAGAGACCAGCAGAGAAGATGAGAACAGAGAATAAGTATGAGCATTTAAGTAAAAAATTCTTCATCACAAGACTGTGTACAACTGGAGTAGATGGCCCAGAAACGTTGTGGCAATTCCATCCTGGTGAGCTTAAAAATCTGACTCAACTCCTGATCCCACTTTGAGCAGGAGTCTGAAAGAGATAAAATCCAGAGATCCCTTCCAGCCCTCATTTTGCTGTGATTCTTTATTCTCATGTGCACTATTGTGCCTGGAAGGGAGGCAACCTGTACAGAAGCAGATGTGCCACAGTTAAGATCCAACAGGACTCTCACTCTTTTTAGTCATAAAAAAAATTATTTCACTTCCATTTGTATACAAGGAGTGGATACGGTGACCAGCACGAGAAGATACTTGAATTCCTAAAAGGTTCCTGATTCCAGTCCCAAATGCAATATGGCACTGAAGCTGTTAAGTATAACAACTTCTGCAATTTGTTGAAAATCTGAGAGAGGAGCTTTGAAATGAAGTATTTCTAAGTTCTCTCACAACAAAGGGGAAGTAATGACCAACTTGTTTTCTGTGATGCTCAAGAGGGGTGCAAAAGGTATTAATGGTGTGTTAGACTCCAGTGAGAGACACCTACTTCATATCTTTTGGTGTTTTTTTACATTCAATCCTAGGACAGTGTTAAGTATACAGCCATGACATGACAGCAGGTCAGGTGGGATGCTCTCTTCTTGCAAGCACTGCCATCATTTAACTTAAAAAGTGTTTTAAGTACTTCTGGTGTTTCTTCTCATTAGGTTAATCTCTGTGTTCTCCTGGAGGCTTCCTTTCCTCCCTCTTTTATATAATCATCCCATAAATTATGACACAATGTTGAATAATACTATGCAATGCTGAATTCACACAAATCAGCAGAAGAATGTATCATTTATGTGGGTCTTTATAACTTAGTAATTGTCAGGAGCCATTTTTTGTGTTGAAAGGAAGTATTGTAACAACTTTCAGGATTAAAATCTTTAAAGCAACAACACTGAAAAAGTTTCTAAAGAAAATCAATTTGATAAAGAGCAGAACTAATGAAACTTAAATGTGGGATTTCTCTGTCTTTCCTCTGTGGGTTCTGATGTCTGATACAGTCGGAACCTCTCATGCCTTCTATCTACACGGGGGCCTGTTCTCCTAAGTCTCGTAGGAACTTAAGAGCTAAGAGGTTTCCAAGGTTCTTTTAAAGGGGGTTAAAATTGATCAAGTTCAAAACTTGTTATAGGAAGTCTGATATAAGCACAAGCACACACAATAGGACTGCACAGATCTTATTTCCTTCAGAAATCTAGGTGTAAAAAACCAGGATATGAAAGTAAAACATACCTTTGGAGGGAAGGTGGGGAAATCATGAGCAAAAACTCAACATCTTGATTCTGGAAAAAGAAAACATTACTTAAAAAGGGGGAAAAGCAAAACAAAACAAAAAATAAAAACAAAACACAAGCAACCATTCTTTTCCCCAGAGTAACTTCGACAATGCCATTACAGTGTGGTAAGAGAGGTAACTAAATACATTGGAAGCTGATGTGATTCAAACTACACTTTGTCTAAGAGCCTAACAAGCAAACTGGGAAGAAGGAAATGGGGAATTTATAGTACCCCTTGGAGTTTCCATTACCTGTTGCATCCTATTTGTTTTTACTTTGTTTTGAAACAACGAAAGCTCTTGAAAGCTACTAAGAAATGAAGGCATCAGAGAATTTATTGTATGCCATGTATGCTATTGAGTATGTTTCAACATAACAATCCAAAAAAGTCTCTCTTATCATGACACACATTCAAGAAATGCAGAAATAAATAAGAGAGCACACTACCAGCAATTACAAATACACCAATGTGCCATGTCCCACTATGATGCAAGGGGTCAGGGATCAATAGAGGTCATAAAAATTCTTGTTGATTTTGTCAATTTAGTGGTAGGTGGAAAAGAAAATACAAAAACTAATTTGGGGTGCAATAAATAGATACACATATATAACTGCATACCTAGCATGTCAAATCAAAATGTAACATTGCCTCTCTATTTCACTCTCCACAAAAAATTAGAATTCATTTTCTGAAGGAAAGTTGTGTTTATTATAGAAATAAAAGTGTGAGTGGCTCACACAAAAACAAAATATGTTTATGTAATGAAATAAAATTTTAAGGAATGTGAATCAGGGCAATTGCTCATTTTCCTTGCCATTGCTTTTACACATTAGTCACTGCCACTAAGTTTTCATCCCCGCAAATTTCATCCCCTCGAATCACTACACTGAGTTACAGACCTTTCTGAAAAGCTGCTTTTTTGTAGCTGCCCCATAACCATTTGATTTTCTCCATTCAAGTAAAAAAAAGATCTGTGATCCATCTGTTAAGTTATAGACCATAAGCTCCCATCTGTCATCCATGGACCAGTGGTGGTCCCTGGAGCACTCTCTGCCTGTCTGCAGAGAGTTGGCTGCTCTTCTAGTGCTGCCTTCTCCTCATCTCCAGCTGTTAAATCACATTAAAAGATGCGTTAAAAAAGTAGTAGAAGTAAAAAAAGTGAATAACATTACTTTTCCCTGTAAACAACTGCTTTAGCTGCAAAAAGGATGTTATTCAACTGTGAATGCACAAGACATCTGCCTTTCTCAGGGGCAGAGCTCTGTGCACCCCGACCCCTGCCAGCAGCTGCAGCGAGGGCTGTGAGGTGCTCCTCCAGAAACTCAGGGCCCACATTCAAGGGTCACACCATTAACTGGTTCACTGCAGGTTGCTTCAACAGAAATATCTAACACTTCAGCAAAGAAAGAGCTGGTTTCCCTTGAATAGGCTGGACCACTTGCTTCCCCCTCAGCTGTTCATCTGGTCCTGTGCTCAAAGCACCAGCTCAGACCACATCTGAGCAGTCTTGTGACAACTCTCCCATTTCCACAGTTTACAGCCTGGGGTAGGAAACATCATTTTTGTTTGCTTCAATCTGTTAAACTGATGTAGTTCAGTAATTGCTACAGATTACACCCCTGGAGATGAGGAATTAGTGGTGCATTTCAGTCATTTCAGTTCATTCTGACCCCACATACAAGGTAACACTGCCAAGTACATGCTCCTCATTACATCTGACAGCCCAGGGTGTGGCCACAGCAGCAGTGGTTTCATCCCCTAACCCCACCTGCCTAAGGCTCCCAATCCCACCCACACCACAGCTGAATGGACTCTCCAGCCCCCTCACCCACAGCCCAGCATGCAAACCACTGTGCCACCAGTTCTGCTTTGTTTTAATATAGCTCAGGCCCTTGAATGCCCCATCCTCAACAGATGATCTGCCAGGATAACTTCTTCAACACTCACACCAAAATCTGGCTGAGACCCTGAAACCAATAATACAATCACATTCTGTCTCACAGATGCTTGAACCCATCCTGTCCTTTTACCTGCACCCTCCAGGCTCTGCACACAGTATTGCCATTTCATATCAGGCTGGAAACTGAGGATGCAAGAACAGGTTAACCAATCAATATTTAATTTCACCTAACAGTACCTGAAGGGAAGATGGGTGTGGCAGTGGATCTGTTATCAGATTTTGGTCATATTTAACTCAGTGACATTGCCCATTTCAGTGTGTGCCAAAATACCTTAAAGAGTTCCTGTGCACCATCCCAAAGAAATATGGGCAAGAGCCACCAGCAAAGGCAAGATTTAAGTGTTATTGGAGTTGTTACATGATGTTTATTCTCCTCTGCACAAGAGAGACTGACACATATGGGTAACCACCTGCAGCCCTCTGCCCACCTGAATCTATTTGGTACAGAAAATGTATTGCCGTGTCCAAGAGCACACCACAGAGTAGCGTGGCTGACACCCACCGTGATTTCTAACAGCCCAGCACCAATTTACTGCTGAGTCTGGTGGGAGCATCCTTACACAAACAGCTGGGATAGGGCTTCAGCTCATACATGTGAATTAACACAGAGCTCTGCTGCCAGTCCTCACACCAGCAATGTGTCTAAAAACAGGCTGACGTGGGAATACTCTGACACAAAGTAAAATATCCCTTACTTATCTACTTCCAAAAATACTATTTCAAACCTGAACTTCTCATTCTTGGAGAACACATGCATCCACTTACTGCTTAGTAAAACCAGACCTACTGACAGTATTTAAATTACTCCATGAGTGAAGATGAATATATTTGTAGATGTCCACAGCAGTAGCTTCTTGGGGTCCGCTGTGCCAGGCTCAAGGTTCTTTGGCCACTTCAAATTCGACACGTGTTTAAGCACTTTATACAGTTTAATTCTGAATTCATAGGAAGCCAGAATATTCCACACACTAAATATGTGGAGCAATTGACAGCCAGTGCCCTCAGTGTCTCTCAATCATTCACTTAGAACAAAAGGCTGTGCTTTTCCAGATCTTTATGCTTTGCTAGCCTGGAATTAGCTTTTTGCCAGCCCCTAAAGTCCAAATCTGATCTCATCCAAACTTTGGGAAAGATGGATCTGGCGCCAAGCCCTGTATTTCAAGGCCATTTTTAATCTAGAGCTAGCAAAGGGTTGGGAGTTTTTATGCTAATTCCATGCTTTCTCATCAACTAATGGAACAAAAAGAAGGAAAACTATCTGGGTCCTAGAAATATTATCTGCCCTTTCTTTTGAAAACAGATGATGAACCAATCAGGCTGTGAATGATAAACAACTGCTTTAAATAGATAAGAAGCAAATAGGCAAAGAGACAATAAGGTTATTAAGGGAAACTGAGTGACAGATGATTATCTGAACTTCATTTAATTTCAAATTTAGCATTTCTTTTATGTTCACTCTTATAATTTATCTTTTCCCTTTTGTTCACGTTCAGGGAAAGAAAAAAAATAAAAGAAGGTAGATTCAAAATACAGAATTTGTCATCACCTAAAGCAAAAACGAAATGACTCACAAAAAAGCTTAGTACCTTGCCACAGGTCTCCAGGATTACATGTAGGGGCTTTCAGTGAGAAGCCAGCAGTGGCTGATACAGGAACAGTTCAGTGCAGTTGGTGAGTCCTGCCTTGATTTCCTACTTTTGAGACTTGTTCTGTCTCTGTTCTCTGCTGCCCTGGAGCACGGGCAGAGGTAACATGCTTTTATATCCCAATCATCACTTCAGAAACTTTTGCTTGAAAACACAAATGTAAAGATAAAATGTTGTACTTTGATTTTTTGGTTTAATTAATAAGATGAAACTTATGAGACATATCAGTTCATTTTGCTGTTCATTTCCCTCAGAATAAACAGGAAATTTGATTAACTAAGATAGTCTTAGCCTCATAGGCCTGATTAGTGAGGTCCTCTTTTATCCACATACACAGGAAGGGCTGAATGCTCTTCTAAATGATCTTGCTATTTTCTGGGCACCAGGGAAGAAAGAAGGGAGGACCAGTTGTGCACCAAAACCCATGGAAGGAGCAACAATGCCCCTCTCATGTGGAAGCTGCCAATTTTAAAACTGCCAACCTGCAACTCCATAAATCTGTCATACACAGCTCCTGAAAGAGCTGACACCAAATCTTCACACAGTTCTCTCTCCTCTTCATTTGGAGACCCCAAAACCATCAAGTAGCTTCCATTCAAAAGTACAGAGCATCCTTTGCTCTAAATTTTATCACCCTCAAAAGAACTCCTCATCCTTTCATCTTCTCCACTATCTTCACCTTACTCCACAATGTTTTTCTGTTCAGGGATGAGTAGCTTACAACCTCTTTCAACAAAGTATTCAGCAGTTTTCCTACGCATGGTTTCATTCATTTGGCAGTTTTACAGCTGCTAATGCTTCTGTGGATACCACCTTTTTCAATAATGCCTGAAACTATTGTCATTTTACCCTCAGAAAGTAGGAATGTTACATAGTTCTACTGGTTTGTACACAAACATGCCATATTTTAACCAAAGAGGGTCAATATATTTTTTTAAATAGTTTTTAATCCCAGCAACACGGAAATTATTAAAAAATCCTGCTTTTATGCTAAATTAAGGCAAAAGACTTCTGCAATGGTATCTATGATTTTATGTGCATAAGGCATACAAAGTGATAAAATAAGCATAACTTTAGTGCTGATACTTTTCATCAAAAGAATAATTCAATATGGAATGACATCAGCATTCTAGCGAAGACTTCTTCATTGGTTTTGGGCAAAACATCAAAGAAATGCTGTGAACTGCTTTTTCATTATATTTAGTTGAGGTACCCAAGGTCTTACAACTTTTCAGATAAGACATTAGGTAGTAGGAAATGTAGGACAGGCATGGATAAATTTAACAATCGTTGACAAACGCCACAGAAAACAACTTTTTCTTTGTGGAAAATTGAGACTATTGATAATCCCTGAAAGGATTCAGCCAATCAGGTTGTAAAGGACATCAGCAAGGTTTTATTTAAATTAACCTAAAAATTCAGGACTTTTCATTTTTTGACGGGGCTGCTGTTTTTTACTCATTCAGTGGAGATATTTTGCTAAATGTTATTTGACTTTTTTACCTGTGTAACTGTTCTCAAATTCAGCTAAATTCCACATGACTGTAGGCAAGTAGCCCCTGTTGTAATGCAGAAAAATGGATAAAAGCAGGAGAGGAGGCCTTTAGGGAACATTGCTGCAAATCAAGGGAAATACATGTAACTTGCCATGAGTTAAGCTCTGTGAATTGATGTTCTAAATGAATTCCAACATAATCACAAATCTGCAGATAAGAATATAATACAGACCTTTTCTAGTTAAAAATTGCTTCATCCTAGTGTATCTTGGGAGTAACACTTACAAGGAAGTCCCCCAGCATTATTTCATTGGAACAGCTTTAAAGAGTTAGTTCATGGAAACACAAGGCAGGCTAAATAAATTCATTTGCCTTCTAGAAACTGTAGAAGTTGTGTTCTTTGAGGGACCTTTTACATTTACACCAAATTCTCTGGAAATTAGAGCAAAAGAGATCCCATCCCCTCAGATTGGAACTATAGGATAAAATTGAACCTGGATTTGAACTTCCATCTTTCTATAGTGAGAAAAATAAATGGACCACCACCATGTCTTTCAGAACCCACCAAGTGGAATGGAGCACCAATGTCAAGCAGAACAGCTGCTGCTGACAAACAGCAGCAAAGAAATTCTGATGTGAGGATAAAGTAAATCTAAAGAAAAAAACAAAACAGCAAGCAAGCTGATGTGAGCAGCCTGCTGTTCATTATCCTCTTGAGAAATATGTTCAGAGCATCATACCGCCAGAGATATTGAAGAATCAGTAATGCTTTGACATGTCTCTACATTATCCTGCTTACAAAACAAGCACTGTTCTTACTGCTAGTGAAGCTTGGAATTACATTTCCAATTATTCACTTTGCCTACCAGACAACAATAAGGTAGCAGCTTATTACTGCAAAGGTTGTGCAGAACTAGTATCTAGTGTAAAACTAAATAATGAAACTACAAGATTATTTATGCTATGGAGTTACATTTTCCATCAAGCACAGGTACAGGAATGCAAAGAAAACTAATCCATTGATCCTCTATACTTAATTAATATAGCAAAAAAATCTAATCTGCACATTTTGGTATGAATTTTACTTTTACCCTACCATGTCTTTGTAAAAAAAGCAAACATCTGAGCTGATATGAAAAACAAATTTGCATTAATTGGTGTTTGATAGATGTGTTCCAAAGAACCAAGCCAATGCATGGAGCAGGATTTCTGCTCATACACCTCTCAGCGTGGCTGGAAGCAACGGGGGTGATGGTGACAGAAGCACAGAGCAGAGGGAATATTACTGAGCCATGCTTTCTTGTACATATACAATGTGTGCAGCAGTCTTTAAAAATATGTCAGCCCAGAAGAAGGAAAAGATGTCTTCAGCTTCTAAGCACATAAGAAAGTACTTCAGAAAGTGTATTAACGGTTGTGTGATTAAATGCTGTTAGACACATGCAAAACTTTCCCCCTGTACTCCTAAAATAGCTGTTGTATATCCTCCCAACATTCACACCCCTGATTTCTTAAGGCAAATAGGAAAGCCAAAACTAATGATAACCTCCCTATAAATGTTATAAGAGGAAAACTTTGCTATATAAATCCATGGTCCATCCACACCATGAACACAACACAGTTCTGATCTTCTCATCTTTAAGAAATATACAGAACTGGAAAAATTTCATTAAAGGGCAGGAAGGGGAATCAGGTTCAAGACCACTTTCTCTGTGAGGAGCTGTTTTGTAAACCAATGTGTTTCCCTTTGGGAAACGAAACATTGATGGAGATACGAAAGAAAGCGACAAAATCATTAGTGATCTGGAGAAAGTGGAGAGGATTCAACTGTTCACTGCCTCTTCTTCTATCAGAACTACAAATGAAGCTGCTAGGAATCATCTTAAAAAAGGATTTGGATTAGGGGGAGCTGGTGGTCCCTCACATGTGGAGTAGCAGATCTGCAGAGCTCCTGAGAGACGACCCTGTGAACACTAAAAACTGATAAAGTTGCCAGGGAAGCTGCTCATGTGAGAGGAGTCCTTTGCTATGGGGCACGCAGGAACCAATCCAGCTCAGGAGGCACCCATGCTGAAATAACTAAATGCTAAGAAAATATAAGCAGGAAGTATTACAAATGCTTGGCCTGCTCTTGCACTTTCTTAGACAGTGATGTAACTGAGTACTTATGGACACAGTGGGATACTGGAAGTTGAACTAAACGGGTTGTTGTTCTAGTCCAGAATGGCTCATTCTATTAGGATGAGAGAAGAAAAAATGGATTTTTCTTCAACAGGAAAAAAGATATCAAAAAATTAGCTTGATTTATGATAATGAATTCTTGTGCTTCGCTTTAACAAAGAGGAAATGCATCAGTATATATCCTAACTCCTCCTCTTCTTAAATTTTTTTCCCATCAAAATGCCACCAGTATTCAGGTTAAACACACTTCTAGTTCAGAAAACCAACATTTCACAACCACATTTTATCTTCAGCTCCTATTGATTTCAAGGGCTTAGCAGTCTTGAAATTCTGACTATAGTATTGCAGAGGTAGGGAGGCAATCAAGTGATTTTCTACAAATGTACTAGAAAAACAATAATTATCAAGACTGTCACAAAATAGGAGTTACTTCATCATGAATCTCTACAAACCTCTAGTGTTTTCTGGCCACCCTCCTTCAAAGAATAGAATATAGATGCATAGAATACTTTTAGCTGGAAGGGACCCACAAGGACCATCGAGTCCAACTCTTAAGTGAATGGCCCATACAGTATGTTGTGATCCTGCACTTTGAGAGCCCTTCTCAAAACCATTCTCCAAGATTGTTTCCTTTCTGTCAAAGGGGTATTTAGGGAGCACACAGACTCTGCGTGTCCCAGACACAGTCCTCAGAGCAGTGAAGTTCATTTCCTGAGTCAGTTTAGTTCCATATAAAAGAAGCATTTATAAACTTTCTGCGTTTTCATCTCTCAATAAATGCTACAAACATTTTTTATTTTAGTATTTAAGTAGCAAAAGCTGTGCTTAGGATCTTTCAATCTGACAACTGTGTAAAATGATTGTGTAGAATATTAACTACTTGGAATAAAATCATTAATCATCTTGTTAACAAGATAGCCATCAGCTACCTGGACATGGTGCCAGTGGATTGGCATAAAAGAGAGCTTTCAATGGGCTGGGGAGAAAGAAACAAGAGAAATAGTCAGGCTCTGCTCTAATTGCTTCAGTATTAAAATAACTGCAAAGGGAGATGAGCATGAGTCATTTTCTTTGGGGCCAAATTTTTCCAATTTTGAGTCACGTTGAGCAGTATCGTGCTGCTTGTGTGATTCTGCAGAAATCAATGCAATTCTCATCAAATATTACTCAGTGTTAATCAGAATATCTGCAACTGTCTTGTAGAGTTTGAGAGTGAATTTTGAAACTAGCTTGGGATGAAGAAATACATTATGGCATGGATAGAAGCCTTTCCTCCTTTCAGTGCTGACATCAGAGAGGGTTCATATCTCATTCCTATCTTTGCATTTGCTTTCTAAACTTGCAGATTATATGCCAAGTTTTCACATAATTTAGATCATCTTTCACAAAAAGCAATCCCTCCTCCTGTCCTGAGAAAGAGGTTTTGACACACTTGATTTTAAGATATTTTGGGAGAGGTGAAGTGTTGAAAGAGGAAACTAACCACTTTTTAAGGGAAACTTGGAATCTGTAGACTGTTAAGCATCTGCCATTCCCAAGGATGTTGGAGGAGGAAAAAAAAATCCATTAGTTATTTGATTTATCATAAATATTTGTTGGAGTTCCTGTTCATGCTAGAGACAGGGAGACTATTTCTTCAGGTATGAGCTGAAGTAATTGCAGATTCAATAGAAAACTAAGTGGCATTGACCAATAAAAGTAGCTACACTTGTCAGTGTCACAAAAGAATTATATCAAAAAGGTCTTATTTCCTTCTTTAAGATAACAACATTGATAAAGATCAGTGCTGGAATGATGTGTCCACTTCTGGGATCAATACTCTCTAAAGGCATTAAGAAAACAAAGAGACTACAAGACCTCTTTGAGAGTTGGACAAAATCCTTTACTGTGATAGACCAGACAAGACAGATCTTGATAACTCATTTGAAAAAGCACATTTAGAAAAGATCTGATTATTGTCCATAAATACTACCTTGGAAAGAAAACATCAGACAGTAAAGGTTGCGTAATATGCAGACGGAAGATTACAAGGATCAAGACCTGAACCCTAACTAAAACTAATCTAAATTAAAAATTAGGAATCACTACTTAATTATGGGGAAAGAGGTTAATTACTGGAAAAAGACTGAAAATAATCTGAGCACTCTGCCCCACTGGGTACCATTACAATATGCTTCTTCTAAAGCCAAGGTGTCGGCCATGTAACAGAGTAACTGGATGAAGGGGACTGGCCTACGAGACAAGAAGGTAGGATTAGCCTTAGTAGTCAATTTTGGTCTTAAAAACAGCAGAAAATAACAAGAATGAAAACTAAGAAAGTTGAAAAATGTGCTTAATAATTACTCTGCAGACTTGATGGAATCCCCACTCGCTTGCACAAGTGCTGCTATTGAAATACCACAGTACTTAGGAGCAAAGCCATAGCCTGAAGGGCAATCTGCTGCAGTGATGCAATGCAGAGAAAAGCAAACAAAAATGTTTTCATTGTCTTTATGCTTGAAAATAATGTAAACAACTTCCCAGATATGTTACAGAGCTCACCTTCAGAATAACAAATTTCAAAATTTAAATAACTTGCTTCCTGAAGTCCTTTCAATGAATTGATGCATCTGACTGACGGTTCTTGATGGATGTACACAGGAATGGAAAGTACTTCAAATAGAATCTGAGTCTTTCTAAAACTCAGGGAATTGAAAGAGGAAATTTAAGTAGATGGTTTTGACTATATGTGACAAGATGCAAAAGGAAATTACATGGAAAGTCATTTCACAAACCCCAGATTTAACACTTGAGGTTTTTAATGAAGTTGTGTACAAGTTCACTTTAACAAGACAACACATATGCACTATTTTCATAGAATTTACTGGAGGGATGTGATTCAAGAAGATACTTATTAAACCTTACCATTATTTTATATGATGATTATCTAAAAATAAAAATTTCTATGCTTGTGATAGCTTGAAACATCATAAATGTGACCTTTTTATTATTGCTAAAATTAATCGTTCCTGATATCTATGATAAGAGGACATTGGGTGTTTTTTCTTCTTTATTGCTATCATACCTCACTTTAAAAAAAATATCACTCTTCATCATCTGACAGCAAAAATATGATGTCTTTGCTTTTCAGGGCAGAAGAATGAGGGTTGAACTTAAAAGAGAAGCTAACATTTCGATTTGGTATTTCATAATGAAAAGGACTTATTGAGCACAGCTTTAGCCACGTTTTTTTAGCAGCTGCAAAGGCCTTGTGTCTTTAAAAGCCAGCTAGTATGAACTCATTCTTGGGTAGATGGGATTCAAATAAAAATGCAAGAACTAACTCCTTGGTTTAAGACCTTCTTCATTAAAAAATAATGTTAAATACCTTTATATGTATATTGAATAAAGATAATGATGGCAAAAAGCATTAGCTGAACACAGGGATGTGTGCACTGTTTCTTCAGGGAGCAGTATACAACACCAATCACAGACTGTTCACACACGAGCACCACCTCACCCATGGACTGCATTTCAGAGGATGGAAGTAATTGCAGTGCCTGCAGCACTACACAACAGAACTGGATTGGAATTTCTGGCATATTTGACATAAACTACTAAAATCTATGAAAACTGAATAAAAGTTGGATGAAACCTAAATTCTTCATGAATTAGAGATGATAAAGATGCTCCTGAGCCACAGAACTCCACAAAAGCATAATAATGACCATTAAAAATGCTTTAATCTCTGGATGTTTCTGCACTTCCTTTGTGCCTGCAAGCTGCTATGGATCAATCAACATTGTTTGGCCACCATTTCCTTCTGAGCCTCCACTAAGTTATGTATGCCATTTCAGCACTTCAGCTTACAAGAAGGTTCCCTGGTGTTGGCTCAACAGTGGCTTGTTTCACTGACCAGCCCGAGCAAGTTGTGGCTTTTGTAACTTTGTCAGTGGCCCACTTATTCCAGCACTTTTCCATGTCAGCAGGACTGAAGAGCTGTTTTCTTTCCTACATCTTTAAATGAGACAGGCAACACTATGTTGCAGACTTCCAGGACTACATTTTGTTTAAAGACTCCCACATGATGAATAAAAAAGATTCTTATCCCTTGCAAGTCATGTTTAAAATAAGAATAATCAGCATATTTCTGTGACTGAGATTCTTATTGTTAGGCAAGACTTAGCAAGATAATGTGCTGCCTAGATCTAGGTCACTTTCCAAAGGTTATTTCCATATTGACCGATTTACTATACAAAAAATCGCTTTTCAGTTTAAGGAGCACATATAGCAGGCTATGATGTGCAGACTGAAATGGAGGAAAGCTGTCCTTTGTGAAAGTAATCCTACCTTATCAAATCTGTCTTGCAATAAACCAAGATGCAGGGAGTGATGGATGAGAAATCATTTACTGCCAAGAGAACCTTAGCCTGACTGAGCCTTGCAAACTGCAGCTCCAAATTATTCATCAGACTTTACAGAGCTTGTCTTGGATTTGACAAATGTAGACAAGTTAGGCAAAGGTCTGATTGCTGTAACTGAAATCTGTAATCATATATATTTATTTTTTACTTCATCTGTTTTGCATCCTGCTGCCTCTCTGCTGCTTTGCTAAAAGGTAAAAGTTTAAAAATTGTGTTATGAAAAGTTTGTATTTTCTGTCTCTCATCCCTGAGCAGTAAAAGACATCATTGTCTAATCAATGGAAATAAAATTTCATATCCATGATGCTACCAACATTTTCTTAAACATAGCTCACTCGTACTCATAAACAATTCCAGTGACAGACAGTTAACATTTTCTGATCATTAACTTCCATTACCTACATTTTTCAGGCTTGTTTACAGAATTGCTCTTGAAACTTCAAGAAATTGAAATAAGATTTTTGCCTATCAACACAAAGCATGAGGAGTCATCTGTAAGAGAAGCAGTAAAGAGTGACAGAGTAAAACTCAAGCAACAGACAGCTATAGATGGCTTTAAAATAAATGTAAATACCTATTTCAATACGAAAAAATTGCTTTGCTTGTTTATGTATACCTATAATAAATATACCACTGCAAATTAGCTGTATTAAAATTCAGCAGAATCTGTAGCAAATGTATTTTGTGTACAAGACAACAGAAGTCCTTGAAATCTATGTGCATCAACACTTAAAAATGTGGCCACATAAACTGTGTTTTGTCAACAAAGGAAATCATTGTCTATTCTATAATGATGTCTGAGATGCAGCAATGTAAATGTTAAATGAGAAATGTCATTCAAGAGGACACAGAAAAAGGAATCACACGAAGGTACAAACCTGAGATAACAAAGAAATGTCAAATTTTTGCAAATGTCACCTTTGAGAGGTTTAGTAATCTGTAGTCATTCTTCAGATGAAGGTTTCACCTCCCCAATATTTTTAAGGACATTAGAGAAAATTGACAAAGTAGCATCAGAAAAGTTCAAAGCATTTAGGAAAACACAGAAGAAATTAATGCTATATGAAGAAAATTCTAAAGAGTTGATTAGGAAGAAAGCAATTCAGGTAACTCACATCAGTAGGAATTGCATTCACTCCCAAACCACATAGAGAGTAATGCCATTGTAAGAATGAGATTGACTAAATCAAAGGCTTTGAGATTCTTGGATGGGAATTGGATTAAAAAAAATTATCAAAATTGTACTGAATTTTAAAAGACATGAACTTTTTTGTTCTTTTAAGATAAGTTTGCCTTTGCCAATGTTAACAGAATTAACAAGATTTCAAGGCTAATCTTCAGTATATAAATTTTTTATGTATTTATAGGTACATTCTTATTGAAATAAACTGTACATCAAAGCATCAAAATAAGAATTGGAGTGACCTTTCCTAAACATCCTTACTGCACTGATATACTGTTCCCAACAGCATAATTAAATCAACTGTCTGAAACCAAATCAAGCAGTAGGGGTGCCACCACTTACCTCATATGGAGTTTAATTTTGGAGGACAATCATTATGTTTAAAGGTTTTCCTGAAAAGTACATAAGATGTTAGCTCAGTTTAATGTCAGTGCTCACCATCCTGCATCTCTCCTCTTCTGGTGGTTTTTCTTTATAATAAAGCAGTTATAAATCATTGTCTGCAATAGAATTAAATCAAATGATGCATAGCAAGTAAAAAGATCAGTGCCATAAAAACTGGCAGACTGGAAAAATATTAACATGAGTACATGACACATAGACAAGAAAAAGGAGTTTTGAACTTCATCAAGAATACAAAATATGGCATCACTGTAGCTACATGAATTTGGATCCGCCAAGATGCTGGCAGTAATTTGCAAAGGGTGACAATTTGTACTCCTCAGACATGAAAGATTCCTCATGGGACTGAGACAAGAGATCTTAATTTTTAGGTAGAGGTTAAGTAAGATTAGGCAAGGAGGTTGCTCTGAACAGGCAGGAAAAGGTGGAGTACTGAAAATTTATTGTTGTTTCATGGGTAATTTTATTAAAGAGTGAGTTAAATGCTGATATTTGGGGTCCACACAAGATAGCCAGTAGATTACCTGTAACCCTTTCCTCACACTCAAAAAAAGCAGAATAAAAGGGAGCACGATGGAGAATAAATATTAGCAGGAGTACTAATGACATGAGTTTCTTTCCTGCAGTGTAATTGCTGTCTATTTTAATATGATGTTTGAGAAGCAACAATCCATAAAAGTGGCAATTATTTAATTCTTAGATCACTGTGCTTCAGACACTATTCCCCCACAACTTCTATATGTTCTGATTTGTAACTCAGGTAACTACACAATAGACATTAATCACAACTCAAACAAAGTGAAGAGTTTCTTTCACCAGATCAAGGAGGGAATACATGTTTAAAACCAAACCTTTGTTTACATCCATGCAAGTCACATTGGGCATCCCATCTGCAGCTCTGTTCTGAGTTCATATGTGGTCTTAACAGAAGAATCAGAAGTTCAACTGCCGAGTGCTCCATCCTTCCCATCACTCTCTTAACAAAAGCAGAAATGTACCATGAAAAAAAAAAAATTGACATCTCAGATATATTTAGAAGGTAACTGGCCTGCATATTCTGTCAGTGATAATATCTGTTCCTCTGCCAGGAGCCCTTCCACTTTCAGGTAGTCCTGTATGTTTCTGCACTGCCTAAACAGGGGTAAAATAAATGGGCTAAGGCTCAAAACAACAGTCAGCTCTTATGTATGGGAATTACTATACACATTGCATCTCCAAAGGGAAGCAAATCACCTGTGAGACTATACACAGCCCTATCCCCAAGGGCTGAAGCCACAGCTGCACAGCCAGATTGGTGATAGTGGTCAGCCATGCCTAGAAGCTCCCAGACCTCTGTGAAAGCCTTCCACCTCCTCCCACTGGTTTGCAGTGGTATTTTTGATCAGTTGACCAGCAGTACACTGCATTTTTGGAGAGTAGTCCTCATTTCAGTAAATGCTTTATGTCCAGTCACAGTGTGCCATGACAGAAAACTCCACCCCACCCTGAAGATAAGGGTGAGGTGGAAAGGTAGTTACTAAGATGCTCCCAGAACCAGGTGGAGTGTCTGCCCAGGCACTGATCAACACTGATGCCTGCAGAGAAGTGGCAAATGCACAGCAGGCAACAGCGGAAAGGACAGAGGATGACAATCAGCCTGAGGAATGTTTAATGACATAAACTAGCCTAATCCCATAAGAACTTCACAAGTGTGACTTTCCCCATTCTACCTCAACCTAGATTCCGATTTTCTCTGAATTTCTGCTGGCAGTAATCATTATCTTCACGTAAGGTGCTGATGCACTTGAGCAAGCTGAAGTACAGCTTGTTACTGCTTAAAATACGTTAGTATTTTAACAATGTGAGAGTTGTATTCTTTCATATTCTGTCTTTTTTTTCTGAGATCTTAGCACACACCATTCTCTTTGCCTTATATGTGTCTGAACACATCAGCTGATTAAATCCTAGGGCACCACAAGGGATACTCCAAAGGAAGTTCAAATCCCTAAGCTAAACGTCTGAAATACCTGATTTTTTAAATCCTGTCTCAGAGGTATAAATACTATAACTCACACTTGGAATTATCTCAGTCAAAGGCCACAAATTGCATCAATTGCTTTGTCTAGCAAAATACAGCCAAGCTAGTTATTATCAGGCCCTAACTGGTAGCACTTACTTTACATTAGAGGGAAGAGGTGGACTCACCACTTTGAGGTGGCACTGAAAGCTTTTGCCAAGACAGACTGTGCTGTTCAGCTGTGTAACAATGTTATTGTGAGCATTTTTATATTAAAATTATCCTTGTATTGTACCTCCACTTTAGCAGTGATTGCCACCCTAATTTTTCAAACTTTCAAGCTGACAAATGAGAAGCTAGGTATCATAATAACAAGGACATATAACAATCAAAATGCAGGATGTCCCTTTGCAAATTGGGAAATGAGTAAACCACAAGGCAATCTTCTCCAACACATTTATGTCATCTCAAAATAATCAAAATATCTTACCACGACTGTTGTTTTCCTTTCTTGTGCACTGTCACTGCACCTAAATTTTCATTCAGTGTGGTGACTCTTCTGCTTCCAAAGCCATCTTCCCAATTTCTCTTAATTTCAGTCTTCAACCTTCAGATTAAACCTAGACCCCAGTCAAATTCATTGCTTCAATCTTCATGAAATATTTTCACCATCTTGCTACAGCAAAAGCAATAAGGGCTCAGCTGGCTGAGGTCACTTATTAGTTTTTGAAGTGTTCAATTATGCAGCAGGAGAAATGAAATGACTTTCAAGTATAAAGCAAGCAGCTCAGAAGAAAAGGAAAATAATCTGAGATGGGGAAGGTTAGAGTTCAGTTTCCAGGTTTTTTAATAGAAATGCAAAGCACAAGAAGGTACAAACAGTGGCCAGCAGAATAGGTCAAATATGTGTAAAATGAGAGAATGTGATGATAATGTTTCTTATTTCATTTTTTAATGCTCTCAAGATTCTTTTTATGTCAGCATCTTCTTCCCCTTCCTAGCTGTATAACTCAATAAATTGAACCTTTCCTTCCCTGTGGAAAACAGTTTCTGGAACATAACTGGGGGCCAAATTTGAGTAAAACAGCTGAAAATCATTTACCTTGAAAGAAAATTTATGGACATTTGATATGGTACTTGTGAGAACCCTGTGTTTTATGTACATTTCCCACTCCATTTTTTGCATGAACATCATCTGCTGAGTATTTCCAGTTCCATGGGGATTACAACTGTGACAGCAGCTAATCTAGAGTGGACTCTACCTTAAATGACCATAAAGTTGCCTTTGCAGCTGAGGAATTTAGCCCACTGTTAGACCAAGGTATGTTGTAAGAGCACAAGTGGTTTGAAGCTGCTTGCACAGCCACGACAGGCTCTGAGGCAGTTCCCCACATGGACAAGGGAATACCTCCAGCAAAGGTATAACAAAATGAAGTATGACCCTCATTGCAATCCCAACCACCTCTGGGGGATCCCTCCAGCAAAAGAGGGAGAGCACACACTGCCTTTTGATGCTCCATTCATGGCCCAGAGACAAGAAAGTTTGTGCTCAGGCCATGGTGGGAGTGGAAAGGAGAGCTCAGTGCTTGGCCAAAAAACACTCTGTGTTGTGCTGCTGGAAATCACAGCAACCACCAGCACTGTTTTAAGCTACACTTCTGGAGCACCCAAAATACGGGAGTTTGAAGTCACCTCTGCCTGCCCTGCAGCACCAAGCTGTGCCCCACAAGGAGAAACCCAGCCAGCCTTTACCCTGTCTGCAGGTAAAGCATCAGGCTCTCCTTACAGCTTTAGTTGGCAAAAATAACTCGTTTTGGATATTGTGCTAAAGTGTGAACACAGCACTCCCCAACTGGGCAATAAAATACTAGCAATGAAAATGCAAGGCTGGAACTGGAGAAAAAGCTCCAAGATTCTGCTGCCTCAATGTGAATAATTAGAAAATAATTGAAACTTGTGCTCCAGATATGTTATTTAGACTCTGTTTGCTTTTCTTAATATGACTAAAGTGATCAAAATCTCTCATTTACAGTTTTCAGCTAATCCTTCCACATATGCAGTGTCTACTGCAATCCTTTTCATAAATGGAGTCTAATACTTCCTTTGTAATTCATGGATGAGTTTTCTTAATTGAAAAAATTAGGATAAATCGCTCCACTTATGTGGAGTAGTTATTGTCTTAAATAATAATCATTGTGTCTGGATTGCATCACAATTTATCCTGCTACTGAGCACCATGTTTTCTTCTTATTTTATTGGAAATACCTCTCCCATGGCCTCTGTGGAAATGAGAAAAACAATGCTTTTATAACAAATGCATTTGGAGGGGTTTTTTAACAGTTTGTTCTACTCACTCTGCAGCACATTCTAGTTACTGCAGTTCAGGCCTGATGTCAGAAATCTTGGAGTGCACATATCCCTGTGTCTCTGAGAAAGAGTGAAGCATGTAATAAAGTGAATCTGCATGTATTTCCATAGAACAATAAAATTATTTACTTCATTCTTGCCTTGTCTGATACAATCACAGGTAAACAAATGCACTAAAAAATGCATTTGCTGCATGCTTATACTGAATGCACGTCACATTCTTTATTTCACTCAGATAAAGTAGCATGAAGCCTCCTCCTTCATTACAAAGCTGCATGGCATCAAACACCAGACAGGGACTGTCAGTGCTCTTTCAGTGAAATATCACCTTATTGCCACAAGATCTCTTCATGGTTTTGCCTTCTAAAAAAGATGTAAATTGTTCAAAGGCAAAAACTTTATTAATAAGAGCCAGCTTAATCTGAGATGCAAAGTTTAACATTCCAGTTCTTCATACAAGATAACCTTAACCAGCTGTGAGCAGGAATGTCTGCATCATTGAGATCTTTCTTATTTCTTCATATCTTAAATTATACACCTGGACATTTATTAAGGAATATACAGATATCTGGGAAGCACAGGAACATCTTTGTCCTGTAAAGGTACACTTTAGGCAGTGCCATACCAGCTGCAACTGACTATCTCTCTGTATTACAGTTCCTCTCTGCTTACACTGGACATAATTAAATGAAGATATTTTAAAAGTAGCAACGTGTGTCTTGTATCTACAGATTAATAACTCAACTCTTTTAATGACTTTGATTACATTTGGTATAGGAGAGTTGACCTGCAATGTCTTTCTTGGCTCTGATACTAGTTATATATTTTTCTATTAAAAATTAAGCCTGACATAAATGAACTGGACTGTTTGATCTTAAGAAATACTGTGACCTTTTACACTGAGCTGAAGAAAATAATCAATGTACTGTTTTACATTCCTTACTCTTCAATTCTATCAAAAAGGCTCTGTGTTGTGAGAAGGCTTGGATGAGGTGCTAAAAGCATGTTTATTTCAGATTTATAATAATTAATCTTCACTTAATGACTTTGTAGCAGCTTGATTAGCATGTTGAGTATAGTTTGGAAAAGAGAGATGGTCCTGCAGAAAAGATACTGATGTGAATTCTAAGAGAAACTTCATTTCTAACTCAGCTGCTCATTTTTTGCTACACTTCAGAAATTCCTCCACATTGTGTTCTCAATCAGTAAAATGAAGATGATTTAATCTTTGCTTCACCTCATTCTACCTTAAGTCTTGGTGTTTGACAAACCATAGGGCAAAGGGACCCTTGGCGCTGTAAGCACTACTGTTGTAAAAACAGTTTTCTTTTGGCTGGTATATTTTGATGGCAGATTAAAAGCAGTTGTTGTCTGTGGGAATTCTGGATTATACAAATGCCAAAGTTTTTATCAATATCAGGACATTTTTATTATAACATTAGTAGCAAACAACAAGCTATTGTCTTTACTGCT
Organism: Lanius collurio; assembly: GCA_020086605.1. Taxonomy (NCBI): domain Eukaryota; kingdom Metazoa; phylum Chordata; class Aves; order Passeriformes; family Laniidae; genus Lanius; species Lanius collurio. The sequence goes on along the minus strand of JACBWW010000003.1, from coordinate 28,591,083 downwards.
GTGAAAAGTGTTCTTTTTCTGCCTCCCTATTTCTTTGTTTCACTGTTGCTGAGGAAATATTACCCTCCATGCCTACAGTGAGTAATTTTCTTTATGTAGTTTTTTCTCTGTAGTATTTTGACAAAATTTTCTAAATTCTCTCCTGGTTTCTTCTTCTCTCTGCAAAGAATAATTTCCCTTTACAAAACTGAACTCAGACTGGGAATTACAGAGCTTTCATCTGCTGACATTGGAAAAAAATGAGCTCCTCTAGAAATATTCTCTACATTACTCTTTTCTTGTACCTCATCTTCTGTGAATACTAGCATGTTTCAGGAGGAAGGAAAGGATTCTATGTAGTAGGCACTGTGGGAAAGGGTAAAACAAGAGTCCAGCTGGGACCTTCTTCCCACTCTCCATCCTGTCAGGCCCTGGGGACCCCTTTACAGCATCCATAAGGATGTAGGATGAGGAGCAGTGATAGAGAGGAACCAGCTAAAGAGGCAAACAATGGATAGGGATAAGGAGATGAACCAAAGAATATGGGAAATCTATAGTACTTGCAACAGCCACAGCTGGATTTCTTCTGCCCAGTCCTGGCTGTACATGGATACCTCTGCTCTCTCTCTCTCACTTGCTGCAAATGTCCTTGCAGCTGTGCATTTCACATTAGATTCTTCCCATCTTTCCCATCTTTCCCACTATCAGCCAAAAGGCTTATGCATAGTAAAATAATCTTCTTCACTAGTTCACTTCTACAGAGAATTTACAAGCCTTTTATTTGGTCTTTTATATGCTTCACCCTTTATCTTTTCCTGTTATAATCTGTATTTTACCCACAGGGATTTTCTACACCTCTGTACACAGGGAGAGTCTACCACTGGCTGGTTTTCATCATAAGCAGATCAAGCACGATGGGTGACATTAAACAGAGTACTGAGGGATATGGCAGGCTGAGGAGCTGAGTGAGCTGGCTGAGCACAGAGGCTCGTGTGCAGAATGATGAAACAGCAACCTCTCAGCCCAGGGCCATGGGATGTTCACTGCCGAAGGAACAGTCAGGACACCCCTGGGCTGTCTGTCCCACCATGCCATGCTGACTGAGTGCAAGCCAATAAATGATGGCAGGGCTGAGAGTCAGTAACTGACCCAGAGGACTAATCTGGTGATGTCCATCACAAAAAGCTCTGCTTGTACTGAGCAACTTTACAGCAAAAGAGACACCAAATGTGTCACTTCTGGAGTTAGTCAGTGCTTCCCTAACCAACTTAGGAACAAACTTGATAGCAATCCTGCTGATTCAGTGGCAGAGCAATTTGTTCATTGCTCCAAATGCAGATCCCTCACATGCTAACATAAATATACCCACTGGGATGATTTTTAAAATGTCTACGTCTTCTCTTGAGGGTTCACTTACAAAGTTGGCTGATACTACTGCATAAACAGAGAGCCTGATTCTATTCTCACATATGCTGATTACAGGTAAGAGTGATGCCTTTGGCTTGAATGAATGTATTTCTAAAAATCCAGGCACTCATTTGAGGATCCTTAAGCTGAGTCTGATAGCTGATGTAAAGACAATTTGGCAAAAAGCACGGTTTCCGTACAGTAATAGTACTGGATTTCATCTTACTTCTAAAGGATAAAGACCTGGCTGTATCTCCGTGAGTGTGTGACATCAATGTACTGAAACATCAGGAAAGGCAAATGAGACCGGGGGAGATATAAAGTGAGGTGTCTTCTTCCTCCAGGGAACATAATTATGCATTATTGTCCTAATGAAATTCCAACTGACATAGTGTATTTTGTTCCCATCACTCATGCACAGAAATTATGAACTCCAACCATAGCAAATGCACAGCAGAACATTCACATGTCATCTTAGGATGGACTGCTTAAGAGCACAGCTTGTTCTCTTCAGCAAAATGAGGACTAAAGAGAATAATCTCACTCCACAAACACACCAGGATGAGGGAAAACGTTCTTTTAACTGAAGAACAATGTTGGAAGAAAACTGAGTTAATATAGACTAGCTAGAAATAATTTGGGGCTAGAAATAGAAGTTGGCATCTGATAGTCAAATCCAGCTGAGCATGGCTGGAGCAGAGCCCTCTACAAACCAGAGGAGTCAGGGATCAGTGTCATTGCTCTATGCCTGTTCCCCAAGACATCAATCAGAGCACAACAGTGAGCAGCCCTGGCTGCTGTGCTTGGGAACCTTGTAGAAGCGCTTGGAGGTTTGCTTCCATCTGGTTCTTTCCTATTTGTGTTTTCCTGGGCATCAAAATTGTGACAACAGTGCAAATCTACCCTTACTTGTGAATTCCAATATTTTCAAATGAAAACCCTTAACCTCTTCCTTGGTCTAATAAAATCAGCTTCCCCCAAACTGTATTACAGCTGAGGCTCAGGGAGGGAGGCAGAAGGCATGCAGCAAGGACCCTCAGCACCAGCAGCTTGGGGGTTTGGCGGGGTGGCAGAGAGGGAAGAAAAAAAGAAGGAAAAAATAATTAAAAACAAACAAAAATACCCAAAGAAACAACAACCAAAAAAAAAATTCCCAAACCCAGTTCCATTCCCCGCGTTGCGCGAGGCTCTGCCGGGAACCTGCATCCGCCGCTCGGGGCAGTGGGGCTACCTCCGAGGGGCTGCCGCCAGCCTCGGGGCGCCTCTCCTCGTCCCTCACGCCCACCCCCGCATGACTCACGCTATGTCTCATTCCCCGCCCACCCCCGGTGAAAACTTCCCCCGGTAACTTTCCCGTGGCCGGTTCCCCGCTCCCCCCTCCCCGATGGCAGGGGCACACACTCCCCCTCATCCCAAGCCCCGCTGGAGCCACTGACGGCGGGGCGGTGGTGCCGGGGGGGGATGTCGTAGTCGCCGCGTCAGCGGGAGCCCGACGGCGATTGGGGGAGGCCGTCGTGTCCCCACGGTCACGAATTATAAAGTGCCGCCGCCGCCGCCCGCACACGCTCCGCAGCGGCGCGCCCGGCCCCGGCAGCGGGCTCGGCTCGGCGCCCCCTGAACCGCCCTCGCTGGAGCTGTGCCCGCCTCCCCCGGGGCTTCTGCAGAGGCTGCTCGGTCTCGCTATAAGTGATAGGGGCTCTGACGCCGAGGCTTCAGCAAGGAGCAGCATCTTCCTCGGCAACTCCCGGGAGCCCCGAGGGCAGCGTGTGTGTGAGTGAACTGCTCTGCCCGCGGTAGGGACCGAGGGAGGGCCGGGGCGGCTCTACGGGGGCTGGTGCCGGCGTCGGGGAGGTTGCTCGGGGCGTCCCGGTGGGAAACCCTTCCCCGGAGGGACCAGGATCCTGTCCGTGCAGCTCCGCGGTACGTCTCTTCTCCCCCAGTGGTGCCGGCTATTTGCAGGCACGGAGGGATAAAGTGTTTGGGGACGAACACTTTGACCAGACGGGATCTTCTGAGCGCTTCAGGGTCCGGGTCCGCTCCTGTTCCGAACGCAGGTCTGTTGTCTTGCAGCTGCCAAGCCCCTGCTTAGTTTAAGCTCCCTCTTACCTGAGAAGCGCAGTCAGCCCGGCTCCGAAAAACGTGAGTTTAGCGGAGTTGGTTTGAGCCCTTTCACGCCGCCCTTTTCTGCTCCGAGTCTGGGGGAGGCAGTGCCGGGGGTGGGAGCGGGAGGAGGCGGCTGCCGGCTGACCTCTCCTTCTTGCAGCCCCATGGCGTTGCTCCTGAGACTCGGCTGCTCGCTGCTGGCCCTCAGCACCTGCCTGCTCCCGAGGGCGCGGGCCGACTGCGGCCGCGACTGCGCCGCCTGCGCCTACCGCCTGGGACCCCGCGCCGGCATCCACCCCCTGGTAAGCGGCACCGGGGCCGGGGCCGCCCCAGCGCCCCGAAATCCCCGCGGCCGGGCCGCTTCCCGCTAACTGTGACGGGAGAAAAGCAGAGAAATAAGAAAAATAAATAGTGGGGGAAGTGACCGGGGTCACTTGGAAGACCTTTTTCTGAAGGGGGGAGAGAGAGAGGAGCGGGCTTCGGGGGGCGCTAGGGAGAAGGCGAGGCTGGAGCGGGGGGCACCGATACAAACCCAGAGCGCCCCGAGGAGCCCCCTCAGCCCGTCCGTCCGCCCCGCTGCCCCCCAGCGAGCGGCGGCTTTCGGGGACGGGGACAAGCGACACCGCGCGCCGAGCAGCTCGGCGGGGAGCGAGGAAAAGGCCGAACGAAAACGTAAGGAGGAAGGGAAGTCCGACTGGAGAGGGCATCTCTGCAGGGGAAGGAGGGGTCGCTGCCGGGTCTTCCAGCGCTGGCAGGACGGGGGGAAGCCGAGCAGAACAGGAGGGAGGGTCCCGACCCTCCTCCGCTGGCTCCATGGTAAAATGAACTCTCTCCGGGCAGGATAGCTCTCAAAGTTGAAAAGATGTGCCTGAAATCTCAGTTTTAAAAAAGTGGGTTTGAAGCCTGTTTGAGTAGCAATACCTTCACTACTTCTCTCTGCACGTGCTGCACAGCGTTGGCTTCTAAGACAAATCATGCTAAGCCCAGAATGAGGGGGACCGGCAGGCGGGGGTTATCTGTCATTTTTATGATGTTGAAATTACTTAAAAGAATAGTCACAGAGGCAACTCAACTTGAAATTTCAAGATCGGAGTCAGTGAAAGTCTTGGGTCCCCCAGCCCTCCCTGAAGAAGGTGGGAACCCTGGCTGCCAAGTACTTTGCCAGCGGCACTGGTTGTTCCTGACCTCAAAAACAGGCACATTGAGGCATCATGGTCTTGGCACATCTAAATGATCTGAAAAGTTTTGTTCCTATCATGTCACTGGTTACTTGGGAGCATGGAAAAAGAAGGACTTGGCTCTTTACTCTTACAGAGAATTAGGAACCACTGAGTACTTCCTACTCAAAAAGCTCAAGAACTCTTAACCATAGCAGGATCAGAAGGGGAATATTCTTTGAACAGCTGGGAAAATAGTTCCCTCTACTTTTTTTGTTTGTTTGTTTACATTAGCTTTCAATCAAACCTTAACTTTAACATCAACTAGGGTAGAAAAAAGGTAGTTTGTCCTTATGGAGGAAGAGAGATGTGCTTTTTGGAGTATGTGTTCTGTATGTCTGCATTGGTAATCTCTCTTGCACACCTTCAGCACTGATTAAAGAAAGGATGAAAATCCTGTTCTGTAACAATGTTTATTAGCTAAATAGGTAAAGAATCAATGTAGCATTAAACATATATGAACAATTCTTGGAAACAATTTTTCTATATATTAGTGTCTAGTAACATGATAATTTATCACATTGCATTTGTAAGATACAAGACTTTTCACATTGTACCTGGTCATTCACACCTATTGAGTATGTTCATCTTACAAGAGGAGGTTATTAAAACTAACTAAAAAAGCTTGCTTTGATTTAGAGCAATTTCAGAGTTAAGACTGAAGCTGAAATCTTGCTCTCTTTATAGCATGACTATAATATATAGTAATAAGCATGTAGTGCTAGTTAAATTATTGTGTTACAAAATACATCTCTGCCTCTAATTTTCTTGTGGTCATGCAAAACAAATCATATTTAAATTTCTCAGACTAAAGTGAGGCTCAAGAGACAGGTAATGCTGTGGACAGCTAGAACACATCATCTATAGTCAGAATGAGTGTTTTCTCATTGAAAATATTGATGATTTTTACTTACTGTGGTATGAAAACCATGGATAAGAAGAAAAAACACTGGATTACCTTTTTTTTACAGCTGAAGTAAATTCTCCTGACACTAGAGAGATAATAGTAGCTAATATCTATGTTATCATCATCACAATACAGGTTGTCAGATATGCATGAGGTACTGAAAGCTTTTTTTATGTCTTAGCCTGAAAATTTTTCAGTACATTCAGAAACAACACAACGTAGGATTTTTTCCTTCTCTTTGATGGTCACTGCTTTCCAGCTAGCAAAAACAGAACTTTGATCCTGCCCAAAGAGAGTCATTTCTACATTTCTGGTACATGTGGGAATGATCTGTTTAATGAAGAGAAACTAATGGTAACACACAGCCTTTAAAATTATGCTGTGCGTTGAAACACTGAACACTACAGTACAGCTGGGTTCTTTGCAATGACCATGCTGTGCAATTTCTTTTCTAAAATTTTTGAATTATATTTTTAATTATGAAGATTGAATACACTTCTACACTTGTATTATGAAGCAAGGCACAATTGTTTTTAGCTTCCCAGTAGTAAATAAAATAAAAATAAATCATAACTCACGTGAGTGTAAGGAAGACTCAGGAACTGGACTTGCGGCTTCATATGAAACAGAAACATAGGGGCAGCCTAGGCATAGAGGATCCACAATTCATATTATCTGGTAGCCTCTCTCTTAGAGTGGAGACTACCTTGTCCTTCAGAGAGGGATATGAAGAACTTCAAAACAGGCAGGTACCAAATCAGCTGTTCACAAAGAGCAGTTCTTCCAATCTATTTACAGAGAGGTTAAGCTCTTTTATAAACAAGTAAACCTAAGATGAAGTGGTAGTGAGGTGATTGTTACTATCAAATCATTCTCAGTAAACCACATCCATTTTTCAGGCATGTACACTAGAATGTGAAGGAAAACTGCCTTCTGCCAAAGCCTGGGAGACCTGCAAGGAGCTCTTGCAACTGACAAAGCTGGATCTTTCTGAGGATGGCAACATTTCTCCAGGAGACAAGAAAGAGCTGGATGAGAACCATTTGCTGGCTAAGAAGTATGGAGGCTTCATGAAAAGATATGGGGGCTTCATGAAGAAAATGGATGAGCTCTATCGGGCAGAACCAGAGGATGAAGCTAATGGGGGAGAAATCCTGGCTAAGAGGTATGGAGGGTTTATGAAGAAAGACTCAGATGATGATGCCCTTGCCAACTCCTCTGATCTGCTGAAGGAGCTTCTAGGAACAGGGGATAACCCTGAAGCAGCGCACTATCGAGAGATAAACGAAAACGACGGCGATGTCAGCAAAAGATACGGAGGCTTCATGAGAAGCATAAAGCGCAGCCCCGAATTGGAAGATGAGGCCAAAGAGCTGCAAAAGAGATACGGTGGCTTCATGAGAAGAGTGGGCAGACCAGAGTGGTGGCTGGATTACCAGAAACGATATGGTGGGTTTCTTAAGCGCTTTGCCGACTCCATTCTCCCTTCTGAAGAAGATGGGGAAACTTATTCCAAAGAAGTCCCAGAGATGGAAAAGAGATACGGTGGTTTTATGAGATTTTAATACCTTTCCCTTTATTCCTTTTGTCCTAAATGAGAAAGACTGCCTTATTTGTCATAACTTATTGTAACGTGTTGCTTGTACTGTACAGTTTTTTACTGTCCTTAGTTAATGATGCAAACTGCGATTTGTTGTTTCAGGTTCTGTGTTTTTCAAGTCAAATAACTAATTTCTGGTTTAGTCAAGTTTCAGTCTGTACTGTAGTTTCCATGCTAGAACTATTTTGATTACTGTATTTGTTTTCTTTAAAGAGGTACTACATCTACAGTAGAGTTGCTTAACTGTACATAAAATAAATTCTTCATCCTAACAGCAAAAATTCTGAAGTGGTATTTTTTCTCTGTCATTTAATCAAATATCATCTCAATTTTTCTTTAAGCCAGGAGAGCAATGCCAACTTTTTTTTATATAATTACAGAATTTGTAATGCACACACCATAGATGAAATACATTTTTGTTTTTAGTTTTCTGTTTCTTAGAACACCAGAATAATAAATAATTTTAATCAGTTAAGAGAGTAAACATTTAAAGCCTAAACTTATAATTCATAGTGTTCAACAATTGACATAAAAAAAGAAAAATCACAGGCATGTTTGACTTTGAGCACTAAAATAATTTCTCCAGTGTACAATACAGTGGTATGTTTGATTAGTTACATGTTATGTATACATCCAATAAAGGACTGTACACTTGGCCTTAAAATAACAAACATTAATTTAAAAAGTGTTAAGATACTTTGTGCAAAATAAACATGACCCAAAACTGCATAAAAATACCTGATTTTGCAGGGTACCTGACAAATGGTTTTTCATAGAATTGCTTTGTGTTTGATTCCTCATCTGCTATAAATCACTTTGGCACAACTGAAATACAGGAAACTGCTGGTTGGACTTCTCTGTTTCAAACAAAACCTGTACAGGTAAATCTGAGAACAAACAGAAAAGCCAGCACTAACACTGTAGATCCTTTGGCGTTTACATAGTTAGCACATCAAAGGCCAGATCCCATCCCAGTGTACAATTCCTTCTATAATTCTGACTGCCCCCTCTATTCCTAGTCTGTGAGCACTTTTCCCCCACCTACTACTACTAGTTACTGGTAACTTCCCACCTAAATTAACATGATGAAAATTGTCTTGACCACGGCACTGCCTAAAACCATCCGTGACTCTGCATTCAGTAGTTATATTTCAGTTTTGCACAGCACTACCTATTTACAAAAGGGCAAATTAATGGTCTGACTTCTTTAATTTCAAGGCAATGGGATTGCCTAGGTACTTGTGACTTGTAAAAATTAGGATGTATTTCAAAATGCACTTGAAAGCCTCATCACATACAATTAGGCAGTTATGATGATTTTAGGCTTGGCCCTTAGAATATTATACAGTTGGTCTGAAGTGGTCAAAATCCTGCTGAAGGCTTGCTAAAGTGTAAGGCATTCCTTTTCCTTCAACAAAAAACAGGACATCTATTTTCCTCTTCCTGCTGTACAGAATTGATAATACAAAATTTTAAAATCCAGAAAATACAGGTGCCTACAGAAGCTCCATGGCCTCTTTGGGATTCAGTTGAGTTCCCTATCCCCTTTCTACAGAGTTCTTAAAGATGCCACCAGCCACAGGAAAAGTCTTCCCCTTCTTTCCTCCATTGCACCTGCCTGTAGTGGCTGGGGAACAACACATCACCTGAGTGGTTTCATCCACAAGAACCTTGGGCTGTGCACACTGAGCCTGTTCTGGAGCACAAACCCATGCATGGGATGCAAGCATCAGCAACAGGTTTGCTCTAAACATACACTCCAGGAAGAACTAAAATGACATATTTAATCTTGCACTTCAACATTTATTCACTTCTTTTCCCCAAAAAGATTCTTACCTGTAACTTAGGCAAAGAGAGATGCTTGCCAGCCTCCAGGCTAAAACAAACATTGTTGTATTTGATGATGCAAACAGTTTACCAGTTGTTTTAACCCATCCTTCACAGTTAACAAAAACTTGGGAATTTAACAAGGAATAAAACTCCCACATCTCAAGAAATCTAGTAGGATGACTTTTCCTGGTGTTAAAATCAAGAGCCAAACAGTGTTAGAAGGGAAGAAGGGATTTCACCTTGGTATTTATTTTAAGGATCCTTAGGTGCACCACGTCCAGGTCGAATGCACTGAAATGCACCCCACAGCGCACCCCCACAAAAGATCTGGTATAACATTATAGGTCTTACTAATTAGCATATCTATCAAAAATTCCCCAGTGAAAGGTTTGAGTGAGCCCCCCTCCCCAAGGAACCTTCCCCTGGATGGTTCTTTACAGAATGTGTTCTGGAGAGGACCTTAGGGTCTGGGACACATTAACATCTACTTACAAAGCTTTTAAAATATTTAGTCTCCTAGTTTGACAAACAAGTCTAAGAATGTAGGCAAAAGCACCAGGAACAGAAGCTGCAAAACGGCATGAAAGGGGTATAAAAGACAAAAACTCTTCATGGCATCAGTATGCATATTGAAGAATGAAGTGTTTTGATCAACTAAACCTTTAAATTTATATCAATATGACACCTTTGACACCATCTTTGTTACCTTTTGAGCCCTAAAATCAAGAGCCAAGCAAGGTTAGATGATAAAATGTGGTTACTGCTTTAATGGAGGTTCCCCCAGGTACACAACACACTGAAAATGTGCCGAAGATGCACACATGATATAGAGCACATACAGTTTTATAAGTTTAGCAAATTAGCATCATTGACAAGAATCCCCAATTAGAAACACAGGTGATGAAGTAATTCCCCCTCTTGGTTTGACTCCTTCTGAAGCCCCCCTTCCTTGATAGCTGTTTACGGCAAAGTCTCTTGGGAAGGTGTCTTAACTTGGATACCCATAAGAAGAGAGAGTTGAACAAGCCCTCAGGAATTTTTGTCTAATGGGAAAAGAACTGAAGTTAGGAAACTGTATAACTGTATAATAACAGTCTACAGAGCTATGGATATATATATGAAGAATATATAAAAGCAAAAATCATTTTGGCATCATCTTCCATGGCATCCTCCTGGATGAGGTGGCAGCCCACATCTTGGACAGGGGCACTCTTTGCTGGGTTAAACTGGCTGGATGTCCAGGCCCACAGAGTGGCAGTGAACAGTGCTGCATCCAGTTGGCAGCCAGTCACTAGTGGTGTCCCCCAGGGATCAGTGCTGGAGCCAGTCCTGGTTAACATCTTCACTGATGGTCTAAATGAGGGAATTGAGTCCACCATTAGCAAATTCATACACAACATCAAGTTGGGTGTGAGTACTGATCTACTGGAAGGTAGGAGGGCTCTGCAGAGGGATCTGGTCAGGCTGGATAGATGGCAGAATCAATCCAATGATAGAGGTTTAACAAGACCATGTGCCATGTCCTGCACTTTGGCCACAACAACCCCCTTGCAGCACTAAAGGTTGAGGACAGAGTGGCTGGAGAGCGGCCAGAAAGCTCTGGTTGACAGCTGCTGAACATGAGCCAGTGCGTCCAGGTGGCCAAGGCAGCCAAAGGCATCCTGGCCTGTATCAGGAATAGTGTGGCCAGCAGGACCAGGGAAGTCATTCCTCTCCTGTACTTGGCACTGGTGAGGCCGCAGCTTGAGTACAGTGTCCAGTTCTGAGCCTTTCAATTCAGGCAAGACATTGAGGTGTTAGAGTGTGTCCAGAGGAGTGCAACGAAGCTGGTGAATGGTCCAGAGTACATCTGATGTACATCTGAGGGAGCTGGGGGTTGTTTAGCCTGAAAAAAAAGGAGTCTCGGGGAAAATTTTATTGCTCTCTAAGTGGGGCTCAGCCTTTTCTCCCAGGCAAGAATATAGTCTTAAGCTGCACCAGGGGAGGTTTAGTTTGGATGTTAGGAAGAATTTCTTCACAGAAAAGGTAAAGAGACATTTAGAATGGGCTGCACGGGAAGGTGAGGAGTCACCATCCCTGGAGGTGTTTAAGGAAACACTGGATGTGACACTCTGTGCCATGGTCTAGTTGAACATGGTGGTGTTGGGTCATGGGTTGGACTCGATCTCAGAGGTCCTTTCCAACCTAATTGATTCTGTGATTCTGTGAATTCACTTAGAAAAACAAAAGTACTTGGTACAAACATCTAACTGGGATGTATGCATGCAACCTAAAACTGGAGGAAGACCATTCAAAGTGGAACAAGTCTCTTCCAACTTACAGGAAGAGGACAGGCAGGAGGCAATGTACATGGAAGGGGGATGTGTCTTTGATTCTCAAAATGAAATAATAAAGCCAAAGAGTCCCCATTCCTTCCATTATAATTGAAAATATCTCCAGTCAGACACTGTTTTGCTTTAATAATTACAATTTAAAAGATGTGAAATTAGAATAAGATTCTAATTTCTTCTGTTGGTGTGGAATTTCTTATTTTATGACTTTTAGTTATGCCATCATTCAGGCACTCTTTATTGCTAAAGTGTTCTAACATTTCCAGTAATTAATATTTCTGATTAAGTCAGCTCAAAATGTGACAGTGAATCAATCAAGGTTTCCTGAATCACAAATCAGAAATAAGGTTGAAGATAGGATCTACTGAGCTGGGAGTTGAAAAAAGGCATCTCTATCTCAGTCCGAGTTCTGAAAGGATCCACTAATTTTCCCCTTACAATACATTCCTAGAACTATCACTCCATCAGAAGATTATTGAAACAGCTGTATTGCTCTACATAAATAAAAGCAGAAAAGAGGAAAGCCTGATGTCTAGAAAGAAAATTATCTGCAAGAGTATTCTGAAGAAAGAAATGTCATTCTGAGACTAAAAACAGAATTCTACATTTCCTTTTCCTGGCTTTTATCATTGCTCCAGTATAGCACCATTGATCTGAATACTGAGTCAGTATAAAAAATAAATTAATATGAACAATGTATGCTGGAAGGGTCCAGACCAGTCAAAGAGATTAATGCCTCTGCATCAGGAACAAAAGGAAAAAAAAGATAGTCTAATTGAGGCTAGACAAGGATGAGTTGGGCTTTTTAATAGGAGCTAATTACAGGAAGGAACAACAACAAAAAAATATTTCCTGAACTAAATGGAGTTCACATACAATGGAGAGCCAGAAGCTGATGAATACAATGATTTCTGAATACCAAAGCTCTTGCAGCTGAAGCTCTACCTGAAAACCTAATCTTAAATCTTGGGATAATGAGCAAAGACCATAAATCTATTCCCACATTTCAGCCGAACTTGGCATATTCTGCTAGCTGAAATACGCAGAGCATAATTTTGAATTTCCTGTTTGTTTTTTTTCTGGTAAATTAAAATGTAGTATGATATATAATAAATATAAATAACTACAAGGTTATTATTATAATCATTATTTTGTAATTATTTCTAAATAGTTACAATAATTTACTTTATAATTCTTTATAACTATATCATAAATACAAGTAATTATAACATCTAATGTTGTTAGCTGTTTCAGATAATGTTTCCCAAGATAGAATCTTTATAACAGAAACATGTTCTAATTTAATATACTGAAATAAGTATTATTATACTGTGTTCAAAAGAGACTCTAAATATGCACTGGTTCATTTTAATTCTGAAGGGAACTTAATTAAGAAGAACATAAATTTTTGGTTTATGGTGTATCTGTCTTTAAGGGGGGTTTTGGAGGCCTACATGTAAGGCAAAATGACAAATTCATAGCACAACTCTGTAATTTACGTATACATCTCAGTGCCTCAGAAAGTTTTCATTATAACTTTCTTCCTCAGCCACTACAGACATCAGCTGGACACAAAAAAAAAAACAAAAATTCCTTTTTATACCAACAGGACTATTCTAGAATTTTCAACTTAAATGGCAAACGAATGGTTAAGATCTCTGAGTTGCTGTGAGAATGAAGAAATTCCTAATACAGGTTAGCTGGCCCTGAAACCCATGACAATCCTAGGAGTATACTGTATTTCTGGTCTTTTAAAGTTCAGAAGAGGGACCTAAAAAGTCACACAGAGAACAGTGTAACCACTTCCCTATCAGAGTCATAAAGCTTCCATCCTTTTCTTCAGTTCCCAACAAGATGAGAGATGCAAGCATCACCGATGAGACTCCTCGACATGACTAAACTTTGCAGTCTGGTCTCTTTCTCCAACAGCAGATGCTTTCGCAGTGCACAGACTTCATCTCTTCCACTCCCTTTGAAATCCTATTACCTCTTGCAGAAATCCCTTTGTCAGCCTCCACTCACAGCCTTGGATTTAATTTCACCACCCACCCCACTGATGTTTGCTTTCTGACTCAAACCATAAAGACAATTTTACTTTAACTGGAGAGTGACCGAGACCTTCAATTCCAGCTCTAGCTGTGGAGGTTAGGTGGCTGTTCTTAGAGTTTTTGCTTTTAACATTTTGATCATAATTCTTTGCTTCCCTGCAGTATTAAAAACAGTTCTTGGTGTCAACAGGAATACATTGGCTACACCAAACCTGTTTCATACCTCTATTTCATACTATCATAACTATATTGCAGTTAGAGGCCACTATTCTGTCCACTCGAGAAGGATAGGGAGCTATCATGAACACAACTGTAACCAAGGAACAGGGCAGCAAAGTCAGCTGTAAATCATTAATCCAAGCATTCAATTACTGATCCCATCAGCCTCATTTAAAGCATTTAAACTGACAGTTGCGTATCCAATTAACTGTTACTATAGAAAATAAAAACACTTAGAGGTATTTGACAGACAAATCTTTACTGGCCCAGCAGGGATTTAGACTGAATTTGTTTAATTAAATTGTGACTTTACCTAAATTGATCATTTACTGCAATCCTTGCTGAAACCATGGAATGAAGTCTCTCAAGGTTAAACAGTTGTCACAAAAGCACATCACTCTGCTAAAAGATTAGTTAAAAGCTCTATGTTGTACTGCTTCCTCAAGGAGAAGGATGGCATTTCCTTATACACAGATCACGAGTGCTAAACCTTTTCATAGCTGTCCATACAGGACATACATGACCTTTGCCTCTTGCCTCTCTGACACAATCTTCCCCAGCCCACTGCTTACAAGAGACCCTGTATTTTCCTACTTTTTAAATGTTTGTACTGTTTAAATGTATGCACCGACTTGCACTCCAATTGCAGTGCAATCTGTGTGCGTACGTCTGATCTGATCCCATCTCAATTCCTGTACATATAAAATAACAGGATACCAAGTTAGGAAAACCACTCCTACAGTCCTATGAGAATCTATATCTTAACTTTTTAGACTTAATGCCCTGAAAAATGTTCTAAAGCACTTATTCAGGCAATAACTTTTTTTTGAGCAGGAGACAATGGCAGAAACAACACAAATGATAGGCAATTTTCTCTCCTAAAAGCAGTTGAAGCAGATAAACCACCTAAGACTCTCTTAGTACATATAAACCAGCATTTTCCAATCATGACCTGCAGTATAAATGGGTTTTACACTGGGACTTTCACATTTCTCTTCATTTTTGTCTCTGCAAATAACTAGCTGACAAGGGCTGAAATTTCAACTGCACCACATTTCTCTATCCAGAAAAATATTATGTGGAAGAATATTTTTTTATTTTAGTTTTTGTTAATACGGCATAGCTGTCATGCTATGACAGCGAATGACACAGTTAATGTGACAAAGTCATTCTCAGAACATGATTAACTGATTCTTTGCCCATCAGCCAGAAAAAAAAAAGCTGTCAGCTTCCCTCTGAAGAGAAACAGTGGAAATTATTCAAAGCAGAGAACTTCTACGGGAGTCAGTGCATCTTAAACTTTGCTAACCAAGCTATTGATCAGCAGAGTGAAGACAGGAGATGTGTTTCACTCCCAGGTATCCATCATACTGAATTCCCCTGTAGTAACTGAGACAAAGAGTCTGAAATGAGGTTCTCAGGCTAGAAGAGGTTCAGAAGCATTCCCTCTGCATTCTTCAGCAACTCTTTAGACTCCAGAAGTCTCACTATCACTGCATAAAACAAATTTGTTCACAGGATCATGACCATTCTGAACATGTGGTGCCTGCAGAAACCAACCTCACTGTCCCAGCACTAAACCTTTCAGGCCATCAAAGTGCTAAGGTTACTGGTGGAGCATGATCAAAATGATGACAGCATGACAACAAATCTAACAAATCTGCTCTGCCTACTTTGTGTAAATGGGAATACCATCATCATGCAGTTTCTCAGTGTCTTAATGAGAAGAGCAATTAAATTAGTAAATTACCTTAACCTGAGGCAAAATAAAGAGGCATAGCAGTAGGTAAAGAAAAATTCTTAGAGGAAATCTTTTTCCGAATTATATCCCTCTCTACTGAAGACATATTCCCCTCCAATTCCTGCACTGCTTTGAGATCCTTTGTGGTTTGCTGGCACTGTTAGAGTACTCCAGCTGTTCTGGTCTCCTGGTTGCGCTTCTTCCTGGCACAATTATTCTCTGGTCTGTGATTTTCAGGCTATTTGATTATTCAAGTTCACCAAGTGCATTCAGTCACACCTTGAGGAAGCTTCAGCTATTTTAAAACAGCACATTGCCAGCCTAAGTGCCCAGACATCCATCAGCACATTTCCTTTGCCTTCTGCTCTGTACTGTTGGAGTTCAAAGTCCTTAATCCAGCCCAGTCACCAATCTCAGAAAGCAGTCTCAGGAAAGAGATACTTCCTGAGCAGGAATACCATCTTTCCTTCCCCTTAGTATTAGGCTCCCCAGAACTACTACTATTGCCCCATCACTATTAAGCTCTACAGCTGCATAGTGGCACTGAATACTGTTTATTCAGGCTAAAAGAGATCAGGTAACCCATTTCTGTAGTCCTCATAACTACCATCGATGAAATAAGAACTCATTTTCTTCAGTATGGAAGAAAAATGTAAATTATTTGAGTACATTTAAGTGTCATTATACCGACATGTAAATAAACAACCCATCCTAGTAAAGTAGTCTAAATACTTGTCGTTCAAGTTGAAAAGAGTTCAAGAGGGTTATTTCAGCCTTTCAATTAATTGGGAGGAAGAGAATTCCATTTGACAGGAAGAACAGGTCAGACTACATATGAAACCACTTTGTATGTCTGACTAACCGAAGATATCATTCTCCTCCCTGGCTTCTTTTGGGGAATATGATATTTCAGCCTGGGAAGCAAAGCCAGTTTTCTGCATATGAAAGAAAACTTTATAGTTTTGTCATCTGCTCATTTGCCTAAAATTATCCCCAAGATACCTGTTCTTTCCCTTGTGAAGAGCACAGTCAACAGCAGCTTTTCCCAAATGCTTCACATTTCCAGAGATGTGAGGCTCTGCAGATTAAACTCTTAAGTGTCTTTAGACACAGTAATGACAGGCTCTGTGTCCTCTTCCTAGGGAATGTACCATCAGCTGTGTGTTTGCATTGGAACGATGCAGGAGACAAGCCCTGGTGCCCTGCCGCTGGTGCCCTTACACTAGATATGACTGTGCTCTCACAGATACCACACCTGGATTCTGCCAGGTCACAAACCTGGAGCTGGCAAGGCACATACTCCAAGCACCTTCTCAATCATGGGGTGGAGTGTCAGTGTTTTTGGGTGACAAACAGGACAGGGAGCCAGGACAGGGGCTCCAGGAGCCTTGTAGTATTTCATTCCATTATCAGTTTCACATACTGAGTTGAGACAGAGTTGGTACAGAGCTCCAGCCTTCCAGTGTATCCCATCCTGTTTGTCACCCAAACATTTCCTGGTTGCAAAGCATTCTTAAAAGTTTTTTAGCTGATAGAGTGCCTCTAAAAGTTACAGACATCTGTCTAAAGCAGTGTCCAATAACACAAGTACTACTATACACAATGCTCTTCTGTTATGCTTTAGTAAAACAATAAACAATATTCCATTAATAAACTATACTTATCTGTCTTGCTAAGAATATATTTTGCAACTCCGAAATCTATCTAGGCCAAGCCCAGAAACACAAACCATTGTTTTTTAATGTCTTTGCTTGCTGTATAACTGTATCTTCTAGTTTTCACAGGCAAAGCTGAATTCTAAATCCCTTTTGTTTTATTTTCTGAAACCCGCTTTTTATTTCTCACACCTAAGAGCTTTTTCACCTTGTGTTTCCCCACAGTGGAGTTGCCCTTTGACTGACACTGTAATTACCAACTGGCAGAATATTAAGCACCTGTGATGTTAGATGTGGATGCAGATAAGCAATGTCTTCGAAGATGAATGTGGCATGCACAGGCCTGCAGAGGGATCTCTGCACATCCACACACCTCTAGAGCTGCAATGTCTCTGTAGGCTCATTGTAGGATGGCTTAAATTCATTAGATAAGGATTTTCTTTACAGTATTGAAAGTTTTTCTTATATGCCTGTAAGTACAAACCCTCCCATTGCTGCAGTAGCCTATAGTTATCCCCTGGATCATGCCCCAGCAGTATTACAACACCTGTCTAAGACAGCAACTACTAATTTTTAGTCCAATGGAGATGAAATTAGTTTGGCCAACTGTGTGATGAAGTATATTGAACCAATTAGAAAGGGAAAAAAAATAGGAAAGGAGCTTCTGTGCTCCCTACTCTTCCTTGGAAAGCAAGCAACTCATGCTTTGATTCAGGGTACAAGATCCAAGTACTGTGAGCTGGAACTCCTTTTCTTCTTCACTTATAAGATGTACAGCCACTTCCTGTGTGTCTCTGATCCACTTTATCTTGAGGTGGTATGACAGGTTCACTGAGGTTCACTGCAGAATGCATTGCCTTCTGGGTGCTCCATTGTAGTCCTGAGTTTTGGCCAAAGCTGTTAAAAAGAATGCCCACAGATCCAAGGAATACGTTAAATTTGTGCTGAGGATTTTGTTTCGTTCTGATGAATCAATAAAACTACTAATTTGATTTCATTTAACATAAGACACAGCTATCTGGTGAGACTTCAGGCTGATGCCTTTGACCTCTATGGATCAGAAGCATGTTTTGACACTGTTTTGAAACAACTGAAATTTTCCTGCCCTTCTTAAAGTGAGAATTATTAAAACTGGAGAGTTAAAGTTGTCACTTACACTGTGTAGTAAGGTATTCCCACTTGTCATCTTGTATTCAATACTGGATTACTCTTAAAAGTCAATTGTATGACTTAATTGAGGAAAGACGTTGAGATGCTTGAACGTGTCCATAGGAGGGCAACAAGGTTGGTGAGGGGCTTGGAACATAAGCGCTGTGAGGGATGACTGAGGGAACTGGGGTAGTTTAGCCTGGAGAAAAGGAGACTCAGAGGTGACCTTATCACTCTCTACAACTTCCTGAAGGGTGATTGTAACCAGTGGGGGGTAGGTCTCTTTCTCCAGACAGCAACTGACAGAACGAGAGGAGACAGCCTTAAGCTGCACCAAGGGAAATATAGGCTGGATATTAGGAAAAAGGTTTTCACAGAAAGAAATGAAAGAATGGTGAAGTACTGGAATGGTCTGCCCGGGGAGGTGGTGGAATCACCATCCCTGGATGTGTTTAAAAAAAGATTGGATGTGGCTCTCAGTGCCATGGTTTAGTTGAGGTGTTAGGCCATGGATTGGACTCAATGATCTTAGAAGTCTCTTCTAACCTGGTGATTCTGTGATTCTGTGTGAATTCACTATCACAGACAGACACTAAGTACTTCTTTCTGGGTCCTTACAAATCTGGACATTCTGTTTTAATGATATCAATTCACTAAATTCAACAAATATTAGTGACCTACAGAGAGTTTCTTTTCCTCACCAGTCTTTACCAGTGCTGAACAGTTCACCTTTTGAGGAATTAAATATATTTGGGAGTGTTTTTGTTCCTCCAAATATATAAATGTAAATTGCCACCTGATCTGAAGAACTACATTAATTGTTAGCACTGATACAATATCAAACTGTTTTGAATGTCAAATAAAATTCTTCCACAAATTCAGCAGAGATTATTAGAGTCTGCAGAAATTAGTTTTGTCAGAAAATGTTAAAATATCAATTAATTTGTCTGTATTTATCAAAGCAGGTTTTTTTCACATCTGTTTGGAGCATGTGAATGGATTGTATTTTTTTAAAAGACAAACAAAAGTCATTCAGCTGCCCAGTAAGATAATTATTCATTGAGCACTTGTATAAAGTAATCTTATTCTACTAAACCCATATTTTTCTTTTGGCAGTAGAGTTTTAAGCTTTACATGCTGATAATATGCGTATGTCTCATTAATATAGTGATAAATATTTACTAACCATTTATTAAAAGCTATGGGATATAATAATTACTAGTAATTAATAACATGTATTTAAAGCACCTATTGCAGCTCAGTAGTGAAGATACTTTCCAATACCACTCATCTCAGCATTGCAAGTAAGCATCTTCACATTTTTAGTAACAGAAAGTATTGTCCAATGTGTAATACACCAGAAATATTCAAAAGGTCCAGCTGGCTTGAGGACAAGAGTAATTCTCTAACCCTAATCTTTACTACCAATGAAAAGGTCAATAAAATGAATTATACTTTCATGTACTCTGCATGGTCATTAGCAGTTGTGACAATTTCATGCATCACAACAAGCATATATTCACTGAAATACTGTCAACTTTACCACCTTGACAATTGCAAGTATGCCAGAGGATTTACACCGTGAAAAAATCTCAGCCAAATCCCTCACTACTTGGGTAGAGTTTAGGATATGTGTTTGACTGATGCTTATGCATGTAAAAGAAGGACAGTGAATTATTTTAATAGACTTGCTTGATGGACTTGATAGGCTTAATTTCACATGCCTCCGTGCTGGCTTTGGCTGGACTCATTTTCTTCACAGCAGCTGGTGTGGGGCTGTGTATTGGATTTGTGCTGAACACAGGCTGATAATGTAGAGATGCTTTTGCTGCTGTTGAGCAGGGCTTGCACAGAGCCAAGGCCTTCTCTGCTTTTCCTACTGCCATGTTGGCATGGGATATGGGAGTGTGTGGGAGGGGGGGAGGGGACACAGCCAGGACAGGTGACCCCAACTGACCAAGGTGAAATTCCAGACCATATGGCATGATGTCCACTATATAATGTGGGGAGAAGAAGGAGGAAGAGGACATTTGGAGTGATAGTGTTTGTCTTCCCAAGTAACATGTGCAGAGGCCCCGCTGTCCTGGGGAAGGCTGAACACCTGCCTGCCCATGGGAAGCAGTGAATCAATTCCTTGTTTTGCTTTGCTGGTGTGCACAGCTTTTGCTTTCTGTATTAAACTGTCTATCTCATGAGTTTTGTAGTTTTGCACTCCCAGTTCTCTCCCTGATCCTACTGGTGAGAAGTGAGCAAGTGGCCGCGTGGAGCTTTTTTGATGTCTGGGGTTAAACCATGACAGCCTCTTATGACATCTTTTAACTTCTCGTAACATAGAGTATATACAAAGTGTACAGAGATGAATGAAAATGCTGGTGAGCTGTCATTATCAGGCATTCTTGGTTGTGTGGTTACCCCTGCTCTTGGTATTGTAAGTGATGTACTTTTAAATTTTAGATTGATCTATTTGTGCTTTTGCCCTGTTTCCTATGTTTAATAGATTTGTTATGATTAAAACAAATGCTAGACATGTGAAGATTGTTACTGGAAGGTCAATAACAATACCACTAACAGAACTGTTTCCATGGCTTCTCTAGCTGCAGCAGTTTTTTTGATTTTTTTTCCAGTGTAGTCAAATGTTGTGGACAATTTCATTCCTGTGTCTTTACTATCACTTAGAAAATGGATCTTCTGGTACTAATTCAAAGTTAATTGCAGAGAAAGGTAAGTTTGGGGCTAGAGACTAGTTACAGTACATACATTAACCAGGAGAGTAAGTTTTCTGTTTGACAACGAAATTCAGTGTTTTGAAACACTGGGACAAAACTGAGACAAAAAGCCACACAAATATTAATTTCAAAATGCTAAACAATTGTCTAAAGGAATCATCAAATCTAGCTGGCAGTGAGTGGAATGCAAGCTATCCTAAATCACTCTGTGTTGCCCAAGACCCTTGTCACTTATCATGTTCACTCTTTACCTAAAGATAGCAACGAGCTGTAACATACCACTACCACACTGAAGCATCTAATTTAGGTATATAAATTATTAATCATCATTGTCATTTTCATCACTTATAGAATGGTATCTGACTGCTCCTTAAGTCAGTTCAGCATAAGATCAGGGAAGTCATGTGTTTTCATACTTGCATAAGCACATGCTTTGGAAACAGGTTTCTCCTATTAATTTACAGCTTACAATGCTCTGGTTGCAACACCGCTCCTCACCGATGTTGCTCACCTTGAAACGTCAGCATAACAAGCAAGCATCTTCTCTGGTTTGTTTCATAAGCAGGAATTCATTGCTGAATCATTTCAGCTTCCCCTCACCATAATCTGCTGGTTTTGCCATGCAATTACCTACTGCAACATAGGACACCTGGAGTTAGGATACCCACATGTTTTGCATTTCTTGGCACCTTGTTTGGAACCACAGCTCATTGAGGCTTTGAGATCTTCCTTTATCCTCAGTGGGGGCATTTCAACTTCCCCTTTTGTTGGCACCTAAATAGAATATTCAACAGTTAACTGTGCATGGAAACATATCCCTTCCATACAACTGTTCACACTGATAGCATACCATTTTCCACCATATTTCTTGGTGTAAATTACATCAGATTTTGTGAACTAATATTTTATCTCAGCTTAACAGAAAAATATCTCATGAATCCCCATAAACTGCAGTCTGAATGGTGTATACAACACGGATGTATGCATCAGAGCACACTGTGAACATACTCCATTTTTTTCTTTTATAACTTGCCAATAAAAAAGACCTCTAGTCTTACTTATGTGAAATGCAAAGTACAGCAAATAACTAGTGCTCTCTTCATTGCTTTTTTACATAAACAATGCGTGGACAATGTCATGGTGATTGAGACAAGCTGATGTTACAGGAGAAGCACATTCTTACGGACCTAAGTATGAGTGTGGTTTTCTATTCAAACTTGGGAAAAAATATGGACGACACAGTGATGCAGGACTGTAGTTTTAGAGTTGGATAACGCATGTATGGGAAACTGAGGACCCATAAATGTTCTTTTAAAGGTGTGTAATAATAATCGGGGTATTCACTGTTTTAGGGGGCACATTAATTATCATCGTCTGCCTTTTTGATCCGAAACCGGCATGCTGGTGAGCAGTAATTTATTATAAAAAATTAAGAAGTGTTTGACTTTGTACCTCCAGCGAGGCAGCAGCGAGGCAGAGCGGGGAGAGAGCACCTGCTCTCCGAGCCCTCGGCCGGGTGGGGATGGAGCCTGTGGGCCGGCCGGGCGGGGGAGGCCGACGTGGCGACAGCAGCAGCGGGACGTCTCGACGTGGGAGAGGGCGCTGCCGCCCTACAGGTGCCCTCGGGAAGCCGCCCAGGCTTGGTGCCCTGTGCCGCGGAGCCGGGCGGAGCCGCCTCCATCCCGCACCCGCCCGGCCGGGAAGCGCCGCCTGCCCGGCCCCGCACCTCGCACCTCCCGGGCCGCCCCCGCACGGGGCCGAGCCCTGGGGCGGGCCGGGCCAGCCCCGGTCCCGGCGGGCAGGCAGGGACGGGACAGTCCGGAGCCGGCGGTGAGCGCGGGGCACCGGGCGCAGGGAGGGGGCCAAGATGTGTCTGGTGGGCAGGACCGGGAGGGGCCAAGGGGTAGCCGAGGAACGGAACGGAACGGGACGGGACGGGACGGGACGGGACTGGACTGGACTGGAAGGGAAGGGACGGGACGGGACGGGACGGGACGGGTCCACCCCGCCGGGTCGGTGTGGGCGCTTCTCCTGTCCCCTCTCAAGCACTGTAAAGGGAGTGGTGCTGCCTTGTGTAGGTTGAAAACCAAGGGTTATGAGTGCCAGGGCCGGGGTTTCCCCTGTGGCCGGTCAGTTGCCGGCCAGTGGGAATACGTGGTGTGATTTCGGCCGCACGGCACTGGAAACTACATACGGCGTGGGAACGTCCCTATTGCCTGCCTTCCGAAACAGGTCGCGTTTCCCGCTAAGGAGGACACCTTCCTTGCAAAGCTGATATCGCGCCAGTGTGTTCAGCACTTTTCTGTTCAGCTAGAATCACCTTGTTGTGACAACAAAGTGCTCTACAGCTATTGCCGCAACATACCTGCCTAAAAGGTGTGTTACTACACCTTTTTAAAAACAGAATTGGAAGCGGAGAAACCCGGGATGAAACAGCCTAGAGGAAGACATTTCCTTTAATCTGAATATTAAGGCAGCTTTCACAAAACAAGTCTTTAATAGAGCATTTTTCACCCGCATAGAAGAACACTGGGAAAGAACTTGCTGTTTGAATCTTTTCTTTTTTTTCAGTCAATATCCCACTGTTGTAACGTATTGTGTTTCTGGGTTTGCAGAACAGAAGAGCGGTACTTGTACCTGAGAAATCATGTTCAACTTCAGAAGCATCCAGAAGTTACTACAATACCTGAAATTTTTAATTTATTTACTCATCGAGAACGCCTTCTGTATATTTCCTCTACGCAAAAAAAGTTTTGCTGGTGAAATAGTACTTATTACTGGGTCTGCAAATGGGATTGGAAGGCAGGTTGCCTTAAAATTGGCTCCTTTGGGAGTAACTTTGGTTCTTTGGGACATTGATGATGAAGGTAACAAAGAAACAAGCAGATTAGCCCAACAGAATGGAGCCAACAGGGTGTTTGTCTACCATTGTGATTGCAGCAGTAGGGAGGATGTCTATGAACAGGCAGACAAGGTAAGATCTGCATTTTTTCATTCTTTTTAATAGAATATCCTACTGAATTTATGGGTTCTTTTAGAAAATATACTATTCCCTAGAGGGAAGCGTTCCTGTAGGACAATGTCTTTCTTCTTTTGAAAAGTAGTTTCTAGATGGAACTTAAACTATGGTTGCAGCAAAGTAACTGGTTTTAATCAGTTCCATTGAGATATATCCATTTCTAGTCTTTATTGTGAGATGGTAATATTTAGAGTACGGTAAGACAAGCAGCAGAGATTATCTCCATATATTGTCTTATGTAGGCTTTAAAGGTTCTTTAAGATATCAATAAATAATTTTGAAAGAAAAGAACAATCAGTGGATATTCTACAAGGGGGATTATTTCCTTTGCCAATTTGCTAAGGAAAACGTATTTCTTTAAGAGTGATGTGGGATGTAATGTTTTCAGAAATGTTGTTAGGATGTGGCTGATCTCCAGCCAAATAGATGATTTCACTTCAGTTCACTTGTTGATCAATACAGCTGGAAAATAAGGCGGAGAAGAGCTTCATTTTCAATGAAAGTTCCTCTGTGCTGACCTATGCTTTGTAAAGTATTATTTTATTATTTTTATTATTATTGTCATAGCTCAGAAATTGGACACGGAATTAATATTATTCATTTTCACTTTTCCTTAAGGTGCCTGAAAATGTTTCTTAGTGTAACTTCACTTACAATGTTAGCCACTCTGCCACTTTATCTAAGTGTAAACTTTTGTTAAATTCTCAATGTACATACTTACATACATGACTCACAAGTCACATCTTTGATATCCTGTGGCAGAAGGCATGCATCAGATAAATTAGCTAAATTATTTTATGATGCGATTGTTGCTAGATTGTTTCAGAATACACTTGAAATGTAACATTAATTTTCTAGGAGTTGTGAGTGGAAAGGTGGGGATGTGATGGGGCTCAGCTCTTTGTTTTGTGGTTCTTGCTTTTAGTTTTAACCAAATCAGATTAAGTCTTTCTGAGTGAGGTTATGAATGTTTGGAACAGGTTTTTCCCTCAAGAAATGTTCTTGAGGAAAAGTCCTTCTAAAAGGTAGGTTGGATTTAGGATCTGTAAGTATCTGGAACTACAAATCTCATGCTTGCATCCAGCAAGGGATTCTTTTACCCACACTTGTAAGCAGCATGTGGACCACAGCTCGCTAACACTGTAGAGCAAAAAATTCCACTTGGGGCAATTAGTGCTAGATGTTAAGAACCACAGGAGGTATCTGGGCAGTAATGAGGATATATTTATTGTACCATAATAGTATGTCTGCAGAGATGAGAAAGGTGTTGAGTGTTCTGTGCTGACACAATACACGTTGGTTGAGGAGGATGATCTTTGCCAGGGACTTGGTCGGTACAGATGATGCGATCCTGTCACCTGTGGGAGACATTGATAAGGATTGCAAAAATTCTGGACCAGCAATTGCAGTAACTTCAGCAATATTAATATCTATTATCACTTTACAGTGAGATGAAATTTCTATCCGAGCAACTTGTGGGCAGTACTTCAAATGTGACATTTGATCTTTATTTGGAATGATACTATAAATCAAACAGCAATTTTCCTTGACATTTCCTTTTGCAAGTACAAAAAACCTCATTTATCTTAGAATTTACCAAGATCAAATATCTTTTAAAAAAATACCACTTTAAATTGGCGTTAAACCCCTATTCCCATAAATATTATCTGTTTCTTGCAAAGACATGCACCAAAAATGACTAATTTAAGCTTATGTAGTTAATTTCTTTGTTGGACTTCATTGTCCACACTGAAAATGTTGAAATTATTTGTTTGCTTATATTTTAGCAGAGTCACAAAAGGTTTGTTTTGTGCCCTCAGGTAATTTTCAGTCTCTAAACACAATTACCAAACCAGCCACAAGACTCCAGCCTGCGGAATTTGCTGTGCACACATCAGCAAACACTGTTTTGAAGTGCACAGACTGACCTGCCAACAGAAACTTAAAGAACAGTTAAAAATTTAAAAATTGCTGTTACAATGTCAAATTATTGTTAACAGCACCAACATATTCACAGGTATTTGCATGTATTGTTCAGTCATGGAGGAGACAAACATTTTCTTAGATGGAGAGTTTTTCAACTATGGGCCTCCTCTATTCTTGGAAATTAATCTGCAAATTTTTGATTGGTAATAAGAAAAGTCTTGAGCTTGGACATAGAAGAGAAAGC
This sequence comes from Lanius collurio, assembly GCA_020086605.1. Lineage (NCBI taxonomy): Eukaryota > Metazoa > Chordata > Aves > Passeriformes > Laniidae > Lanius > Lanius collurio. The sequence continues at coordinate 28,564,983 of JACBWW010000003.1, read as the reverse complement.
AATAGCAAGAAAATTAAATTAATTGTTTTTATTTGGTATACTCACTGCAGAAAAACCTAAGTATTTTCCCATAATGTAAGTTTAGTTTCTAGTAAACGAAAGAGACCATTGGAGCCCCTAAAGAAGAGGTTTTAGAACAAACTGGTCAAGTGAACAGCAACTAATTTTCAGGAACAAGCAGTGTTCACTTGGGAATTCTGAAGGAAATCAGACTTAGATCTGATGGGCTATAAATGCAGGATGTGTGTTTTACTATAACAGATGATCAAGGAAGAAAGCATAGTAAATATGCCAGTCTTAAAGGGCATTTGAGAGCACAAAAACAAACTATGAACCTGACTTACAGAAAACTGGTAGAAATTACATTAACACAAGAATTAACAGACACCTAAGAAAATTTTTGAGACCCCAGATAACCATCCACCTCCAGCTGATTCTACATACTATAAGTAAATCTTGGCCATCTGCTTTGATATAAATCCGAATCACAGCACAGAATATTTTGAAAAAAAAATACAAATAGAGGTAATGATAATTTTATCTATCTGTTTCGTGGTAGATGCTTTTGTACTCAGAGCATTGATATCCCCCAGTTCTCCGAGCTGTTTAGTAGAAATTATATGACAAGGGAGTTGAGCAGGCCAATACCAAAAACAGGGGACTAGAAATGTTCTGAACCCAATTAAAGCGGGGTCACAGTGCCCACTAAAGTTTTGTAAAATTTACCTTAGTTTTTTGTGGAAGCCAAAAGTATTCTGGAGTTCGGGGAGCAATTAGACAGGTTTGGGGAGTGAGACAGGGTGGAGAATCACTGGGATATATTAAACACATGATATATGATATAAATACCTTATACCTCTCAAAAGATCCTAAGTTGTCGCATGGGAAAATTGAGTACACTGGAGACCTTAGAGCCCAGGTCCTTTATTCATTGCTTTCCACCATGAGACAAGGGCTAGGGGGCTTACATGGATCTTTGATCTGATGCATTACAACAGTTCTTACATACTTATGTTTTCATGCACATTATTACAAATATAGTAATTGCAATAAGTTATTGCAAACATTACCAAATGTTTCCATAAATGAAGCAAAAGAGGCAGTGATGCTTTCTAAAGCTTTCTCTTTGTCCTTTTTCTTTTTATTCAGGTTAAAAAAGAAGTTGGGGATGTTACTATTCTAATCAATAATGCTGGCATAATGCTTGGGAAAACGTTCTCTGAGCTTACAGATGAAGACTTTGAAAAGACCTTGAGAACCAACTTCTTTTCTCAAGTCTGGGTAAAGTTTTTGTGGCTTTTTTATTACTGAGCGACCCAAAGGTACAGACAAGTATTTTAGCGTGAAAATCACGGTGGTGGCAAATACCTTGAAAACTCAACTTGGAATAGGGATGTGAAGGACCTTGGCTGGGGGAATATATGTTGTCATAATCATATGTAATTGGAGATACACCACACTGACAGTCTCCCCAGGATGTCTCAGTAGTGTTAACACAAACCTGCCTGGGCACTCTGGTAAATCAAATTTTGTGCAACTGTATTGTGAAACATGCCCTGCTTGTGACAGTTGTGGTTGAAGGTAGGGCTGATCTGATGGCATGTGACTTCTCTGCTCCTGATGATTCCTGGCATCAGAAGGCTTTGCCTAAGAGAGTTGCAGCATTCAGGGAGACACAACCATGGTTTGTTGGCAGCGTTTAGAGTTCAACTCCATGATCTTAAAGGTCTCCAGCCTAAATGATTCCATGATTTTATGCTGCATGTGTTGGTATCAGTCTTCAGGCTGCGCTTTCATTCCTAGTCACCATCTGATTAAAGAACATATCTAACTAGTAAGAATTTGTTCTGGTTTCTTACCTCTGAATGAATTTGAAGTTATTTGTGGTCTCAGCACACTTTAGGAGGAGGGTTTTTTTGTGAGAGAGTGTTACTATTCCCCCTCTTGCACTTTTTGTTTACATGCCTGAGTGAACAGCCTGGATCAGGGAACAATATAGCATTGCAACTCCTTTGTCAAAAGGCAGCTCTCAATGGAAACTCATTGCAGATAGAATTCCTCTAAATATTCCCCAGCCACAATGCATTAGTCTTCCAAATACTTGAGGAAAATGGAGTGGGAAAGGTGTTCCCCCTTGGAGATCTGAAGAAACAGAGGGCAGTAGGATAGTGATGCATTAGGCATTCACATCTGGAGTCTAATAGGATTCCTCAGCTATTGAAAAAAACCTGTTACTGCTCTTGTCTGTTTTTCTTATCTTCCCCTTCGTCAAACACTAGCATTCTTCCCAGTTAGTATCACCCACAGTGGTGTCCTGGACTGCTGGAATTGTCAGGCAGTTCAGCTGGAAACAAGAAGAGCCCCCAGACAGCCGAACTCTCCTGATGTGTTGAGTTCTAGCTCCCTCTGGTGTACCGAACCTTCGGCAATAGTCTCAAGTAGTCGCGAGGAACCAGGAAGCAGAGAAATCACAAACTTTGCTGCTTTTAATAAGATATTTTAATACTGTTAGATCTTCAGACAGAGGGTAGTCATTCAAGGAAATGCTGTCTCTCATTTAAAAATTGTTACAGAGATAAAAGGTCAGTTGGGCTTCTTGTATATTGAAGGCCCAGAAAGCAGGTCAGGTTGTATAGCCTAATTTTGGAATGAAACACTTCTGTTATGCCTATTTATAAAGGAATTTTTAAATAAATATATTTATGTTCTTTTAGACTTGCAAGGCCTTTCTTCCAGCCATGGTGGCCTGTAACCGTGGGCAAGTGGTTAGCACAGCCAGTGGAGCTGCATTACAGGGAGTCTACAGGGCATCAGGTAAGTATTGTCAGCTGCCATTACACTAATCACTTTTCTTGGACACCTGCAATCAAGGGCTCATACTTGGTATTGATAATATAAGTCATGTTCAGCTTTCACCATATAACTATAAGGCTTATGGGAATGGGCCTGCCTATCCATGCATTATAATCTTTTACACCTTAGATATGTGTTTTTAGGCTGTGTGGTTCCATCATTCACTGTGGATGAATTCCTGAAGAATACCAAACTACCTCTTATGCCTGTCTTGGAAGTTAGTCTTTTAGCAAAATCGTGTTTCTTTGTATGTAACAACTGTTTTCACACACATTTGAAAAAGTTTTAGGAAATTATATGTAAGGTAGTATACTAAAATAGTTTCTAACAATTGGAAAATTGTAGAATAATTTGTGTTGGAAGAAATCTCTGAAGGTCACTTGGTCCATATACTCCCCCAAAAAACAGGCCCAGCTTAGATCAGGTTGCACAGGGCTGTGTGAGGGCAAATTTTGATCATTTTCAAGGATGGAGTCTCATACATTCATCAAATAATAACAATCGGACAAGATTCAGTCTTTCTGGACAAACAAAATGGTGTTGTAGTTGTGAGGCAAATCAGAAGTAATAGGCTGAAGCAGCATTTTTAAGTAGGGTATTTATATTCTACCACTAGAAATAGTTCTTTCTGAAATGTAGTCTGTGATATTAAAAGCTGAAGACATTCTGAACTGAAAGAATGCCTGGTTTGTATAGAAGTATCTGGAAATGTACAGCAAATGCTAAATAAGTTCATCTTCCTATATCTCTCCATAGTGCACTAAAAAAAAACCTCCTCTGAATGGGATTAATTCTATCCTTAGGCAATTGTGTATCATTCATGGGAAGAGTCAATAATCTCCAGTAAGCATCACCAATATGCTTAAAACACTAGACTGCTAATGACAGAACTAAATAATATTGTGGCTTAAATAATATTACCAAGAATTCGTTTCTGTATATAGTTTTTACTGTGGTGCTTTTGACATTTTGGATATTTCTTCTTTCTTCACTTTTTAGATTATTGTGCAAGTAAGAATGCAATCATTGGAATGATGGAAGCCATAAATTCAGAATTGTATCATGGAGGAAAGCGTGGCATTAAAATCACAATCCTTTGCCCTTCTTTTACTAGTACTAGGTTAATTAAAGGTTTCAAAAGCAAGTAAGTAAAACTTAGATTTGTACTATTTCATATGTAATAAATAATCACGGCTCACCAGGTATATCATATACAATTTTTGGTCAGTTGATTTGATTTTCAATTCAGTATTTTTGCCCTAATAGCACAAACAACTACATCTTTTGCCATAAAGAAATGCAGGTGTTGCATATAGTTAATAACAGGGACTGCATAATAACCTCACAGTCAAGAAACAGTTAGGGATGTACAGCAGTATTTAAGGGTAAATGGAACCCTATTCGTCAGGAGAGCGGGGACTGAGGATGTTCTCTGCCCCAAGAAGTTTTGGCAGTGTAATTACAGTTATGGCTGTCAGGATACCCATGGCCTGTCCTTATTAACTGTGCCCCACTGTCTGTACCGGCAGGTGCTGTACTTCTGGGTGAGAATGGCTGTGGTGGTGGTACCTGGTGTGTGGCTCTATGGCTGCAGTGATGGGAGAGGCTGCAAGCACTGAATGAGCCGTTGCAGGAGTGCAGGACCAGTGATCTTGGTTTTTCAGTGCCTTGCTCCTGCTTGTACCATTCATCATCGTGCAGCAGTGCCATGTGTGCAGAGCAGAGCCCTTCTCCTGGCTGGTGACAAGCCTGGTCCTGGTCTGTTCAGCTGTCACCTCAGCATTTACTGCAGAAAAAGATTGCTGGAGAGCAATGATGTGTAGAGCAGCACACAGTATGGCTAAGCTTGGAAGTTTCCAAAGCTGGAATCACTGTAGGCATCAACTTCATTGTGGTCATCTTACAAAAAAAGTCATTAAATTCACAACATCACCAAAGTGCTTTCAATTTATTTTGATGATAGCTGAAGCAAAAAGGTTTGGACATTCCTGTCCAAGAATACTTGAGGGGAAGGGGGAAAATGCATAAATTATTTAATTATGTATGTGTGTGCATTTATCTCAAAAGTAAAGTTTCATCATTTCATAACACTTTTTTCTTGTTTTACAGAAAATCCTGTTTGCTTCCTGTTTATGATCCAGAGTATGCAGCCAGCAGGATTGTGGATGCAATTAAAAAGGAAAAATTTTATCTAATCATGCCTCCATCTGTATACTTACTTGGTCTGAAAATGTAAGCATGTGACTTGTCTTCTAGCATTACCTTCTTTCCTTTGCCATATGCCTGTAAAATCAGTTTAGTCAAAGCAGTCCTTTAGTTAATATCCCTACAGTCAATTCAGTTATATTTACCCAATTTTAAAGAAACAGTAGGTTTAATTTTTTAATAATCTAGGTGAGTAACATTCCTCTGGCCCCTTCTGTGCCTAATAAATGTCTTAAACTGCAGTTCAGCATAGAAATTTCAAAACTTTTCCTGGGACAATACAGTGGGAACAATGCCCAGCACTGTCTGCTTCCAGTCCCTGTCACCACTGCAGTCTGGGCTTTCGAAAAATGTCTTGGTCTGTCATTTGTTTTCCTCACTTATAACACTGAAGCACCAAACATGTTATTGCCAGACATTAGAAGTATTGAACATGCATAATGTATTTGTGATTTCTTTATTTATAAAATACTTTTTAAAAAAAAAAAAAAAATTAGGCTAACTTGAAGTTTGTCTCATCAGTTTCCTTCCTAGAAAAGTGGTGCTATTCCTAGAGTCTTATCTTAAGTTCCCTGAGAGCATGGAAGAAGCCTTCAGTCAGAAGAAAAAGGATTGAAACCAGAAGTATTCTGAAGACCTCTAGCGTCATCTAGTTGAATATTTTCAGTAAAAAAAAAAAAAAACTTAAACCATGTTTACTTCTTGACAAATAATTTACTTCTTTCATGCAATTTTACACTGGTCAGCATGCCATTTAACTCTTCACAACTGTTTCTAATATTCTGCAATTTTCTAAGTAACTTTTGAAAAATCACTAACATTTAAAATTACATAAGTATTATGTTGAGTGACCAAGAAACGACTTTGCATGGACTGTGCTGTTTTCAGACTGAAACTTCAATGAAGTAGCCTAAAATCACTGATTTTTAGTCATGACCCAGTCTCTTATTTCATGATGTCTTGCTGCTTTTGTTGAGGGTTCAATAAAAGTCAGTAAGTCCAGGCACAGAGGTTTGACTTCATGTCATACTGTCAAATTTACACAGACTGTCTTGCTTTTAGAACGAAACTTCAATGAGGTATCCTGCCTGTTAGTGTGGAACACAATTCTGTTGTAAATCACAGGAGAAGGAATATAGACAGGAAGAATACCTCATGTATACTTGGAAAATTGTGGGTGAAATCTCTCCCTATATTTGGAGAGGACTAACACCCATGTTCTTCAACTGTTTTTAAATCAAATTACAACCTAAAGGTCCTAAAGAACAAAAATATTCCCTATAGCAGAAGTTCAGAGATTTGTTACATAAAATATGTGCTGGTACTTAATTGATAGAAATCAATCCTCATGTAAATTTTCAGAAAATGCTAACTTAAAATATTCATAAATCACTTAATTTAAAAACAAATAAACTGCATAGCAGAATAGTGAATTTACAAAGCCTAGTTTATTAAACTCTAAGGAATCACAGAGAACAATTAATAGTCATCTATTGACCACATTTGCCATCATAATTCATTGTACTTAACTAAACACAATTACAAGCACTGGGATACAAACACCTATAAGAGTGCACAGCATTTCCAAAGTATGCATGCATTTAATAAAATCTTTCATATATCTGTAGATAATACAGGGAAAAAATTAGCTGGCAGAAGGAGAAAGGTCTCTGAAGTTTGGCTCTTTGGAAAGCAGGATTTATTGATTTATATTTTTTAAAACTCTCTAGCTGATGAGTAATTAAATATTATTTTCTTCCTGTTAATGAGACAGTAAAGTTTAATTGCTTCCTGCAAATACCAATCATTTTCTCAATTGCAGGCAAATATGTTGAGTATTGGGATTCCCTTATTCAACATGAATGTTACAATTTGGTTCAAGATCTATGATCATTTTAAAGTATGATTACAGGAGTCAATGCAAATTGATATGACATTTTATATTGTGAATGTATTGTGGGCCTGAATATCTTAATTTCATTGCTGGTGCTGCAGAGCTTAAGAGCAGAGCTCATGAGGTGAGAAAAATGTATTTTAAAATCATTTGTGAGATGAGACTCCCACTTGAAGTAGTGTCACATGCTAGTGACATTATATATGGTGAACTATCCATCATTTAAATGCTAAAGGTTTCAGGATGAAATATTTGCAGGCAAGGAGCTCACTCTAAGGGCTCTCTTTTCAGGATCCTTTTCATATTTTCAGTTTCTCTAACTAAACTGTATCAACCTTACCACCTACATCTGCAGTTACAAGTTCACCAACTATATAGGCAGGACAGGAATAGATCAAGAATAATGTAAAGGCAATAGGACCCTACTTTCTAAGCTATATTTCACCTATTCTGCAAAGCCACTGCAAAACCTTATTCTGTATTGCTGCAACCTCAGCCAAGTGCACTTTTAGCTCCATATTTATTCTTTTCAGGCTAATCTGCTTGTCTCAAGAAGGAATTTGTAAAGCTTATACTTTCTAAGTCTCACAGTGATCTGTTAGATCTTCTTATCAGTCCTAGAAATCAGTAACTCATTCTTTTCCATGAAAATACCAGGAAAATAGTTTCAGGGTTTGGAGTTGGTTGTTGCTGGTGGTGTTTGGTGGGGAGTAGTTTCTCTTTTTTGTACAGGAAAGAAGTATGATAGATCTAGTAAGACAATTCTAAAACTGTAAGCCAAAATCTTCCTATTAAAGCTCAGAAGGTGCATTTGGATGGTGTTCCTGTTTTTTAATAGAAAATTATCTTCATATTTTGAAATGTAGTGTGCCACTTAAGAAGTACCTCAGAGTTATCAACAACTCCTAAGAAATGTGTCCTTTCTTTCTTTGAGGCTTTCATCTTATTTGTAACTCCTCCATGACAAAACCTTTTTTACAGGAGAAATTCTGTTACTACAGAATCTGCAAATGAGACTGGAATACAGTTTACCTTATTTTTTTCTCATTTTTTCTCACTCCTTGTTCTCTGCAAAACTGATGAAGAAAGGTCTGTGTTGCTGCACCAGTAGTGAGATAATCTGTGATATCTGTTTCTTGCTCTTGTTTTATGCCCATTGGTACACCATACCTCTTCAGAGCACATTTTTCTTATAAAGGAAGTTGTAGTACTGGGTATCTTATGAAGAACGTTATTCATATTCAAATTATAAGCATTTTGAGAAAGAAACATTTGAATGACTCTTGGTCACTTGGTAATCTAAATGTTTGAATAAACCTTAGAGGCAACGATAAGCAACTTTCATTTCTCATTAATTTCATTGTCTGGCAATACTTAGTTCCTTTTACTTCAGAGGTCGATGTTTCCACCCAAATTCATTATGAGTCCCCTGTAAGTCATTATTACAGTTTCTCATATATGCTCAAGTTCTTCACTTGTAAACTTAAGCATGTAACAAAAGCCTCGAGACACTGAGATGCAACTTGCAGCAAATCATAGAAACAACTGGATTTTCCAGAAATTCTGATAACCTATTCTGCTCTATCACCTGAATTGGCATTGCCCCATTAAATTTTAAAACATTCCCAGAGGAACCTCAGTTTTTCGAAAGGCCTGACCCCGCTACTGAAGGACGGCTTTTATAGAACACACTAAGAATACTCAAAGCTAATTGGAGGCTAGGTTTATATACTAAAATAAAAAACATATTTCCAAATCCTGAAATTGTTGAAGGCTTTTTCATGAGTAACTTTTTTCTCAGCCTCTGTCTGGAATGATTTTTAAATCACAGTTTCCACAGGTAATGGGACAATTTAGGAGAGATAGATATGGCACTGGAAGTCTCAAATCAGGAAATTCCCTGTTTCTCTGTCACTACCCTTGTCATTGACCTTACTTGCACCCTGAGAAACACAAAAAATAGTGAAAGCTGCATGAACTGTGTACAAACATACTGTCCCTGTTTTTCATAATTACTAGTCCTGGGAAAAGGAGACTTCATGCTTTTACAATTTTTCATGGTAACTAGAAAAATAATTTTCATCCCTTTACTTTTACACCTAGAGAAATGTTATTACTTTCTATATTAACTGATTATTTTTAATATTTCATATAATTTAATGAGGAAGAAAGGCCTGAATCAATGCAAAGAGCCCAGTTATTAACAGATCAAAATTCTACATTGATTACTACCATGGATTTTTCTAGTTTCTTTCTGCAGTCAATACAATGTCTCTGTTCAATACTTCAGATTCTTTAGGATGCTACAGACTGCTAATAAAGAATGACTGTTTAATTTAAAAAATAACTAATACAGCTCTAATTGCCTTCTACCATTGCACAGAACTGTTGCTGAAGCCAAATAAATGGTCAGGTGGCCTTCCACTTCATTAACTAACCCCAGCTGTCAGCACTGCCTGAGGTAGCAGTGATTCAAAGAGTCACGAGGCATTGCCCAATGCTTTCATAAACTCCATGCATCCTGGCTGTTCATTGATCAGGGCACTGTGTTGGTGGAGGGGCATTCTAGCAGTTGCTCAGTTGCTTCCTCCATTGTGTCTTTCTCAGAAATGTAGTTAACACATGGAACATTAATAGTTCCAATACGCTTTTTGAGTCCATTTACATGCTTAAAGATACTTTCTTTTCTGCAACATTAGTAGAGCTGGCTCAAGAGTCTATGGTGCTGTCTGTTTGCCTGGAATGATATGCTAGGAGGTAACAGGAAAGAAGGAATTATTTCCTACAGAACAGGAAAAGAAGACAGAGAGTGTGATAGTGCTGAAAAGATCTTTGAAAGCTACTTAGAGTCTGACAGCAAATAAATTAAAAGTAGGAAACCACGCTAGACCTGATGTCTACTTTGTTATCTAAAGCCCTCATTATCTATAGCTTGTATTTCCCTGGAAGCTGAAGGAATTTCAGTGCCTTGACTGCTAAACTGGCAAATCTGAGAGTCCCCACATAAATTAGGAGAAGACTCAAGATTCTAACCATGCCTGCAAAAGTAGGAGATGAGAGACCACACTGTGGGACTATGCAGGAATGGGAATTAGAAGGAAATTGTTCCTCTTCAATATTTAAGCCATGTTACATAAGACCCAGCTTGCCTTACACACATCTGTTTACCACCTGGTAAACTGGTGGTGTTTATTTAATATACATAATTCTTTAATATATAATTTCATGGCAGCTGATTTCCTGTTCTGCAAAGATTTTACAATGACTTTCCTATCAATTATTTCCTCCCATTTGAATTTTTACAATCTTCTTTCCAAAGAAGGAACATACTTTTACACAAAAGTTAGAAGCCACCGCAACAACTAAAGCAAGAATCAGGAAAATAAATACCACTTCTTTCTATAAGGAACAAGAGGGAGCAGTCAGAATTCCCACATAAGGAACACCCACCATAATTTGAGAATCATTCTACACATCACACAATGGAAAACCTAAATTACTTCAACCACACACAATGGCAACGGATGCAATGTTGGGATAAATTCTCATGATGTGTGCTTTGCAAATGAAAGGCATTTCTGTTTTGGAGATGGCATCATATCTAGAGATGTTAATGATAACAATTTGTTGTAGTGATTTGTATTCCACATGCAAAATACCTTTAAAATACCTCCTTCAATACTATTGCAACACAGATACATTCAGATACTTCTTAACATAACCTGATAAAATATCTAAAAGGGAAGTGCAGCAGGCTGCTATTAGAAGATTTTGATAATACTACACTTGCAGTATTGTGTTGATCTTGTGCTATTAATAGGAAATGTCCCCTCTCTGGGGAAAATACAAAAAAAGAAGCATTTAACATTAGTTGGTACAGCATTCAAGAGAGAGGTTGTACATATTTAATTCTTAAGTGTCTGAGCCTTTTTTTTTTCCCTAATATTTGTATGTTTCCAGCTTTTTGCTTCTGGTTTCTTTGCTTTCTTATTAGAATATTATCCTTAGTATTTTTCATATGCAACTTTTAAATTGTCTCAGAGACAGTTCAGTCACTGGGAATCTTCCCTGAAGCTTTTGTATCCATCCTTATTTCCTCAAAAAAAATAAAATCAGGACTTCAGATTGAATGAAAAGCAGTCTCTTAAACTGAGACACAGCTGGAACTACCCTAGTGCTCTAGGTCACTGACAGAGAAAGCAAAAAGAGGAACTTAGGTTATCTGGAGAAAATGATGTGTAAGGAATGCTTGCCTACCAACAGGGCTGCAGCAGTAAGGAGGAAGGCCACAAAGCAAGGGCAGGATTTCTTGCTTATGTATTGTTATTCATTAAAGGACTAAATCTTCCAAAATCATGTTTATTAAATTGTGATGTTTGGGAAAGGAGATTAAACAAACAAGTCTGTGATCTTTTTCTAATTCAACCAGGAAGTTGTAAAAACATTTCAGCTATGTCTGTTGTAAATACCTTTGAACCTACTTCATTTAAAGCTTTCCCATAAAACATATTAGCTGCTTTGGTCAAAGATCCAAATTAGCTGTAAAAATTGAAGTTTTTCCCTTTGTCTGGCTGAGACTCAGAGCTTCCAAATGGTACCAAGAAAGAAAAAGGAGCAGGAAACTTCTGGTTTTGTCCTTTATGTTTAGTCAAATGTGTATGAGCAGCAGTGCCTGGTATACTGTGATTTCAGGGCGTGTCTATGAACCAGGACAGTGTTGGGCTCTCACAAACTCTCAGTCTTGCTGCTGCCTTCTGCCTGGATGGCACAGCAAGGGTAAAGCTCTGCTCGTGGTGTTCACCAGAGCTACAGCAAAAAGACCCAGCCCACTCCGCCTTCACTTGGCTCTTCTACCACACTTCTTATCAGCTTTGCTGTCTGGCACCCAAATGTTGCTAAAATCTAACAGCCAAACAATATTCCACTGACTACAAAAATGAAAAAATCCATTTTCAGACTCTTGTGGCTTGTGAATGATGCCCATTTACAAGAGACAAAGACTTCAAAGACTCTTTCTTATAAGGAATACTTGTCTCCAGATATATTTATTTCACAGCCTGTCACAGTCAGAAAGAACTAACCACTTGGCCTAAAACTGAAATTCACAACAAGAGCAATGAAAAGCAACAAAATAGAAAGCTAAATGGAAAAATATTTTTAGCACATTTGCCAAATCAGTGCAAACTCTCAGGTATGGGTGAGCATTTTTGTTTGCTTCCCTGGAATATGCTTTTAAGCAAAGTACGGCAAGGAATTACTGACATGAGTCACAGCTTTGGTAGAAAGAGCCAACAATTTGGGAGAAAGGGGGTTTATCCTGAGTAGATATTGGCAGAATAAATTACATCTGTGATACCATCAACCTCCTGATTCCACACAAATGTGGGTGAAAAAAAACCCCAGAAGTTTGCAGTCATTTTGATAAACATATATCAGAAAGGTATTGGATAACAATGTCTCTCCAAACAATGAAATGCTTGGCAGAAATATTCTGTTGAAAAATGGCTATTTCACTAGTAATATACCATTCCATTTAAGCAAAAACTCTTCCTACAAGTCTGATAAATACCTAGTTTATTGCTGGTCCACAGTTTACTTTTCCTATCCTGAAAAAAAGGAACCAAAGAAAGAGTAGGTCACTCAGAAAAAGGAAAAGTATGTTCAAAGTTGATTGCCACCATTCTTAGCACAAACAGGACAGGCTTGTGCTTGGAAGCAAGGACAATTCCTTGGAAAAATAGTGCTTCACAATACTGAGAAAGGCAGCAAAGCTATCTTCCCTGTCAGTAAAATTCTCTGACTGAACCAAAAGTGGGCAAAATACAGAGGGAGTTGGTCTTTTTTTTTTTTTTCTTTTTTTACTGATCATTGTGAAACAGAGCTAATTAATAAATTTTAAGTGCATTTACAGCATTTTTCTAGATGTCCTATTTCTCCTCATAAAAAAAACCATGGAATAAACAGTACTAATTAAATATATTATAATCTTACTTAGTTTTCACTTCTTAATAACATGATACTGTTTGCTTTGCTTGCATATGAACATCTTCCTTTTCATCACCAACTAACACGTAAGGGCCCTCCAGAGCCTAAACAGCAAAAGGAATATTCCTGATGGTGCTTGTCTAAATTCAAAGTACATTACATAGAATTGCAGCACACTTTAAACTGAAGATCGAACTGTGCAGCACTTCCTCATTTAAGTTAAAATGTATTCATTCACCTGAATGATCCTGCAGCAGTTGGTAAGTGATCCATCACATTTCATTTTAGTTGTCTGGAGGTGAGGTGGAGGACCCAAACTACTAATTTCATTGCCTGATTGCTTTCTGAGAGCAACAATTTATTTCCACCAGTAGTTGAGGAAGTTTGGATGGATTTCCTATCCTGAGATGCCCATTTAATTGTTTAAAAATGGGGTAAAGGAATTCCAACCTGTGTTCTTAGTGATATCAGCTCAGATATTTGGGCATATAATATACATCATAAAAACCAATGGGAAGGATATAGCAAATTTATTTCCAAATTTAAACTGATATTAAAAATTATGTATATACTACAGCTATACATAATGCCAAAACATGACATTGCTGTTGATATGTTGAATTATTCTTTCGTCACTTCATAGATTAGCAATTACTTTTAACTACTAAATTTGTAGTGATTGGGCAAGCTGGAAACAATGGATTCTGAGCCAAGTGCAGCAGGCAATTGAAACACCAGATATCTTCCCTAGGACTATTGATTTAGCAACAGGTGTTCAAAGAAGTGTTTTAGGTAAAAACCTTCTTCTGCTAAAATCTACTTCACATCACTCATTTCCCATGGAGATCAATGTGGAGTGAAAGGTTTTTATGCTTTAGAGGATATTGTCCTTCAAAATGCTACTGAGGTTAGGAATGAGTACTTCCTATTTCTAAGGCTTCTTTAGTGAATGTGGTCTTGGCTAAAAGGTTTGTCTCCCCTTTCTTAATCACAGCTTCAGAAAGGAAACCATGTTGTGAAATGCACTGATGTAGACATGAAGTTTGAGTTCAAACTCCAATTTTTTTTTAATCTCTTTATTATCGCACAAATTTCCAGGGCATCTCATAAGATTTTGTGTTAATTAGAAATCCTGGGATTCACATCTGAAAACTGAGCTGCTATATAACAGAAAATTAAGGCCCTTGTATAAGTAAACAAGATTGGTTTAAACGGGAGGGACAACTAGGAAGAGTGAAGGGTTGATTTCCAGGGTGGAGGTGGGCTATTTGGGAAACTCCAAAGAAACCTGTGCTGTGGGCTGTGCTCATTTCATGCATTCATTATTGATCTGGAACAGAGGACAAGGTAACACAATCATCTGATGACATTAAGGATATAAAGGACACTTTAATAATTTATTTTGCTCTTTCCTTTATTTTGTACCTTTGTGTCCCAGGCATCCCCAGTGCAGATGTACTGCTTAGCTACCAACTAAACTGAAGCAAACCTCAGTTTCTTTTTTTCCCCAAATGAAAACTGGTCAACATTTCCAGGTTAGTTCACAAAAGGCATGACTGTGGGGATGGTGAACTGTATTATGGTCAGAATATAGGAGAAAAGAGAAACCAAATGACCCATTACAACTCTGAAAGAGAGGTATATGGGCAAGGGGGAAAGGTGTCCCTGTGAGCCTGGCACTTGGACAAAGACATAACTCAGTTGTAGGTACCAATAGGTACACTAATCTTCAGAGCCCACCCTGGCACGATGGCATTGGCAGTAACTCCCATCACACTCATGTAGATTACTTCATGTTGGAAAAGACCTATAAGATCATTGAGTCCAACTGTTAACCCAGCACTGCCAAGTCCGCCACTAAACAATGTCCCCAAGTGCCACAAGTACACATCTTTTAAATACCTCCAGGAGATGGTGATTCCACCACTTCTCCGGGAAGCCTGATCCACTGCTTGACTACTTATTCAGAGACTAATTTTTTCCTAATCTACAGTCTAAAACTCCACTGGTACAACTTGCTGCCGTTTCCTCTTGTCCCTGGTTTCTCTCCCATACAGTACCGTTCTCGATGTATTTTCCTTCAGCTCATCAGCTGCTCCCGAAATTACGGAGGGCAAGAGAGACGACAGTTCTGCACAAAGTTAAACCTGTCCTAAACCTACTCCGTCCTGCGGGCACTGCGGGGCTTCCGGCACCCCCGGCATCCCCCTCTCCCCGCCTGCTGCTGGGGTGACCTGCCCTGTGCGCCTCCGTGCCCGGGCTGCCCCGCCAGCCCTCCCTGCCTTCAGCGCCGAGAGTCGCTTTGTACTATCTACTCTCGCATTTATGGTATATCCATGGCTATTAAATGCTGTTAAACTGGCATTATCTACACCAGGAACTTCACCAATTGATGAAACACCATATAAGCACTTAAACTTTTTTTTTTTTTTTCCCTAACATATAATCCTTAATACGCATCAACTGCTTGGAAAGAAGAAGAAAAACCTTAGAAGCTTGCCAAACCGTAAGTGCACAGCCCTCGGCGGCAACACTGATTCCCTGGGGGAAGAAGAGGGCTGGTCCCGGGAGAGCAGAGGGCGGCAGGCGGGACAAAGGTCCCGCTGCCAAGGGCGGCCGCAGTCGCCGCCCCGATGGGAGCCCTCCTGCGAGGGCGGAGCATCGGCTGCTCCGTCCTGCGTCTCTAAGAGGCAATTTCACAGACTCCACACTTACTCCTCGAATCCTGTCGGCATAACTTGAAAGGCAGAAGGGTGCTTGTGCTTAATCTTTTACCTTTTTCCAGATGGTGGCGATTTATCTTTCCCGCTCACACTGGGGGTGTGTGTTTTTACCACTGGGGAAGAGTGTGGGGTTAGTCCCTCTTTTCACTGCCGCCTTCTATCCCCGGCCCTCACAAGCCCCCAGAATGAGAAGTTCACCTGTCAGTGATACAATAGAATTGTACATCAAGACAGAAACATGAAGGAAACAGACTCACATAACACTATTATGAAAGCACAACATCCTAAATCCAGATGATCTTGCCTGGCTGTAGAGTGCCATATATGCTTTGTGCACACAGGAGTGCCCTCTACTGAATAACAATATCTGTATATTGAAAGCAATATTTTGCCATGAACATTTCGAAATTAAGACAAATTGTCATGGTTTTGAACTGAAAGTAATTTTTTTTTGCTTTTTCTCTAGAAAATTGTTCTGTGTATAGGAAAATCCATATACACCTTCTAAAGCATCTTGTAGTCACCCATATGTGAGGGGCACTTCTTGACAAGAAGCATTTTGACAAGAGCATATATAATACTTTAATAATTGAAAGCCTGGCAACCAGAAAAGACAGGGCACAAGAGGGAAATCCTTGCAGTAAATTTTTATGGAAGTATGGCAAGCTATTTTAAAAGAGATATGCCGAAGACTGCTGGATCCAAAAGACTAGACATGAGACGGTGCCAAATTTGGAAACCCTTGGTAACATGAAATAACAGAAGCCAATGACATTGCCCAGTGTTTATGGAGAAAGAGAAGGATGAACACAGAAAAAATGCCAAAGAATTGGGGATGGAGAGCCACAGCTCCCTGCACATTGGCTATGCTAAGAGAAGTGAAGATGCAGTTATGAGCATGTAGTAGAATTTGTGTCCTCCATGATAAAGAGGCAAAAAAAATCACTAATTTACAATGAATTTACAATGAATTTACAATGAAAAGTCATGTATTTGCAGGTTACTGCAGGAGACAGTTGACCTCATTCACACTCCACTGAAGGTTTCCTTTGATGTTACATGGCTGAGATGTCCTTAATGGAGGTTTGTCACTTGCTGTAAACATGAGGACATTCAGAATGGGGAGCAATGTCAAAAAAGTCTGATGTCCCTGTCATTCAGGTCTGGCACTCAGGAAGGTTTAGTTCCTCCTCATGAAGTAGATGAAGCTCCCCATGGAGAACAGGTACTCAGCAAGTGTCTTCAGAAAAATGAAAAAAAGTTTGTTCTAGTGCAGACAAACAGTGTAAAAACTGTGTAAAACCCACAAGCTCTCTCACATGCCGGCTCTGCAAAGCCTGCACATCCAAACCAGAGTGACCCTGAAGATAATCTGTAGGTCTCTGAGGCACAGACACACACTGCATGGCTACACACGCTTATGATAAAATCTTTGTATGCTCCCTATATGCTTCAGTTTTGAAGAATAAATGCTTTCTCTCCATCAAGTTTAGATTCAATTTGAATACCCCATCAAATGACATTGCAATTCTTCATGCTTTTACTTCAGTTTGCATTGGAAAGCACAAGTATTTCACAGTATGTTATAGCTCCTGAAGCGTAACATAGCACAAGAAAGAAAAAAATTACTTTCCCAGAAATTATGGCATCCTTTTTAGTTACCTAGACAGATGATATCTCAAGAAATGTTGATAAGGTTTGTTCTAGCAGTGCAGCTCATCAGCCATGAGCTTCAGCTTTTAACACATTGTATTTAATGGATTTGCTGAGAACTGTACCCAGAATTGCTGGCATGTATTCCCCTTGCAGCCAGAAAACCAAGCAGACCAAGAAAAAGAGACTGAAGGCAGGTAAGCATATTTTGAGCCCTCTTTGTGCATGTGAGTGTGTGAATTAGGTGTGCCTCCCCAGAAAAGGGTCCATATCACTGCAGGAAACTGCAGTTGCCTTCAGCTGGCCCCGATTAGTTATGCATTTACAGGCACAGAACTCTGGATATTTATACATAGCATGAGTTAGTAAACATTTGAACAAGTCAGTTACTGTGGGAAAAAGTACTATATATTTCACCAGGCTCTGGAAGAAGTGTTATTTATTCATTGTCAAAATCTCACAATGTCTGCAGTTGTTCGTACAGATTTTATTGAGAGGTAACTCTGTGAGACTGGAGAATCGATACTGAAATAATTTGCTTAAAAATAAGGAAAGTGAAACTTTACACATTTTTAAAATCCCTATTTCTTATTTTATCAGGTGCACATTTTCATTTTCTACTTTAGACGGAGAGTACACCATCAGAAAGATCAGGCTTGAAGTTCAAGTGGAAAAACTCATTTACATTCTTCCTTAAGCACTTAAGGATGTGTCTTTCTTCTTTATGGTCTCTTTCTTCTCTTTGCCAAATATCAATTAGCAAATATCTATTACTGCAAACTTGGTAAAACCGTGCAATAATTATAGACCGTCATGTTCATGGTCATTTTCAACCTGAGTCACAAAGAAAAAGTGCTTTCAAAATTTATGCTTTAGACGAATTGGATTCATACAGAGACACATGCTTCAGATACATTTTTCCAGTCCTATGCATGCATATATTTAGTCCAAGAATTTCCATTAGTCTAAAGCAGAATGCTCTGGCAAAATGCCCTCTGCTGGAGGAATCAACAATTCCCAGTTTCTGAAGCTTCTCTTACCAACTGTTCTCTCAACTACAAAGGACAATTGAAGTAAGGGTCCTTCTTTGTCTGCTGCCTGAGAAGGTCAGCCAGGTCATGAAGAACAGTGTCAGAGATGTAAATGCAAGGTGGTATTACAGCAATAGTCAAACAATGTGTTGCAATAACTATATATAAATATAGATATTGGGAATTTAATGGCGAGGCAGGGGTGTAGATATAAGGAGGAGTTTTCAGATATCATTATTAGGGGGGCAACATACAATATTTTCAGGCGCAACTAGAAATGTCTCCTCAGTTTGGCATCTCCAAAACTGATGCTCACGTTGTTCATTTACCTCACAGTCCTTCATTGAATGAAATTACTCAGTTTGTTGACGGTTCATGTGATAAAAGAGAAATGATGAAAGAAAATGGCTCTGAAGATCTTAAATGCTAGCAATTTAGCAATTTGTATTATTGCATTTACCCTGTGTTCTTGGCCATATGGATTCTTCCACTTTTGTTGCCTCTTGAGCAACTTTGCAAATACAAAATTAATAAAAAAACCCAGAGACATAAAGAAATACCATGGACCATGACTAAACCACATTCATTTTAGATTGGTTTACTGTGGATGAGGAAGAAGAAGGTGACTTCTACAGTTAATTGGGCTAAGAGGAAGTCTGTATTTGCCACCAAGGAAAACAATAATATTTATTTTAAATTACTTTGGGATGTTCAACTGCCTAAGTGAAATCATTGTTCAGAAAAGGAAAGACTGAAACTAGACAGATTTAAAACATTGCTAATAGTGACTAAAACTTCTTCTTTACTCACTCACAGAATTAATAAATTACTTATGTTTAATCTTTCTTTAGGTCATATTTTCTGTATGACACTGAAGATTTTTCAGGATGTTATTTTTGATATCTGTTTAAACAATAGGATGCTGAGAAAATTGCTCTTTATTCTTTCATACATAAAGTTCTGTTCATTATTTTTTAAAAAGCACATAACACATTGAGTTTTACTATAAATCTGGCTGGAAAATCATCTCTTTCTTATAAAAGGGTAAAAGTCATTTTAGTATATATTTACACATTGGATGTAAAACAGAAAAGGAAGTGCTTTCACTCAGGATTATTTTTCATTAATATCTGTTGTAAACTCTGTAAACTATGCATTATTTGTCAGTAAATAGTTGGGAATTTGTTGATTGTAATTTCTAACCTTCTATTTGATGATATATGGGGCTGTGGAGAGTGTTAGATAACTGCCTTCAAACAATAGGCCATGAAAATACTTGAATCCAAACAAGATTATAATTAAATGAGGAATTAATTTTTTCTTTAAAAGGGGATATGCTGTTATAGAGCATGTCTAATTTCTTTCCTCTCCAGAAACTCCTTTTCTCAATGGATTTAAGTGTAAAACAAATTTAAAAAAAGAAAACCAAAACCCATCTTCAAAAATAAAATATTGCCTTGAAGTTTCCTGGCTTTAGTCATATGCTTTTTATTTTGAATGAGTGTTCTAAAAATGTCTCTTTTTTTCAAATCACTTGTACTTTCTTAAATTACAGTGTGGTACAAGTAAATTACAAAAATAATTCCTTGCATTATGGCATTCAGCTGCAAATTCTATATCATTGTGTACAGATATGTACAAGTTCATGCACACAGTCAAAAAACACATACACCACATTCACAACTCAATACAAAGAATAATAAGTCCTCTCACAGAGTATTCTAGATACATAAAAGTAACTGAACACAATCCCAATGCAATGCATAGTTCACTCCAGAATAAAGAACCAGTATCCCAGATACCTTCTGAAATATATTTTCAGTTTCTCAGTATTTTACTGATCTCTGAAAACTGCAGCAGTGGATTTTTGGAGAAAAAATGGTCCTTGCAAAAGCAAAATCTTGCCTCTGTAAAGGGCAGCAGGTATCTTTTCAGATGTACCTGCCTTTTGCTAACACACAGCTTCCCATCCCAAAATTAGTCCCACACCTGAAGAGGCTGGGAAGCCAAGATGGCATGCAAACACTGCGGATTGGGTCAGTATGGGATAGCAGCTCCAAGCACATCAGGCAACTCCAGGCTTTGTAATGAGACCTGCTGGGAAAGGACAAGAACATAGAAAGTATAAAAAAGTGTGAGGAAAGATTCAGTGATGACTTTAGAATTAAAGAGGAGTATAAACAAAAATAAGATTCAATTAACAGTGGCTAGACTTAAATATATATATACATTTTTAGAGGAAATGTGGTCTCAATAATAATTTATGATTGTATGGCACTATCTGCCATGGTGAAAATTACCTATGATCTCTAAAAAAATTTATACTTAATTATATATTATGAAAAATGAGACATGAAAATCAATTTACTCTTAGGTCATCCATGAAACTTTGACAGGAATCTCTGTCCCAGGGTTTCCAAGATGCTGGTTCCACTGCATGTATTTCTTTTGAGTGCATATAACTCTTTTTGTCACTAAAATGTCTTACAATCGAAGTGTTAAGTATTTTTAGGTTTCTGCTGACTTTTCAAGAGGCAGAAGATGAAGGAAGATGAGTCCTCATAAAGGCAGAACACAAATACATGGGGACTACCTTCATTTAGTTTTATTGCTCTATTAGTATTTGGTTTTGCACTTTCTTATCAGTACGATAATCACTTTTTTAGTTTGTGTGTTTATGTGTTTGTTAAGTCTGCCTAAGAGCTCTTGTAATGCATAGAAAAGCTGTAAGCTTAACAAAAAATTTTGCAGCTGGTAGAGGGAGTAAAAGCTGGAGTTCAGGGGGTTATGAGTCTGGGGCTGAGCACAGAGAACTTGGGGTGCTTTTGGAGGGTCTGGGCCTCAATCACAAAAACTTCAATAAGAGAAAAATGCCAACTTTGCGTGTTACATCCCATGACAGTGTTGCAAATGTTCAAGCAGCAGAACCAAATGCATTTGAAGAAAAGGGTGTGTTTACTTCCTCAATGCCATTTACATGTTCGCCAAAGAAGCAGGAATCAAGGTTGCACCAAAAAAAGCTTACAGTATGGGAACTAGGCTGTGAGCAACTTTCTGTTCAGTTCTGCAAGCGTTCTTTATACCTCACTAGCATGGCATTGGAAAGTCATTCCAAAATACATTAAGCAGCATGACTTCCAGCTTGCTGCATGCTGTTTGTTCTCTCCTCTTCTTCCCAAGGGAAGATGCTTGGGCAGTGAAGTCTCGTCTGTTTGGTAAAGTTGGTTTGATTATAAATAATTATGTTGCCTCAGTGTTTTTGCTGGAAGACAAATAAATATGCCTTGAACTTTGAATGGAAGGTCAGGTTTGTAACTGTCCTTATATCCCAGGATATTCATTTCACTATCTTAGAGTGGTCTCCAAGAACATTCTCTTTCCTAGACAGACAACTTTTATGACAGCATTTACCCCTACTGAGGTGGAGATAGGGAGAAAATGGAATGGTCTGCATGGACAGATGAGTGCAGTTGTCAACACTAAGATTTATACATTTTTGGCCCTTGTGGAAAAACTCACCGCGATGAGAAGAACCATCTTTTTGTGGGGAGAGATTGTAGACAGCTGAGGACAGGTCTGATGATACACTCAAAGTAAACAGAATGGTTGGGGGCTTTTTATCATAGGTGAATTGTTCTAAGTGCTGAAAGCCTGGTGACCAAACACATCAGACTCTTGTAGTCCAGCCAGGAAGCAAGTGAAGCATGAATAACTGAGTAACGTGTCATCGTCTGCCAGCATGGGATGGGGTCTTCTAGCCAATCAAAGCTTATAGAAAGCATTACTCATGAGTAATGCTATGTCCAAACTTAGCACAATCAAGGAATGCAAAAGGACTTCTAAATTATAGATTCAGCTGATCAATTACAGATGTGCAACGACTAACTCCAAAGTAGACTGCACTCTTCAGAACAGCTTTTCTCACATCATGATTCTCGCATGGGTTCAGTGTCACACAGATGTTTCTCATCCTTGGGTTAACTTTGTCCAAGTACAGAGCCAACAAAGCAGAAACAGCAGCATGGTTGTATAGTGTAAGTAACAGAGTAGTGTCTCATTTACCTTTTTCTAGTACTTGACTTTATGCTACCTGATGAATTTCACTTGATAATAAAAAAGATCCAAGAGGTATCTTTCTTGAAGACCACATGTGAGTAGCCTGGTAGTATCTAGCAATTATTCATCAGTGCAAGCCTGCAGAAAGGACTCAAAGCAACTTAATACATTCTCCACCATCCTTCCCTGTCAGTGGAAACAACTCATTTCCATGGCTGACCATCTCAAGTGCCTTGAGTATGGAAAGGATGTGGGAGGGTGTGAACATGCTAGCTCTCTCTAAGTGGTCCTTTCTCTTCATGTTAGTGACATTCAGCCACTCAAGGTCAATGGCTCTGAAGGTCAGCGTCCAGACATGAGATCAAGTGACCCTATTTCTTCTGTAGAATAAGTAATTGCTTGTGGGAACTCATTGAGGGCCAAGATGTCATCCACACCTAAACTCTGTCACGCCTGACATTTCATTTTCTTTAGTTAACTAATCATAATAAAGACTGAAGGTTTAGTATTTAAATACAATGAGTCTGTCAGTATTTTGTTTTTCTAATTCTTTTCCAGCCATGTCAGTCTTTTACTTTCTTATTGATAGCACAGAACAAACTAGTGCTTGGTCAAAACAGATTTTCTGTAGTATTGCTTTATATGTTAAACATCTTCACTGCAATGGAGTAGGAAAAAGTAATAACATCTCTTTAATAATGAGTAGTTGCCTTTGCATAAGTACTCAGGAAATTTTTGATGGTAAGATATAACTTCCGTAAGCAATAATTCTTGACTGAGGAAATTGAGAATGGTAGATGTGCCATGTATACGTTGTTGCAATTCTGTCAGAAGGCCATTAAAGCAGTGGAAACAAAGCAAATAAATTATAAATTCCAGAAATATCTTCTTCTGCATGGTTTCAGGTGTCCATTTCCATTCATATTATTCAAGGTATCTCTATCTTTACTTAGCGGAGGCAATTATCTGTTTTCTGCAAATGATTGACACCAGAAATACAGAAAAAAGGTAGAATTTAACATACTTTAGAAAAGCTACTACAATTGCCTCAAAGATCTATCTCTGAAGTAATCAAGAAGCCCACAGACAAGGGAAAAAAATTAGCATAGTGTATACAGATTCAAAAAGACATTTGACAAGATTTAAAATGTCAATGACAAGGGCTAGCAGGAAAACCTCTTGTGCTATTATAGTTGTTCAAAAAAAAAAAGGAGTAAATGTCAACTGCCACAAACTACATGGTGTTCTGATCCAAAGTGTTCATCATATCCAAAATGACCACAAAAAGGTGTGACTCAGAAGGAGACATGGTGTGCTCCTGATGCAGTTATTCAGCATCATGAGGCCTGAAAATGAACCACAGAAAAGCCTCAGGAGAGTAAGTGACTAAGTAAAAAATACCAGAGGAAACCACTTTTATGTAAACAAATGTAAAATGACACATGAAAACACAATCCTAACTTTGCAAAAAAATCTAATTATGAGCCCAACTTGGCTATTACTACTTTAGTATGAGATTTGATAGATATAATATGTGGTTATATAGAAAATATTAACACCAACATCAGATACCACTGTTGAATAAAGAGCTTTTAATAAAAACTCAGGAAAATGCTATGAATTATTAGGAAATGAATACTGAAAAAGACAAAAAATGTCATTATGCCACTGGGTAAAATCAATTATGTATATTATGAATACCAAGACCATGACTGAAAGGGTGTAGCAGAAATGAAAAGGTAGAGAAACCTAGCAAGGGTAATTTTGAACCACTAAGTGGTCTTCCTATAAGGAAGAGGTAAAATAGATTAGGTTTAATAAACCTGATGAGTAGACAGCTGAGAATATAAGAGGTCAAGAAATCAAGGGTGGCATGAAAACAGTGAATAGATAATCTGTACTAAAACATCTGGGAAACATCAAATGGTACTAGCAACAAAATCCACTACAGATACAAATGTGTAAATCATTACAGTTTCTTTTCATCAGAAGAACAGCTGCAAGCTCTTAATTTTATATACTAGAAGAGCAGTTTTTATGGTACTTGAATCTGCTAGCAACACTTCAATGTTTGCCACTGACTGAATCTTCCTAATGTCTAGTGAGACACCTGAGAAACCTCATTCTCTTATTTGACTCCTTGCAGGTAGATAAAATCTTTGACATGTTTATGTTGCAACAAATAATAAGTAGCATGTCTAGTCACTGAAGTCTGCAAACCTAAATTCTCTTCTCAAAAATGGGTTGGCCTCAGTGAATGATCCCTGGCCTGTACTGTCCTCAAAACCATGCCCATGCACTGTTCAGGGGAGGGCTGACTGGTAAGGACAAAACCCACTAAAAATGCTACAGTATAGATAAACACGGGACAGTGGTCAGGCTCTGATGCTGTTTTCTTTAGTAATACAGATGACAGACACTAATGGATGAAGATGAAAACCAAGGATATGATGAATCTTCTTACAGTCTCAAGGGACCCAGGGAAGCCTGTGGTGACTGATCACTTCCTTCTTGTGACTCATGGGCCACTTGCTGCAGAACTTTTTAAGAAACTCACAGTACAGAGGTGTTTTCTACTCTTATGGAGCACACATCCACAAATAACCTGGGATGAGGACTGTGGCAGTATCATAGATACTTCTGTTATAAATTTGTGCCATATAGACACATATCGACAGCCAAAGAATGATAGCAGAGATTCTGTGTAACCACTGTACAATCCAGAGCTGTGTGAATGATGTCATTGTGTTTGGAATAATTCCTAAATCACATGAAAAATACTCATGGGCTGCACTAAGCACAGCTGAACTTTGCCAGCTTTCATTTCAGGCAGGCAGAATTTTCTTTTTCACAAGACTTATCACAGAATCATAGGCACAACAACTGGAACAAGTCTCTGGGGGTTTCTAACCCAACTTTCCACTCAGCACTACAGGGTGAACCAGGGCTTTGTCTGTTTGAAAGCTGGAAAGAGATTTCTCCATCTCCCTGGACTCACCCTCTAGCTCTGCACTATCAGTGTAATAAAGAAGTTTTCTCTAGTGTCCATCCTGAACATCCCAGGCCAGGTGTGATTATTGCACCTTATTATTAGATGAGGAAAATAACTTCCCACAATTTGCTGGCAATGCTCCTCCCAGTGTAGATCACTATGCAATTGGCTTTATTGTGCACCAGAACACAGTCTTGGTCCAAATTTGACTCATTTGTCCCCTGTAACACCCAGGTAATTTGCAACAGGACTGCTACTCAACCTTGAAGTATCCCCTCATGGATAGAGGAGCATGTCTTTGTGTCCATAAAAACAGACAGGTTGCTTTTTTCACCACATATTCAAGCAATAAATAGGACCCAGCAGTGATCTTCAACAGCGTCATTTAAAACCAGAGCCTATGAATTTTATTTTCTTGGGAAGATATGATCAGTCATGCTATTTTTAGGCCACATAGAGTGCGTGGCAAGATAGAATAACATCAGACATATTTAACAGTATTATTTCTATTCTAGTATTCCTGTAAGAATTTTAAGATGCTTAATCCAAAAATACACATTATTATAATGTGTGCTATAAATCAATGAGAATTTACTTTCGCATGGGATTCTTCTTTAAATTAAGAAAACAATGCTTCAACCTCAACATTCATCTTTTATATGCATAACCTGTTTTGGAATGAGTTTCTGTGGTTTATGCATGAAAGTTGGCCCAATAAATACTGGTTTTATGAAAAAATATTTATGCCAATGGCACGAAGGAAAAGGATCATTCTAAGTAAGTAAAAGTTTATTTTTACTAAGTAGATTTTGGGAAGTTCATATCAGGGAAAAGCTTATGATTCCATCAGCACTTTATTTTTTTTTTTTGTAAAACTGACTGCATATCAGAGCCAACACATTACAGGTGAGATCAAAGCCTATTCGACAAAACAAAATATTATTTCATGAAAAAGCTTCATATTTGACATACAAGTGATATATTTCCGTGCTGAAAATTATCTCTCAACTAAAACATGAATAATTTTGAGATATAATGAATCAAATACAAACACTAAAAGTAGAAAATTTCCATGATTGGAGTTTGTATCTACAATAGTAATTTAAGATATTTTAGATGGTAAAATTTCCTGCATAAGTGTCTGCACTACTTTCATCCTATACTACTTGCAGTTTAAAGGTGTAGTTCCCGAGGTTCTGAAGATTTTCCATGGAATATATTAATCCAGCTCTACTACTGTGTTTTTTAAACTAAGAATGAATTTACCACATAAGCTGTATGAAGTGGGATATTCTCAAACTGTCCAAATGGCTAGTCTCCTTATGAGATATCAGATAGTTGCTCCCTGACATGACAATGTGTGCTTCACCTAATTCAGAAAGACAAAAGCCACTCATTGATACTGAGTGTATTTGATTATACTGTATGAGGCTGTGACAATGTTACCATACTGATAACTGGTTCCAGAAAATACCAAGTAACACATATGATGAAAGCTAGACTTGCTCTTTGCAGACTAGTCAAAGACATATTGTTTTCAGCAGGGAACAAAGCAGAAGAACTTAAATCCACAATCCATTCACTAGGAACTGGAAAGTTTTCTGAAGAGAAAAATAGTGCACAAAAGACCAGCAACATACTGAAGCCAGGAAAAAAATTGAATACATCCCTGCAATTCAGAAGCCAAGTTTACTGACCATAAATCTGCAGTGAAATGCCTGGAAAACCACACAGCAGACTTTCAGCCTTGACAGTGCTTTTCCTGGATTCTGATGTTTCACTATCAGCAAGCACAGGACACTGCTCTGATACTCTGGGTGGAAAATGGAGCCCCTCCCTTATCATTTGTCCAGACGGTATGTGTTTTATTCAGACTTCTCCCCATCAATACAGCCATGTCTGTAACATACCTGTGTTGTTGTATTGTAGTTGTGAAATAAGCTCTTGAGATCTGTACTCTTCATTTCTATTCAGTTACAAAACTGCCAGAAGCAGAAATCACAACAAGTGGGGCCAAAATTGTCCAGGTTTTTACTGGAAAACCAGATAACCTTTTGCCCTGTCCTACTGGATGGAAAGCCCTGCTGCTGAATTAAGTTTTTCATGTCTGACTGAGCTGTGCATACAGGCTGAAGGATGCACTGTGCTCCCTCCAGTGCCATGACCTGCAGCAATCTCACTAGGTAGGCCTCGGCCAACCCTGCCAGGAAGGCTGGAATTTCTTATCTTCCACAAATTTCAGTTCTATTTCTTTTCTGAATTCCATCACCCACATTGTCTTGATGTGGGCAATGGGCCAGCCTGAAAGCTAACCTCCTTTTCATCCCACCCAAAACCATTTTTCTCAAAACCTACATAGCATTGCCTGCTTCTGCTTCACCCTCTGACACACCAAAGCCCATCTCTGACACCCCCAATTCCTTTAAAACCTGGCATTACCATAAGACATTTACAATAATTAATTGCTACAGATTGTATTGATATAGGTGGTAGAAAAAGTTTTCTGCTTCAATTATGTTGCACTGTGAATTTTGCACTGAAATCAGTGGCCAAATTTCTATACATTCTTTAGTCATTCACACTTTTCCATAGCAACAGAGGGAAGGGCTGTGGAAAGGAAAAGGAATGAAGAAGTGCCTAAAAGAGGGTATCTTCTGGTGACAGCATTCCATCTTCCAAAACCAGTTCACCTCTTAGACAGATTTTTACAAGTGAAGTGGCAGAAAAGATCAAACATAAAAACCTTCAGCTTGCACAAATATTTCAGTCTTACCACCAGGCCATGCCTATACAAAGTCCTGCTGAAGATAGTGCTGAAATTGTGTTACAGTTGTTCATATTCCCTTGACTGCACAGATATTTTTAAGGTGCAAAGACTTTCCTGGACTGATATATTTCCTCACAAACAGTGGTATCTTAAAGTCAGAGAATAAATACTAAATTTGAGAAACAAACTTCCTTTTAACAGAATTAGATAAGAGCAATGCCTTTTAACAAAGCCTAAGAAGCACTAGTATGCCAATTTTACTGCCACCTTCTTCTCAAAGCAACTTTGCCTTGCATTGCTATTAACAAATCCAGATACTAAGTTCATTGTAATGAATAGGTTAAAAAGAATAACATGGGTATTTAATGGTTAGTCATAATTTCTAATATCCCACTTCAAGAGACAAAACTGCACATTTTTTACCATATCATCATAGATATCCTCCACTATTTGGTTTGAATGGGACCAGTTTAAAGCACCAGAATCAACAGTTTTACAAGTGGTCTTCCAGATTTCTTTATGACAGCCTACGGGAAGGGAAGGGAAGGGAAGGGAAGGGAAGGGAAGGGAAGGGAAGA
>JACBWW010000003.1:28490014-28531249 GCA_020086605.1 Lanius collurio | reverse complement strand
ATCCATGGATCACAGTCTAAAATGCAACCAATAGGCAGATGTACATTGTTTCCCAATTCAGTGGTACGTTCAATAATTAATAGTTCCCCTAATTGCACAATATAAATACTATGTGCCTATTCTCTAGGGCCTACAAAGACAGGTGAGATAAACCCCCAAGACTTTAATTATAGGTTTGTGACATACTAACATGGACAAACCGAAAGAATGCACCTTACATACAAAAGTCTTTTTCGTAAGGCAAAATTCACTGAGATTATCCAGAGCTCAAAAGGCAGAAAAGCAACATTTCCATAATTATTCAGAAGCTGCTGTAATGCATGAGCACATAAATTATATTTTCTCCATTTATTCATCAGGAACATTAAACACAAAACTGTTTTCTGTGGCTTAGGACATCCCTGACTGAATGTGTCCATATGCTCTGGGGGAAAAGCACTTGTTTGCTTTCCCTGTTCTTAACAGTGTTTGTGTAATTATGTGCTTCTGGCTACATGAGTAAAATACAAGGTTAAATAGATGTTTTGACTAACACAGTATGGCTGTTCTTCTGCAATGAACAATGTCGCTGCCAGTGCTGTATAGGTATGAGTCGTGTCAGATCAGCTGTGTACTTCTGAAATGAAACACTTCTTTCTTTAAACTGCTACTCTGAGCAATAAGAACATTCTCCACAATCACTTTGCAAAGTGTCCAATACTTACTACATACATACATAAAAGACTGTTGAAATGGGACTTCTAGTAGGCAATCACTTAAAACACTGGGTTTTAATACACTTTTTCTTGTGTATACATTTGTTTTATAAACAACTGCATAAAATAATTACAATTTTCACCATGAAAATCAGTCTGATTTCCAGGACTAAGGGTGCAGAGGGAAAGGGCAATTTCTTTTCTTTCATTTACACCTTGAGAATGACAGTCACTTGTTATCACCTACTTGTTTACTGTGAGAAACTGAATAATCATTCACTTTGTCCACACCATTTGAGAAGTTACATTCCTCTATCACACCTCTCCACTCTCAATTCTTCCAAGCTGTTGAAATGCCTCTTAGGCAAAAGCTATTGCATAGTGTGACAGCTTGTTCACTCTTCTGCATACCTTCCAAGTTGTTCTAGATCTTTTCTGAGATGGGAGCAGAAAGCACTTGTAGCCTCTACCTGCATGTAAGGCTGCCCTGGCTTTCCATCAGGGCACAGATCTGCAGGCCCAGATGAGATATTCATGACTGCCATACTTGGGAGTCTTCCCTCCAGCACATGGAGGTTTAAATTAGTTCTTTGGTTACACCCTGCTTTTTCCATTCCATGTTCTCCTCCAATCCCTACTTACACCTACTAGAACACACTTTCAAACCCTCTGCTTCCCTATAAATTCAATTAATTAATTAAAACCTTGCTAACTTTTCTTTTGCTGCCTCATTTCCCAGACCTCCAACTTTTTTTGCTGACTTTGCTTCCCTGCTGTCTCTAATTTTTCCATGCCAGAAACCTTGCATTATTCTTTACTGGGAAGAATTTTTTCCAAGTCCCAAATATCAGGAAATTGCCTCATTCTGTTTACTACTCAGTGAGAATTATGAATTACCTTCTTTTTTCAATTTCTCCCTTTAAATCCATCCCGACGGCCTGTGCATATCTGTATTGTAAATTATGTTTTAGCCCAGAGTCTTCCAGTAACTACTCACAAATAGCTTTTTTTCATGAAGGAAGGAGAAAAATCTCTTGTGGGACACTTCCTCCTGCAGTATAGGCAGGTACTCTAGTAAATAAGGATGCTAATAACATACCATGGGCACATAGGGGAGTATGCAAAAGCTCTGAGCAAACAGCTACATAGCAGCCATCTCTTTGCAGCTGATTGTGGCAGCCAGCTGATTATCTGTGCTCATTGTGCATTGAAATTACAGCTTATGCACTGGCAAATAAAATCCTAGTGCGGGATCAGAAAACACACACTGCTAAACAAAGCTGATTTATAACAGCTCTTGGACACATACTCAGTATTTGAGCATATGCTGTAACATTTCTGCATCAAACTAGAATGCACCTTTTTTTCATTCATCTCGCTATTCTGAATTAAGTGGGTTAACTCTGGAGGCAGATAGGAGCTCAGCTAACGCTGCCTGATACTGGACTGATATAACAGGCATTCCATTATGGGTAAGGAACATAATTTCACACACACCCCTGTGTATAATACTACCTGTTGCCAAGGTTAGAGGCAAGAGCACCCATACCAATTTCTCATCGCATGGGAGCCCCAATTAAGTTAGTCTTGTTTTGTAAGCTTTCACTCCTCTTGCCACACAATCCTCTGCACTGTGTGAATATATGATAAATTTCATCACAGAGGTGGCCCATATCAAAATATTTTCTTGCAGGTCTTTACTTACCTATTCAGATGAGGTTCACTACTCTGTTGAAAATGCTCATCTGACTTCTAGTAGCAAGGCACTAGGGTTTCTATGAAGATCTACTCCTTTCTTAGCAGTTGCAATGTGTGACTAAGGACAAGTTTGTGTAGGCTGCAATTGCAGTAACATACCTACAATTGCTAAAGCAGCTGACACTGCCAATGTAAACTTACTACAGGATTTTAGAATAGACTGATTTGGAAGGGACCTATCAGGATCATTAAGTCCAACTCCTGGCCCTGCACACGACACCCCAAGAGTCACACCCTGTGCCTGAGAACATTGTCCAAACACTTCTTGAACTCTGTCAGGCTTGGGGCTGTGACCACTTCCCCTGGGGAGCCTGTTCCAGTGTTCAACCACCCTGTGGATGAAAAACCTTTTCATGAGATCCAACCTAAAATTCTCCTGACTCAGATTCATGCTGTTTCCTTGAACCCTGATGAGAGCAAAGAGATCAGTACCTGTCCCTCCACTTCCCCTCGTGAGGATGTTGAAGAGCACAGTGAAGTCATTTTAGGATTCTACAGTAAGCATTCAAAGAGAGTAGAAAGATCAGACTGTTTACAAGCATGTTACACTATTCTTCTTCAACAGCTGGAGTATATGGGGGATAACTGATGCTTTAATATAAAAAATATTTATTGCATTTTGAGTGTTCTGATATGAAAAAAAAGAGAAATAACATGAGAGCTTTTAAGAGAATATGGCTCCAACAGCATGACAGGATATTTTTGTTTTTTTACTCTAAAGTAAGGATGACTATCCTAATCAACATGCAATTGCTTAGACCAACCTTTACTCTCTGTTTGCTTTATCCATTCTTCTTATGACACATCTATAATCAAGATTAAACGGTGGTAAAGTCAGGTGAATGTAATAAGACATCTACCACAGATTCACGTGAAGTATAAATAGCATTCTAGTATGCTACTGGGTACACTGTTCCAGAAGGGGCACCAGTATCTACCCAAGAACAGATGCCAGGTGTTTCCTTGAGTTTGAGGAGGGCCAAAATACAATACAGCCCTCAGTAAAAAAGGCTACAGACTAGCAGTGCACTTACACAGCACAAGTACTACAGACAAGCAGAAGTGACAGCACTTACAAAATTCCTCAAACATATTCTTTTGACTTGAATGACCTTGGGTTCCTTTGAAGACATCCATCAGGATGTTACACAAAACAAACAAACAACACTAGTTCTAGTTCTACACTCCTGGAATTCTGACAGCACTCACAAGTCAGTCCATAACTAACATGTGGCAAGAGGGAGGCATCCTCATCTGATACAAATTAAAGTAGTTCTACTTCTAGACTAGAATCAAGAGTAGTGATTCCACTTGTGTCTTCTCTGACACATGACTGTGGAAGATGGTAATCTGAGAGTCTTAAAAATGGTTTATCTACAAACTAATTTTAGTCTTTCATAATGTAGACTAGTAAAGTGAAGCTATCTGGTGAGTTTTGTTTCAGCAAGTTTCTTACAGGCAGGCAATCTTCCTACAAGGTGGGGAAAGGGGACATGTCTCCCACCTTCTAGCTCCAACTCCAATCATAAGGTCACTTTCAGTGTTAAATGCTATGAATTTCCAAGTATTAGTGCAAAGCACATATTTAAACCTTTTTAAAATTAAATAAATGGGGTGGGTTTTTTATACCTTCTTGTTTTAAGCAAGCCACTTTAAACAATACAATCCACTGTTTGGCTATCATTAGCCTCCTGAATGTACTGCTTTAATACAATAATACTGGAAAGCTGGCATGTTAATGATCTTGATAATGATTTGCCAAGCAAATGCCTTCAGTCATATTTTTTCTGGTGGTACTAAGCATTCTGTCCTCTTACAAACTGTCCAAAGTTGTGAATATTCAGCACCTTACAGTTTCAGAGTTCTGCTGCCTAAGGATGAGGATATGGTTAAAGAAAACTCCAAAACAATGCTGCCCTAAGGGACTTATGTATATATAGCAGTAAATGCAGACCATTTCACTGAATTAGCAAACCCAAAACTCTAGTCCAACTACAGCCAGAACACATTTTTTAAGCTGAAGTGTCGTTCATTCCCTCAAAGGATGCCACCCTGAAAGGGTCATGCTCACCCCAGTGAAACCCCTTCCATGCAGCATGGCTTCACACAGGCCAGGCTGATGCCTGAAGTGGCCACCTAAAAAACAGAGACTAGACACGAATACAAGAATAAAGGTAGATATTTATTCGAAGGACCTTCAGAGATACACCCTCGGGAGTCCAGAGGCTACTGCCAAAATGGACCCCAAGATGGATGACAGGTTACAAGTTCTTCACACTTTTAGAAGTTTGGTTCATTTGCATATCAGGGTTAATTCTCCAATTAAAGCTTCAGTTTAATGAAGTAATTCCCCTCACCTGCCCCCTTAGAGGCTCTTTGGTTTATACTTTTTGGGGCCTAGGACGGTCTGAGTGTCCTTGAAGAGCAGGCTCAGAGAGGCTTTGTTATGTCTGCCTAGCTGAGATAGCAGAAAATAACAGGCTACAAGAAACCGCAGAGTTACACACTAAGCAGTACAGGATTTGAAAAAATATAAAAGCTAAAACTCAAGGCATCAAGGTGACCTCTTCAAATCAACCATGCCTTTAGGTGCAGGTCTCAGCGTGGAGTGATAACCACGCCATCGTATAAATACTTGAAAAAACACACACACACAAACAAACAAAACAAAAAACAAACAAACAAAAACAAAACAAAACAAAAAAAAACCCCAAACACCAAGCAGGGAAAGTGGTGCGGGAGAGTCGTCCCAAACTGCTCCGTCCTTCGAGCTTTTGGCCCTACTCCGGCCTCAGCAAAGAGTAGCGGAGGCTAAGCGTCCTCACCGCCGCCCGGGGCCGCATCTCTCCTTCCCGGGGGCGACCCCGCAGCTCCGTGCTGGCAGCTCCGTGCCGGGCCCGCTCCCCCCGGCCGGCTGAACCCCATCCCGGCGGCCGGCAGTCCCGGGCGGCGTGCGGACAGCCTGGCGTTCTGCGGCCATCCCATCCCGTGCCGTGCCGTGCCGCCCCCGGGTATCCGGTCAGCCCCGCGCCGGGGCGGGCTGACCGATAAAAGCAGGGCTGTTCCGCTCCGCCCTGCTGTGCTTCTTGTTTTCTTCGCACCGTTCTCGCCTGCTTGTCCCAGAGCTGCTGCGACACGCCGGGAGGCGGAGGTACGCCGGTGCTGGGGCGTTGTGGGACGGGACGGGGTGTGCGGCCGCTGGTGGATCGAGCGCCGTGGGCAGCCGGGCGCTGCGGGGCAGCGGCGCGGTCCGGGGAGGCGGCCTGAGGCGAGTGGTGAGGCGGTCACTGCAGCCGAACGCTGCTCGTGGGGTTTCTGATGTTGCTGGCTGGGTTGGTAGGTGCGCTGTGCCAAGTGAGAGTAAGGTTATCCAGCATCCTCCGGGGACTGAGGAAAATACTGCTACGCCTCAGCCTTTGAACAGCCTTGGCTACAGGACTACTGTGTTTTTGTGGGATCACAACTCTCCCGATATAGTGAGAAAAAGTAATCTTTGCCATATCCTGCTCGGGTGATTTTGTGATCAGCCTTTCGTCCTTCGACTAGCAGAGGTGGTGTGCCGCTCAGCTGCCAGCCTCAGTCCTGCCCTTGTGATCCGTGAGCAGTAATACTCTTTTAAGAGCCTGTCAGGTCTGCAAGAAAGAGCCTGTCGGTGGTGAGTGTTTAGCACCGGTACCAACAAGCCTTTGCTGGCAAAGTTATATGCACTTGAAATCTGTCTGATAAGGCATTGTAGAACGTCTGATACTTCTGCATAAAAGCCATCCACGCATACGTCTGTGTGGACGTAGGCATACTAAGAAACAATACAAGGCGTCAGAAGTCATCTGAGATCTTACACGTACCAAAGATCGCCTTGGTTAATTCACTTGTAAATACGTCTCTGCTCACTTTAGTTGAGAAGCCAAAATCAGCCAAGTGAGTGGCAAGTTTGATTGTATGGATATGCTTGGCTATAGTAGCTGCTGTAATTAGCAATACTAATGCATTGAGTGAGAATGGAGGCCCAGTCAGGTTTGGGTTTGGGGAGGAATATGTCCATGGAAATTAAGCATCTCAATGAAGGATGCAGAGTTGGTCTTCTAACAGGAAGTCTCCTGTGGTCTGTATGCATAAACAACTCTTCTTCATTAAGTGAAAGTCATGCTTTCCTGAAAGATCTAATGTGCCTGTTATCTATACAAACCTAATATATGAAAATTTTACTTAAAGAACTACTGTCACAAATTTTTAACTGGGTTTAGGTCAAGTTGTATATCCCCTCTGAAGGCAATTACCTCACTTGGTTTTCCATAGGGATTAATTTAACATCCTTATCTGTGCCAGAGATACCAGTCCTA
Source organism: Lanius collurio (assembly GCA_020086605.1). Lineage (NCBI taxonomy): Eukaryota > Metazoa > Chordata > Aves > Passeriformes > Laniidae > Lanius > Lanius collurio. The sequence continues at coordinate 28,524,456 of JACBWW010000003.1, read as the reverse complement.
TTTCATGCAAATGCAGGATTTTATGTTAGGTGCATAAATTAGTGCAATCAAATTAAATTCATCAACTGCATTTATTTTAAAGACTTGTTGCTTCTGTTTTAGACTCAACAAAGAATGTCCATGACATTTAATAATATTTTTCCTTATAACTCTATTTTTGCTTAGAACTGTAATAGCTCTATAAATATGAGAGGCTATTGCAGAAAATGCTAATATTGGTTCTAGAAAAATGTTCCAGTGGTGTTCTGATATTTGTTTAATTTCTTATTGGTGTTACTGCCTCTGTGCACATTTTGTCACATTTTAATGAGAACAAAGTACTCAATAGAAAGCATTCACCCCATTACTGTGCCAGAAAGAACTTGTTTTCCTATCCACTATGTCTTTGACAAATGTTTTTCTGTTATCAGATCAGTTTTAAGATGTCCCAAGGTTTCTGCCAGAAAACTTTCTGAAATAACTAGCTCTGCTCTTACAGTGGCCTATTTCTTTTCAAGACCAGCCTAGTTTCCCATGTAGAAAACCTGAGACTCGTGGTAACACAGGTGTGTTCACATGCTAAATTTCATGAACTTTGCTCAGAGTAGCAGAGACCTAAGTGACTTATCTCCTGGCACTTGTCAAACACGATTACCTATACACATAGATAGCAAAGTTAGCTAAGAGATGTAATCAGACTGGGCATGTGGTGCTAAAGGTTGAAGTGTAAGTGCCAAAGTGCTCTACCTTTAGCTGAGAAAGAAGACATTATTGCTTCATAATATTGTTAGTCAAAGATTAAAACCTGTTTTGACCAAGGATGAATTTCTTACACAGCTTTTTTATACAGGGAAATAAAACAACATTCCTCCAAGGACTTAAAGGCCTGCTTGGTGTCATCATTCCTGGGTTGCATACAGACTGTGAGGTTAAAGACATACCTGAGATGGTCTCATTCAAGCCTATGAGATTTGCTTAATGCAGGAAGGTGAAGAGGAGAAATTCCACAGCTTTGCAATGCATTCTTAAAGAGCTGTGTTCAACTGCAAAAGCAGGTTCTCCTCAGTAATGGTAGTACAAGTAGCTGAAAAATCAATAGTGACAGATATTTACCTAGTGTGATTTGGATATTTATATTATCTTCTGAAACTCCTTATGGTTACGTTTTCTCAGCACAATTGGGACTGTGACTTGTTCTGCATATGATTTCATGGTGACAAGGCTACAAAGCAAAAAAAACTTGTAGTCCTAAAAGCACAATTTTTCCTGACATATAGTACTAGTTTGTGAGCACCAAAGTTCTTTGGTCAAACCATAAGTTTTGATTTGTAGTTGTCATGCATTTCTGTTTAAGATGCTCAATGGGCAGATTTCTAGTATTAGTAGTATGTATTTATTTATTTTAGATTTGTATCCACATTCTGTCAGAGCAGAGAATGAAACTCATGAGGGATGGGGAATTTCTAAAGCAGATGAGGGCAGGTGTTTCCTACTGCTGCTGAATGGTAAATGAATTGTGTACTGCATCCTGGAGGAAAGTAGAAGCAACTTGAAGATGAGACAGAAACAGGACAAATATATTAGATATGCAGGTGTAAGCCTATATATATATATTTTAAACAACACTCAAAAACGGGGTAGAGAAAATATTTAGAATGCATCTGGAAATGTTTTTGCAATGTTGATGATTGCATTTTCTCCATGGTTTACCCTATCTGGTAGATGTTTTGGGTTTTTTATCAGGTATCAGAAGAAACAGCCTGAGGATGAACTTCTTCCTGGAAACATTAAAAGTCATTGTACTTCTTGTTTATTACTTACTGGAGTCGCTGGTGTTCTTGGTTGTGCCTAGACGGAAGAAGAATGTTAGTGGTGAAATAGTATTAATAACAGGAGCGGGAAGTGGCATTGGAAGACTCTTAGCAGTAAAGTTTGCCCGCCTTGGAGCCACGCTGGTCCTCTGGGATATTAATCAAGAGGGACTCAACTACACAGTTAGACTGGTCAAAGAAAATGGAGCAGGAAGAGTACACTCTTACATCTGTGATTGTGGCAAAAGAGAGGATGTCTACAGAGTAGCTGACCAGGTAAAGTATCTAATTTGTGGCTTTGACACTATTCTAAGATGTATGCATGTGTGGGTGTAAGATGCATGATTAAGTTTTCTAGTGGATTCAAAACAAGAGATTAAAGTTAATTAATTCTGAATGTATTGTGCTTCCTATCTATTTCAAGAATTCTGATTTTTAGAGTTGACTTGTGTATCTCTATTCCTTAAAAAATAAAAAGAGCTGACTTTCTTTTTCAGTAGCTCATTTTAACTGGGTAGCTTCTCATTCATTCATTCAATTACTGAGCAGGCACTTAATCGTGACGTGCGGAAAATCAATTTATTGAAGCTAAAGCAGTATTTCAGGTTCTGGCAGCCTTGTACCAAAAGTAAGCCTTAAAGACCATACATTGTAAAAAGGATTAACTGCTTAGGCAATTTTCAAATAATTCCATTGCTGTGAAGAGATTTTTGCAGACTTACTTTATCTGAATTAATAAATGTATCTTGATGACTTAAATATTTCTTTCTTTCATTTATGAAGAGCTTTGTAAACACGGCATGTGGTTAGATAATTTGGGCAGACTAGCAGAATTGCCAAAAGCTAAAATTGTTAACATTTTCTAGTGTTACAACCTGTTCTCATTCGCTTAAAATTTGCTATACTTAACGGTTGAACTANNNNAGATGAAAATTAACCTTTAGTTTTGAAGGCTAGCACTCTGGGCCTGTGGAGAAAAGCAGTGGCTGAGCCATTCTGGCCAAATTTGAAAAAGAGAACAGGGTGTAGAACTGTGTGACATGGGTTCAGGATGATGCAAGCAGAGCTAGGCAGGAATAAAGAAGTTGTAATAGGGTCCAGTGCATGGTTTCTCATTTACAACCTTTTGTCAGCAGTGCAGCAACTGTCAGATTCACTAAAAAGCCTCATGCTGATCCACATAGAAGAAAATAGCCTACTACTATTTTTTCAGAAATGTCATGACGTGCTGATGATGTAGAATCATCCAATCTTATCAGTTACAAAAAGACTTTAGTATTAGTGCTCAGTGCCACTGTTTACTTAGTGCAGCATAGCAGACTTTGGTTCATAGTGTTCAGCATCAGCCTTTGCAAGATAAGACAGCGTGGTTCCAGGTCCTGTTTTTTTGCCCCTTCCAGTGATTCAGCTTTATGCAGACTTTGGAATTTTGATGAACTAAATTCATGTTGGTGGGGCAGAATACATTTGAAAACTTTGCACCCTTATAAAACAGTAGACACTTCTGTAGGAAAAAAACCCCAAAGGCTCTGCATGTATTAGGTTCTTGTTTCTTTCCTGTACCAACAGGATGAAGGACAGTCTGTTGGCTATCAAAATCTATAGCTTAAAATGTATTTCTAATGTCCCTCTTCCAAAAGTACCCAAGTCCTAAAGCTTAGTTAACAAAAATGGACATGAAAAATGAAGTTTAAGGAAGATTAGGAAGTTAAGCTAGAATGAAGGACAGGTGATAAATTACCCTTTAATTCTTTACTGTTATACTCCTTTCATTTTTCCCAGATAGCTCAGATTGGTAAACTGTACTTCAAATTCTATATTAAATATTTTCATTCTCCTTTGGAGAGATGACACAATATCTTGTTATCAGCTGGTCCATAGTTGTTCTCTCAAATGAGTCTGTTCATGAATGTTCTCAGTCTGGATCTAAAATAAGAACTATACTTCCTCTTACTGAATTAAGTATATAGGTATTATTTTTTAGCCAATTTAATTTCTGGGGTAGAGTGTACCAGATTCTAGTCCAGGATTGCTCTTTAGTTTTAAGATGGGTTTACTTGTTGCAAAATATTTGTTGCATCAGTTAAGCTTTCTGCATTAGAGATTTATCTGGAACAGTTGTCCCCAGAAACAGAGGTGCTGTAAGCAGAAGCTTGTGTGGAGCTGTTGGGCTCCACATATCTGAAGAAAATCCATTTGGGAGCTCACCTTTAAAAAGGCATCAGGTGAGACTGTGCAAGAACCTGAAGTGTTTGGATCCATAAAAAGCACAAGTTCAACTTACTTAAATGTGTAATATTTCTGTTTGTTAAGTTTTCATATATAATACTTGGAAACAGTGTTCTGTATTTATTGCACACTATCTTGATACTTTTTGTTTTAGGTTAAAAAGGAAGTTGGAGATGTTAGCATCCTGATCAACAATGCCGGTATTGTAATTGGGAAGAGATTTCTTGATTCTCCAGATTCACTTGTAGAAAAAACCATAGAAGTGAACACAATGGCACACTTCTGGGTAATACCTGTATTTTGCATATACATACTAAGACATCCTTTTAACATGTTTTCAGTGTTAATTTTGCCTTTTGGAGTTGAGGAAAACATGCAAGGATATAGAGCTCTTTGGAGGTTCAGTCAGAAATGATACAAGAAATTACTTTGCCCTGGAGTCTGTAAAATTTCTTTTAAAAGTGTGGTAGAATGGATCCTTTGGGAAGCTCTAGTGTAGGCAGGTGGAAGCACTTCACATTTAGAAATGCTCTTAAGAACGAAAGTCTACCATCTGCTGAATTCTAGTAGTTTGTTATAATCTCATTATTAATAGACATGAAGCAGGCCCACTCTAATAGTTGCTGCACCTAGTAACAGAGAAGTGTTCAGCTCTACTTCAGTTCTTCTGTTCTGTTAGTGTTCTAGTTGTTCTGTGGTTGTGACAATTTCAGTAAGAAATACCACGTGTTCTGATAATGCTCCTAATAATAAGTGAAGCTTTTGTCCAGAGTGAGTAACCTGGTGTGCTTTTTCTTCCTTCCAGCAAAGGAAGGTCACCTGTATGGTGTTTCTGTCATAAAGAATTGTAAAGAAAATGTTCAATCATATTTCAGTTTATTTAGAAATAAATTTAATCACAAAGATTTAATGAATTAAATAGAAAGGAAACATGAAATTAAAATCTTTGCTGTTTTACAAAATTTGCAGTGAACACTTAATTCTCATTTGAAAGAAACTTCATGACTAGCTGAAACTATATACTTAGCTCTCATCAAGTTACCCTCTGTGTTTGGTAATACTGGTGGGGTTGGGAAATCCCTATTTCAATAGTTGAAGGTTAGAATTCAAACAGTAAGCTCCACATACATACACATACATCCTTTGCATAATGGAAGGGGGAAAGCTTATTTAAACTGTAGGGAGAATTTCTCTAAAACCAACAAACACCTTCAAAATATTATGGTGTGTATCTTGGTAAAATTTTACATTGCAATGCTGATTTACTTTGCAGACTTACAAAGCCTTCCTCCCAGCAATGATTGCTGCTAACCATGGACACTTGGTTAGCATAGCAAGCTCTGCAGGACTGTGTGGAGTCAGTCAGCTTTCAGGTAGTGTATTAAAGCTAATATTAATTGAGATAATTTGTTTGATTTTAAATTCTGCAATCAATGTCCATGGGGGAAAAAAAGCTCCAAACTGATTTTCAGTTTCTGGATCTTTCCTTATGGGTAAAACAAATAGCCAGACCTTCAAAACAGCTGACCTTAAATAGACCATTTCTTTACAAAGAGTTTTCCAGAAGCTCAGCAGTGCTGTGAAACACGTTTTTCTGCCAAGGCAGTTAGAGGATCTAGAAGCCATATGGAACTTCAGAAGCTGAGAACCTCAATGTTGTTAAAGTTTACTTGCAGGTTTCTGATAGGGAAGAGGCCACTTTAGATTTAGAGGAAGCTCAGAAGGCATTTCTGGAACATGTATAGAAACAGGGAGGAATATGAAATAAGGTGACATAGTAGTAAAAGAAATCTAGCTCCAAGGGTGTGATAATAAGGATAAACTGAGTTTCAAGTTGAAACCACATTAGAGAGTCTTGAAAATGTGGATTTGATGCATAAGAAGTGAATGCATGGATTTAAAGATAAGGTCTGGTATGAAAAAGTAATTTCATTTACTGTTGTTCTGTAGAGAGTAGAAAAGTGGTAGCAGACATGTAATGAGAAACCCTCTGTCTGCCAGGTGAGAACAACAGTTGATTTAGAAGATGAAAGAAAAGGAATGAATCAAAAGCAAAGTTTAACCTAATCCTGAAAAACATTCCTATTCTGATGTGAAATGGTTTAGTATGGGACAGTAACATTTAATTTTTAAGTTTAAATATTTAACTGCAATAATGTTTTATTTTACAGATTACTGTGCAAGTAAATTTGCAGCAGTTGGTTTTGCAGAGTCAGTTGATATGGAGATGAGAAGTCTGAGAAAGACTGGTATTAAAACCACAATTGTGTGTCCTTATGTCATAAACACAGGAATGTTTGATGGTGTTAAAACCAAGTGAGTAAATTCTTGTGAGGTTTTTATGAAAGTTGCATTTTTAGCATGTTATAAACCCCTATTTCCTTCATGAAAATCATGAGCCAGGCTTTTTTCTGCTTGTATTATTTTTAGGGCTGCAGATGGGTGTTAACAGTACTATCCAGTGACTGGGCAACTCAAAAGGCCTAGGTACTTTACTATTCATTTAAGCTGAAATGTGAAACATAATTGGTGTCCTTTCCTCTGCAGAAGCCAAGTGCTCCATTTGTCCTCTTTGGTTTCTAAACCCCCATTCACCTCTTGAAATTGATGGCATAGCTTTGCTCAGTATGCATATATAATGACAAAGTTTAGGAGTCAAATATAAGCCTGGTGTGTCTTAATATGATCACTCTGGTTTTGTCTTATGAGAGGTCATATAGGGAAAAAATAACAATGTCCACTCACTCTAGCATGATGAAGATTCTGTTGTTCATAGGACTTGTTGTATTTGGGGTTTTTTTGTTGTTGTTGAATAACTATAGAATTGAGACTCTTTTGAATAAAATATGAATCCAAAGCAATTTGTATTATAGCAATAAATATTTTCTTTTTCAGGTGGCCACATGTACTTCCCCTTCTGGATCCAGAGTATGTGGCTGAGAAGATAATCACTGCTGTTCGACAGAACCAAGAAATGTTGTTGATCCCACGCATCCTTTATGTTATATATTTTTTGAAAAGGTAAGTTATGCTTCTATTCTTCTTTTCCCCTCTTTGTTTGCTGTCCAGGGATGCCTCAGCTATGTGTTTAACTGAAAGTACAAACGAGGCTTCTACTTACTGGTGTGAATTTTCATTAAGTTCTGCACATTTTTGGAAGGTTTTTTTAATTTTTTGTTTCTATGGGTTTAGTCTACCCTTGGGCAACAGAACAATGACAGAAAAGTCTAACTGTGCCATGCTGACTCCACTGGGTGCAGTTGTACTGTGGGCTGTAGAGACTGGGCCTGCTTCTCCATAACTGCAAGTCAGAGAATTACTGGTTGGAAAAGACCTCCAAGATCACTGACTCCAACTCTAAACCTATATGGTGTCTTGCTCCAGCATTAGGGCACTTTTGACTCTGTTGCAAGCCAGGTTGGAATCCTAATCTAGCTAATAACTCAGGCTGCCAAATGAGTGTAAAGGATATTTTGAGACAACCAGTGGCTCTATATTATAAAACTGCCTTTGCCAGTTTTAGCCAGGTAAAAATAATTCTGTGATAAAACTGCAAAACTCTTCTGATGTCTGTTTGTTCCTTTTTATCTTCTTCCTCAATTGTCCCTACCTTACAGTTTCCTATCAGTGAAAGCAACTGTTCTCATTTTGGACTACTTTGGAGGCATTGATATCATGAATACCTTCAAAGGTCGACCAAAGAAGGAGTGAAAAAGCACAAAATTCAGAGACCAGCAGCTTTAAAGTGGACATTGTTAAAGGTGGTGGTGGGAAAAGTTTGTTTCCCTAGCAGCTGAGAACTTTGGGTGCCTCATTTCTCAATAGTAACAAGATTTTTAGAAGTTGCTTTTTGACTGGCTCTTAATCAACAGCTTTCATCTGAACTATTTTTTTTTTTTAATCCAGTGACTTGTTTTCTTTTCACTTCATTATGAAAATACATTTATTGAATTTAGTTGCTTTGCTTATGACTGTTTATAATGCCTTGAATGTGATCCTGCATCACAAACTAGTAATTGGCAACTTTGAGGGGAAGAAAGGACCAAGAAACCACATGTGTTTAGCAGGTAGCCAGAAAAGCCTCTAGTCGACCTGACTTCTTGCTGCCATTCACTGAACCATGAGGATGGGTTGTACTGCTGGTGCCATTACCATTCCCTGGTAAGCTGAGTAATTCAAGAATTTGCTCAAACAACGTATTCTAACCATTACAAATGAAAGTTTTGTGAGATAAAAATATGTGCTGTGTTGGTGAAAAAAAAAGTTACATTTATTAATTTTTGGAGGTGTGATCTCTCACCTCACAGATGACAATGGATGTAGGGCAGGATGTGTAAATTATGCATTTGTGCTGCTAATCTACTTTGTGCCTAATTTATTTTAAAAGCACTGCAACTTTGTAACAGAAGTCTTTGTATCTTTTAACTACAGTATTTTAAGAACTATTTTAAATTGTCATCTCCTAAGAAGAATAAACTTACATTTATAAAGCATGAAACTCCCAGACTAAATGGGCTATTCAACGTCTTGTCAACTGAGACAACAAACTACTAAAAGCAAAGGTGGTGTGTTGTATAATAGGGGTTTCTCTTGCCATTATTTCAGAAATGAATGATGCTGATAGAACTAGAGTGAATGTTGTCATTACAGCCATCGTTTAAGTAACAGCATAATGTTTTGCTTCTCTGAGTTGGGTGACAGGTTACCTTGTGTCTACAGAGACTTGTTTCACTTTCCCTTCACTCTTAGGACTGTCCATTTCTTCTGAGCATATGCTGAAGAGGCATTGCCCTTTTTGACAATGGATGGTTGGAAAGCTACCTTGACTTTTTGTAATCCAAACCCAGAAAAAGGAAGCTTCATGTGTACGTCATTTCTGTACATGCTAAGGCTGCTTCATGTCACAGTACTCTGTTAGCAATTGGTACAGCAATTGAAAGAGTATGGAGAAAAGGGGGACTTTTTAAATGAGGACTCCTTTTTAGTTCAAATAATGGCCTAGAAACTACTGTCATTTCCCTTGTCTATACAAATAGGTTTATTAGCAGAGAAAGGTTCATATAGAACCACTTTACTACTGGTGAGCAAGAAACACTGAGTAAAACAAGTGTGTTAAAAATCACTGTACCTTTTGTGATGGGTTGATGAGAGCTAGAATTCAGACTGAGGAAGAAGAGCTTTGTTTCACTCTCCTTTCAGATCTGCAGCTTTTCTTCCTCAAAATTTTTTACTCATTTTAGAGTACACCTCAGGAAACAGAAGTTAACCAGTTAAAAAAAGAGACTGTCTCAATGTGCAGTCCATACATAAATTGCACTGTTCACAAATTCTACCACTAATAACTATGTGGTGTATCTGTGCCTTCAGACTCCTCACCTCTTTATACTAACAAAACATACTTTTCCCTCCCACCTATATGTTGGGGTTTTAGGAGGTTGGGTTTTTTTTTTCCTCTTTAAACAATTTTCTCTATACATGTTGCCAGTGGGACAAATTACTGGATGCTTAAGAAAAACAAAAGACCTGGCCACAGGGAGAGGGGTCCAACTGGCTACTCTCTTTCACCTGGGGTTTTCTCGAGTAGGGCAGGGGTTGCCACGAGATTTGAACTGTGAAAAAGGGGTTGGGTATAGTCCCTGGGTGGCTGGTGTCCTTGGCTGCCACTGTTGTGGAGGGAGTTCATCAGTGCTGCAGGCTTCTGCTCTCGGCTGCCTTCCTTCTACCGTGAGTGGAGCTTGCTGCAGCAGCTGTTGCACTGGCACCCTAACACCCCACCTTACTAAAAGAGGGAGCTGTGCCTCAGGGAGAAACCCCAGTGTAGATGCTAAAAAACTAAATCAGAGAAATTCTCCAGCTGCTCTCACATTCTGTGAGAGCCTTGCTTTCTCACACAAACTACCCGAGAAATGGTTTGCTATTTTGTAAACTATTTTGCAGGTGCAGAATATTGTGGGAAACTGGTTATTGTTGTGGTTCCTTGAGAATAATATTTATAAATGGGCATTATACTGCTCAACCTATCACTTTGGTAGGTGGTGGACCGGTGGGTCAATCATGTCATCCTCTCTGTTGCCAACTATACTATAAATGACGGGTTTTTCATTAAACGAGGCTCAGCCATATTCTCCTGACCTGAATTTGTGTCGTGTTTCTCGCTATCCCTGAGGACAACAGCGATACCCCAGAATTCCTGAGCCCGCCTTTCCCTGTCCCGCTGGGAGCTGGGCTGCGGCCGCCCAGCCCCTGTTGCTGCTTTGAGCCTTCGCTGTTCTGTATCCGTGCTCGTCCTGCCTGCTGAGACCTCCTGGGGTTCCCCCTGCAGCTCCAGACTTTGATTCATCTCGTCTGCCACCTGGGATTTGTGTTTGTCCCTGCTGTACCAGCCTGCTGCTCCTGAGGGTCTGGCCGGACCCCAGGATCGGCTGCCCAGGGAGGTTTGTGAAGCCTTTCTTCCATCCCTTCCCGGATCTCAGGCCGCCATCACTGCGTGCTCCCCGAGCTCGCTCCAGAGCGCCCCCTGCAGCCGCGGGGGAACCATCGCACCTGCCCTGCTCACCAGGAGCCGCCAGCGCCCCTGCCGGCTGTGACTGGAACTGCACCAAAGGGGAAAGGGCCTGACAGCCGAGAGAGGCTGCACTGGGTTTGTGCTTCTGTTTGTTGTCACCACTGTAGTTATTGTTGTTTGTTTGCCTGTTTATATATCTGTATTTTAGTGAAGAACTGTTATTCCTGTTCTTTATATCTTTGCCTGGAAGCCCCTTCATTTCAAAATTATAATAATTTGGAGGGAAGGGGGTTGCATTTTTCATTTCAAGGAAAACACCTGTCTTTCAAACCAAGACACTATGAAATACTAGACATGCAGAGTTCTAGAGCATAAGAGGAAAATGATCTATGCATATGAACAGTATGAGTATCAAACTCCAGCTCTAGGGAGAGCAAGTAGCTTTTCATTTTTGGTGTCCCTGTGAACACATTCTGCTGAGGAAAATTAGAAGCAGTGAGTCTGGCAGTGGGATTTGGGGATTCTCATCAGCTTCATATTTGTCACACCCCTAGGAGGATTTTACCTGTGCCACAGAAATACACCTCTAAGGGATTTTACTACTTCACAGAATCATTTGAAAGGAGAAACTTGTGTTCAGTTAAGTTTTATGTGTCTCTAAGGTTGGAAACACTACAGCCTCTCTGGGTAAGCTGTTCTAGTGTTGATTCATGCTCTGTGTAAAAACAAATAAATGAAAACTGTGTTTAAATTGAATGTACTTTTTTTCAGGTCCTTTCAGAGGATACCACTAAGAGTCTGGGTTTGTGTTTTACACCTTCCTTTAAGGTACTTACACACACTGAGCTTGAACCTTTTCTCTAGACTAAGCAGTCCCAGCAATCTCGATCTCTCTTTGCATGACAGGTGCTCCAGTACCTTAATCATCTTTGCAGCCCTTCACTGGACTCACTTCAGTATATTCATATCTCTTAGAGACCAAGTTCTGTACTAGATTAAGCATGCATAATATGTCATACAGAGCTTCAACAGATAATCTCTGCTTGCTAGCTGTCCTAGTAGGACAGTAGTAAAACAAATACTGTTTCTATGTAAGTGTGCTGCTGCCACTTTAAATATTGTGGTCACTGTTAAATTGCATCATGTGCCTGGAGAATAACAGCCTATCCCGTGGTGGTTTTTATCTCCCCCATCTCCTGTCATAGCGTGACAGATATGGGGAGTTGTATCCTGGAGGTCAAACAGCACACATCCTTCCCCTGTGTTCAGGAGGCTGCATGGAGTGAGTGTTTGGATCTTCAACTGACATAGAAATATCTTGAGATAAAAGGTGGCTTACTTCCAGTATAACAATGATCTTGCCTGATTGCTTTCCTGATACACAAAAGAGTCTTTCCTTCTGCTCTCCACAAGAAAACTCATGGAAGGATCACTGTGACATCCAAAGAAGAAGATAGAAAATGAAAAGGAAAAGCATTTCAGTTGTGACAGCATAATGTCTGACAACAGCCCAGGACTGCTGGACGATATATCAGGCAGCTCCCACAAAAGAATTGGTTTCATGGCCATTGCTTGAAATTTTAAATGGTCCCTTCACAAAAATGACTGGCCCAAATTTGACTGGAATGGCTGCCTTTGCCTAATAATCGCTGTTATGGTGATTTGAAGGCAATCCCTGTTATTTTGTTGCCTGTTGTATTTCTTTTCCATGGGAGTTCATATTCCTGTGCTAGCAGAAATCTTGCTGTTCCTTAATGCTTAGAAACATGGAGAACACAGTGCCAAGAAAAATTAACTTGATCCTCTGAACAAGACTGAGGAGAAAACAAACAAAAAATCAGCAGCTAAGATACAGACTCCATTATTACTTATTTTATGAATTTGGAAATCATGCCCAGGAGCTATATCCCCTTGCTTGGAAGCTGGTGTTCATGGTAGTCTGGTTTCATTTTAGGAAGGAGCCAAGCAGGTACCTCTTCTCTGGTAACTTTCTTAGGGGCAGTTGATCTTCCAAAGACACTGGTATGCACTGCATACTTTGCTAAGCAGCTGTTCAAAGCCATAGACTTTGTAAAATAAGCATTTTAACAAAATAACTTAGCTTCTCTCACAGACTTTTTCTTTGTTGTGCCAATCAGGAGAAATGGGTTTGGATCCACAGTTACCAGATATTCTAGGAAAAGGCAGGATTACTGTCTCTCAGGTGACACTTAAAAATATGTTATTAATGCTTTAGTAGGTGGGGGAGCATTACAAGCAGAGACTTTTGTCCACTCACTGTATGACACACTTTCTCTGTAGTCCTAGGTGTCTCCAACTTGACAGATGTTTTCTCTGCCTGTCAAAGCCACCAAGCTCACAGCATGAAGTTCTGCAGATAGCCTATGGCTGAGGAAAACATAGCTCTGTCTAGGGAAGAGAGGTGGGGGAAATCACACCTCCTTTGTCCATGGCAGTACTCACACTATGGAGATGAGCATCCTCAGGATTGGGACAGAGATGTTCCAGACAGGGGTATGACAAAGGCAGAGGTTCTATGCCAAGGTGCCTTGCGGTACGTATTGTGTCTACTGGGTAGTTACTACTCGACTAAAACAAACCTTGACTCTTGGTATAGCTGTGTTGAGAGATTGTACCCTTATCCAAGGCTGTAGCTAACTACATCTAAGGAAACATGGTTCTGCAGGACTTGTAGTGGAGTAGTCTCCCACAATCCCTGCCCATGAGGGAAGAGCCCTAAAACATATTGTGACACTTTTGCCTCTCCATGTCCTGGGTTCCAGAAGCAGCATGCCTGGCTTTGGCACAGAAGGAAGAATCAACAGAGCCAGAACACGAGCAGCAGCAACAACACTGTCAGCACATGTCAGCACATGCAGCCAACAGTGATAAAAGAAAAGTTCAGACAAGTTTGGCCTGTTGGCACCACAAACTTCATGTCTAGAAGGTGCCATGGTCTAGGCTATGGAACTTGGGTGATGGTGCAGTCCACCTGGGCGGGTATCTGTGATGCCATGAGGATTTTTTGCCTTTTCTTTTATACCCCTTTTGTATATCTTTTATAGCTTTTTGTATTCTTAGTAGGTTTTTTGCCTACATTCTTAGACTTATTTGTCAAGCTAGGAGACTAAACATCTTAGAAGCTTTGCAGGTAGGGGATCAGTGTGTCCCAGACCCCAAGGTCCTCTCCAGAACACATTCTGTAAACTAAGATAGAACCATCCAGGGGAAGGTTCCTTGGGGAGGGGGGCTCACTCGAGCCTCTCACTGGGGACTCTTTGATAGAAATGCTAATCAGTAACACCTGTAATGTTATACCAGATCTATCGTGGGTGTGCATTGCAGTGTGCATTTCAGTGCATTCCACCTGGATGTGGTGCACCTAAGGACCCTTTAAATACTGAAGTAAAACCCCTTTTTCCTTCTAACCGTGTTTGATTCTTGATTTTAAGACCAGGAAAAGGCATCATCTGCATCACCTCTATTAACTGTATTGCTGTAAAGGCAGCTTGCTCAGAGGTTAATGCAAGATGATATATGATAGCTGAGGAATCTGCTGAGCACATGGTCTTTAATGATTGTTCCCCAGAAATGGGAATTCTTGTTGGAAGGTTAACATTGAAGGTCTTCTCTAGAGTAATTCTAGAAAATATACTTTGCATTATTTATTTTCTGCATGTTTCTGGCATGATGATGATTAACCCTGAAGCACACTCACACAATGCACCATGCACAGCAAATAAAGTTACAAAGCTGATTTGGATCATGCTACATTTATTGCTGAATGTCATGCCTGTGTTTTGGGGAGCTTCTAACAAATTAAAAGACAGCTGTCAATTCCAAGCAATCACATCTGTCAAGGGTGTTGTATCCAAAAGGAGCATATATCACTAGAATAGCCAGGTGAGGTGTGTGTTTGAAATTGAAATTGAATTGAAATACTTCAGGAAGTATGTAATTTCCGCTCTCTGGTATTTAGTTGGTCTTTAGCAGAGGGTAGGAGTAATTGACAAGGTGCCTAGTTGAAAATTCATGTTAAATTTTCCTAAAAAAAAGGATTACCAAGTAAATTCCACCAAAAAGAAAATAAAAATACTTGAAGCATTTAGAGCCTGCTGTAGAAATTATCTCCACCAGCAGCAAGAGGCAGAAATCTGTTTCCAACCTTGCTTCTGAGCCAAGGACTTGGAAGACAGCTATGAAACTAGTTTATTCAACTTTTTTTTTCCCACATGGACAATGAAATGTCTGAATGCCCTCCTTCATGCCTTTAGATCCAGATAATTTTATCTTCAGTGATATTTCTAACAACATTTTAGGAATTATGTATTGGTCCTTCACTTTCAGAGAATTAAAAGAAAAAAGTATCTTTACTTTTAATTTGTGTGTGATTATAACTCTGCCCATCTAAAATGGGTCAGGTTTTCAGCTTCCATTCAAAGGGGAGAAAGCACTTAAACGATCACTTCACATTCAAGAAATAATGTCCTGACATCTGCTTTTCCCTAGATTTGGAAAGAGGCTACTACATTTGTTGGAAAAGAACTACAGTATCCAAATGGAAAACCTCCTTAAGAAAACTGGAGGAGGGATGAAAAAGTGAGGAACTTTAATTCACCAGTTCAAATGGGAGTCCACTAAATATGTGGAGAGTGCAAGAAAAGAGGGAAAGGTGATATTGGTGATATTGCTGATGAGTAATTAGTTGGCACTTGGTCTCTTTTTGGGAAGTATCAGAAGGCTTCCTTTTGGTTCACAGGATTCTTGAAAGCTGGATCTGTTTCTACTGTTCTAGAGAATTTCCTGACCTAAAAGAGGGGTAGGTTTGTATTGTGTCTTACAAACAAGGTATTTTGTAAAGAGGATAAGCATTTTGGAAGAGTGGAATATAGGATATACATAAACATATAAATATATATGTATACATACACACTTCAATTATACATATATGAAGTATAATGCTTAGATTTTATTTTGATTCTGCATGTATAGACGTATAAAGATGCAGACAGGAAGGTTTCCAAGCCTATCCCCTTTTCAATGTCTTTTCAACTAGTTTTTGCAATTTGGAATACTGTAGCAGGTTTGAGATTTACATCTGAAGCCAGGTAGTGACTTGCCTGTGCAATGATTTCCCTGTCAGGTTAAATAATCTCTTATAGCAAGCATTTTATAGGGTAGCACCCTGACTGCTAGGAACCTAGACTGGAGACAGTGGCATGTTTACAGCATTTATTTTTATTCAGCCAGCCACAAGCTTAGCCTTTTCTACATTATTTTTCAGAACATGGCACAGAAACAGTTGATTTTTCACATCCACAGGAAGAGCTGTTGCATTGCTTCCATTGTGAAGGCCTGTCCTGTGTTCTTTTGTATTTATATGCTTTTTTGTTTTATTGTATTACAGCAGAAAAAGCCACAAAGATATACCAGGAATATCTATCCATGTTCTCCACCTGAGTTATAGATTGATTTGTTTGGTTTTTTGGTTTTTTCTTTTTAATAGTGGTGTCTTAAAATCCAGAAAGCAGCAGAAGAAATCCAAGGAGATCAAGAGAACAAGCTAAGGGATGAGTTCAGGTTTCACACCACTTCCTTGTCTGAGGATTTTGAAGGAGATACAATAGAACAGTAAATTATGCCTTTACAAGCAAATATAAATTCCTGTAACTAATTTGAAGCACATGATCTTGCCACTTTGAAATCCAGGAAATCACCCCAAGAAAATCTACAATGTCCATTCTTACATTCCTACGTGTAAACCATTAGAGCTTCTGTGGTGGCTAATGAAGTTCAGGATTCATTAGTGCTTCACACCTGTGTATCCCATTAAACCTGTTTTGGGAGACATTCTGCCACAGGACTGGTCTCCAGATTTTATACACCTTACTAGTATTTTTTAAGGATATTTTCACATCAATAGACCAATAAATCTTTTAAACTGTAACCCAGATATAATCTAAATGAAGAATGACTTGAGTTGAGGAAGGGACTTAGATTATGTGGTAGCTAAAATAGTCTGAGGTCAGAGAGTGCTGAAAGGTTGTGTTTGTTCCTAAATGGGGAAGTGAGTACCCTTTTTCTTTACCCACTATAAGCAAGCAAGAATTTTTTACATTTTTTTGGGATGTATTGATAATATTTGCTAATTAAGGGCAGAATGGCCCTGCATCTTTCATCAAGCAAATAGTCAGGGCACTGCGTCAGTAGTGACTTTGTAGCACTTCGAGATTTCTGGAAATTCCTTGGCTTTCATCCTATTGCCACTCCCTAGTTGGATTGTAAAGAGACTTGGATGGAAAATTTTAAGAACCTTTGTATTTTGCCTACAGAGAGAAAGGACTTCTATAATTTGAATACTATTACCTTAGATATTTTTAGAGATTAGCAAAATGGGTTGATAGTAAATGGACCATAGAAGATCCCGCTTAACAAAAGTAATTGTCTTAGAAGAAAAAGATAATAGCTATAAACTTATACACACATAAATTATGCTTAACTTTAGATTACAGTTAACATAATGGTAAATAGTTAGCTTCAGTGGTATGGAGACTTCCAGCAATAAAGTGGTTGATAGTTTGAAAAGAAATTGAGGTAGAAAGACAAAAAAAAGGCAAATCACTCTCAGTACAATGCTGATGATAATTGTTTATATCTAAGATTTGTGAATGCTGTCATGCAACTAAGCACACACATCTTAACAGAGGCTTCCCACTGAGGCTGGAATGGGATTAGAGTAGGCAGCACTTGGAAAGGTGTTTACACCCTTGCATTTGCTGTTCTGCAGATACTTGGATATTTGCATTCTGTATGAGGTGATGTTTTGGAACACTAGCTCTGTGCGTAAGAACCTCAAATAGCACCAACTTCAATGTCTGCTATTCCAGACAACGGAATATTTTTTAATATTACTAATGTGGAATACTCAGGGAAAAATACATGAGGGAATGCCCTTGAGTAAACCCCCTATCTGTTTTTCAAACAATATTCTTATCATAAAACTAATTTGAAGGTTTATTGAGAGATTACAGGAGCAAACCTGGCTTATATTGGGATTCTACCACATCCTTGGATCTTCTCCCACAAAATTGTTAATAACATCAGACTTGTTCCAAAAATAAGAATTGATAACAAATGTTTGTTTACCTTGGTCCTGCCAGGTAATGAACCCTCTGGCTTTGCCACAATGAGAAGTAACACAGATATCTAATTTCAAATAACACTTTTTGGCTCTGTTTTTTCTTCACCCTACATGACAGAGAATTTAACCATCATTGTGCAACCATTGGTTTGCAAGAGGGCTTTGGCTCAGAAGATGCTGACAAAGATGATGATAAATATCTGTTGGGAAAGGGTGACTTGGGTAACCAGCTAAACCATGACACTGCTGTTCTCCACATGCTGGTTCTTGCCTAGAGCCACAAGAGAGGCTTGGGGAGAATCTCCTCACAATGTCTGTTGTCAGCAGGGGCAATTGGTGGGACTGGTGAGAGCAGGCAGCTGGCATGTACACCACTAGTACTATATACTATGCAATGTTACTACATGTACAGGCTGGGGCAGAGTGGCTGGAAAGCTGCCCAGAGGAAAAAATCCTGGAGGTACTGGCTGACAGCACACACGAGCCAGCCTGCACCCAAGTGGCCAAGAAGGCCAATGGCATCCTGGCCTGTATCAACAGTAGTGTGACCAGCGGGGCCAGGGCAGCGATTGTTCCCCTATACTCAGCACTGGTGAGGACACACCTCAAATCCTGTGTTCAGTTCTGGGCCTAAGATCAGGAGGGACACTGAGGTTCTGGGGCATTTCCAGAGAAATACAACAAAGCTGGTCAAGGGTCTGGAGCACAAGTGTGATGGCTGAGGGAGCTGGGGTTGTTTAGCCTGAAGCAAAGGAGGTTCAGGTGGGACCTTGTTGCTCTCTGCAATTACCTGAAAGGAGGTTGTAGCAAGGCAGAGAGTTGGCCTCTTCTCCCAGGTAACAAATGACAGGGTGAAAGGACACAGCCTTAAGCTGTGCCAGGGGAGCTTCAGGCTGAACATCAGGAGGAATTTTTTCATAGAAAGGGTTGTTAAGCATTGTAATGGAGTTGTAGTGCCCAGGGAGGTGGTGGAGCCACCGTCCCTTGGCAGTGTTTAAGAAAAGATTGGACACTTAGGGCCACTTGGTGCCATGGTGATGTTCAGTCACAGGTTGGACTCAATGACCTCAGAGGTCTTTTCCAACCTAAAAAAATTCTGTGATTCTTCAACTATTAAGGCAAAGAAGATACCAACACCGAAAAAAATAGTCGAAAAGGCACATTGATCACATCAGCCAAAAATTATTGTAGTAAACTAACATTGGTTTATATCTCTCAAACAGTCTCTGTAAAAGAAATTTAAAATTACTACATAGTGACAATAGGTTTTCCATGTTTTTCTCCCTAGCAGCTGGTTGAACATGTGGAGATGTAGAGCCAGGCAAAGTTTTCCATGTGGGTTTTAGTTTTTCTTCCATCTTTCTCCACCAGCAGCAATACAAAAAAGAAAATGGCAAGACTTCAGAAGGATTTTCTAGACCTAATATATTTTTCTGGAACAATCTCCCTGGTTGGAACATTCCCTAACTTTTCATGTCACCAACAGGAAAACAGTGAAACGAGCATTTCTCCAGTTACATTGTAAATGAGCCATTCACCAAATGGTCGTATCAAAGAAAGGTTTTGAGCAACGCCTGCGAAAAGCCCTGTCATGAATAAGCAGTTGTACCAGGAAGTTTTTTAGCAAGCAAGATCTCAACAGGTATTTTTGAAATCCCAGTGATCATCTGTGCTACCTCTAATAGCAGCAAATCAAGATGTGCAAGGACAAAAATTCTCCCAGCCGCTGAAGACTATTCTCTTGCCAGTCTGCCTTGGCACTTCACTGCTTGAGGAAATGCAGCCAAGCTAGCACTTCTAGCACTTCAGCAGGTGATTCACCATCAGCTGAGTCATCCCTGTACAAAGCTAGCACATGCAAAAGTCAGGGAGGGGTGGATGGCTGGGGAAGGGAAGCAGAGCAGACCTTCCTCCACTAATTCATGCCATCTGGGAATGACAGCCTGTAGGTCTGCTGCTTTGTTTGCAAAATAGTGTTTACAATTTTTATTATGAAGTCCATAGGGAAGGAGACCTAATTTTACTTAACAGTTCATCATCATTACACAAACCATTGTTCTGGGTTTAGCTTCAGAAAACAGGAAGCAATACTCATGATTATTTAGTCAGACCATTTTTTTGCAGCCTTTCGTTGTTAAACAACTAGATGGGAAAATTGGAATTGAACCCACAGACAGGCAACTGGAGTCTTTTGGTGTTAGAGGTCTCTCTGGTGAGCCATAGAGGATGTGAGCTGTTGCAGTCTTGATTCATCACTTTGGTTGGTGGTAACCCAGGCTTACATGGAAGGTCACTTGGCTTAAATGTCCATAACTGAACAGAAATGCAGCAATCACAAATGGGCAGCTGTAAGCAGATGCTGGTTTGTGCCTGAGGCTCATGTGTCCCAGTGCTTGCACAATCACTTTAAGTGTGAAATTATGTAAGACTAGTCACTAACCACACAGAAGCTCTTCCCTTTAAGCTGCTTGGTTAGCAAATGTGAGCAGTTCAGTGATGGATCTAGCAAGTGTGAGAACTGGTAGAAGGCTGAAGCTGTCCCTAGGCAATGAAACAGGGTAAAGGGAGCAGGGTGTCCTCATCTGACAGTAGGGAGCTGGTAGATAGCTTGGCCCTTCAATTTATCTCACAATGTTTTGTCTACTAATGACGGGTATCACTTCAAACAAAAAAAGAAAACTAGTAGTAAATAGTTGCTTTCTGTGTTCTGCAATGAACAATTAAAACACCAATCTTTGCAACATGAAAGTACACAGCTGATTATTCATTAACCCACAGTGCACAAAAAACAAATTCACAGACTGTGTAATGCTTTAGAACATTTGACTAGTCAAAATAAGTCTCGATAATCACTTTGATCTGTAGTTTCCACAGGACAGGAGCATCTACTGCACTTCCACTCTGACCATGCAGCCTGGCTTGAAAACAATTTCTGCCATCAAGGGTGGAAGTGAATAAAGTAGACACACTTGTCTTCTCAAAGACAAACTTTGGGTTTACCTTAGGACAAGAAAACTAGAGTAGAACTAGGCTCCAGGTTCCCAAAAAAGGCTGTTTCTGTAAAGGAATATGCGTAGAGGCAAAATATTCCCTTCTTTTTTTTCTGTCCTCAGGAGAAGGGGCTTGAATTTAACATGTGGTGCAGGTTCTTGAGGAACTTGGGTGAAGGTGTATGAACATGAGGAGTGTAATATGAACAGTTAAAGGTCAGAATTTAAGATGTGTCAAGTGGCTGGGCATTTCCACACCATGAGTATATCCCGAGATATACCTAGAGGGCCAAAAGACACAAGGAAGAAACACTGCCTAAAATCACAGATTTCCATTCTGAAAAAGCTTGTCTGAAACTCATAATGTCTGGGCATGGGTCAAGAGTCACTCCACTACAACAGTCCTGTGGGAATGCAACAAGTCGACAACAAATAGGGCACAGGCTGCACTGTTCCCCATCCACGTGCTCTAATAGAACATATCAGTTATCAAGGCTCCAGATTTTGTCATTTGCTGAGTTCAGAACTTAAATACTACAGGTGCATATGAACTTCTAAAAGTTATTCAAAAGAGTAACATAGCTATGGCCTAGGCCTTCATTTTTTTAAAAAAACCCAGATTTTAAATTGCAATAAAATCCCTCTCCTAGAGGATTCTTTTAAAGATAAAAACATATTTATTGTATTGTATACTAAAGTCCGCAAATACTCTCAAATATTCTTTTTTCCATTCTCTCTCTGCTTGCTTGAATTATCCTCACAAATGATACTTAGGTTAGGTACTTAGATACGTAGGTTAATAGCATCCAAATATTTTAAACAGGTTTTAAAGATAGGAAAAACTACATTTGTAGTTTTGAGAGCTAAAATGTGATGGCTTCACAAGAGGGCAAACATGTACATGATCACAGACATGCAGTAAACACTGATATGTAAATGCCTACTTAGGTGGGTGCTGGTTTCCCCTCACGGTGAGGTTTTTTTGGTTGTTTTTTAGCAGAATGAGGCCTAGAAGTTTGAAAAATTAAATTATTGGTGTAGGTACCAACTGCCTGCCTTGATAACAGGGTCAGAGATGGCCTATTTGAAAATGCCATTAGCTGACATTACTTGTATATTTTTATTTCGTTTTTTTTCCATCACAGTGGTAGCATAAGGTCTTTGTGAAGAATTTAGAAGTTATTTTTCTTGTTGTGGTTAATTAAATCATAACTGTCCTCCATAGCAGAGCAAAATAGGACAGATACATAAGAAGCACAGAGCTACTGCCAAAGGTTTTTTTTTTTTCTCTCAAGAAATAAGGTTTTGTAGTACCTGAGAAAGAAAGGCACCAGTCATATGCTCTGCATAAATATCACATTTCTTTAAGAAACTTATAGGAAAAGAACTTCATTTTTATTACCCTTATTTGTAGTACAGGAACTCTTTATTACATGCTGCTGTTTCTGGGTAGGTAGCATTATCCCACTGTCAAACAGAGCTTACTAAACTGCCAGAATGACAATTTCATGTGTTATTATGAAGGCAGGTCCTGAGCATGGCTTTTCTCAGAGTAAGGCATCCTAAGCCCTTTGTTACACCATCCACGATATCACTTTTTTATTTCTACACTTACTACATTAGCCAGCATATGCTGACTACTCTGTTTTGTTAGGCAGGGTCTTTTTTGACGCCATGCAAAACCATCTGGCAAACCAATATTAGATGTCACTACTTCAGCTATTGGAATAGGGGATTGAGATGGGAAATGCTGTGACCTTTATTTTGGTCCTTTGACTAAGTCATTTTAAGGTTATTTGGATAGATACTGTGAGAGGCAACACTATCTGTGAGCTACCTGACAGGCTACCTGTTAGGCAAAATCCAAAGCACATGGTCCCTTAATGTCTAATCCAAGATCCACTGTGAAGAAAAGCATATCCCAACTGCCACACACAGTAGAGAAAAAGATATAGGGAGGCAACTTCCAGCAAAAGAAAAGTTTATTTTTCCTGCAATCACCTGTCTTTAGAGAACTTGCATTTGAATATAAAACATGGCCAACTTCAGTGGTTCTTGGGGATACTGAGAGATGACTTCTTGTCTAGAGATGTTGAGATCTGTACTGACTATGGACTTTTAAAAGAACTCTGCATATGCCAACACATTCACTACCCACAAAAGGGTTTATGCATGCGAATTCAGCACAGTGAACTGTTCCTCTTGTCAGAAACCCCAGAAATTACTGTGAGACTGGAAGCAGAGTCCTAGCATGCCTTCTGGTGTTGTGACAATTTCCTACTTCAGTCTCTCTCGGGTCTTCATCGCTGATGAAAGGAAAAGCAGCAAACTGGCTACCAAACAGCTCAGCTTTCTTCCGTTTTTATGTCAAGTGATGAATTTTTTTTTGAGCCTCAGGGATGAGTTGCATAGCACAGTGTCAATCCCTTCCTTAAGGACCCAATGGAAGAGCATATCTGCAGCAAGCACTGCTGTGTTCCCAGTGGGAAACCTTCCAATACCACTGCACCTTCCTCTCACAAACACTGCCTGAACCAGAGAGCTTTGTAAGCACCAAATTACACTGCACTAATAAACAGAAATCTCTTGGCAAACTACCTGATTTGGCTCCATCTAGTTTGATGAAAAGAGGTTATTAAGTCAATTTCCTTACCTAAGATTTGCTGAATATGTTCCTGCAATGCCACATGTCGGATGTCCTTCTAAAAGCTTGTGCAAGAACATCTGTGAACCTCCTGTGTCAGACGCATCTCATCAACAGTATTAATCCCTTACTGAACAGCAAATGCTATTTCTCTTGGCTTGGTGCAGAACCTAGCAATGTGAAAGCTGAACTAGAAATAAATCATGAGGAAAAACGTGAATCATTCTCTACAAGTGAACAGAAATTCTAGACCCAAGAGAGGATGTGAACAAAACCAATCAATCAACATTTTAAATCACCAAATTGTTCTGATTTTAGAAACAGTGTCAGCTTCTTGGGGATTTACAGAGGCCAACTGGTAGCAATAATCAGCAAAAAATGACCTCACCAGCACAATCAAGAATGACCAGCCTGCATTTCCAGACCTGTACAAAATTGGGTTGATCTGTACCCATTTGGGTCAGAGAATGAGATTTCCCTGACTCAAGGAGCAGGTGCCTGTTTGCAAACATCTACCTTTATGGCAGCTTTTCCAGCAGGCCAATCTCCTGCGGTTGCCAAACTGGAGGAGATGGAGAGACTGATGCTTTCTACCAACTCCCAGCTGGAAATTTTTCTACACCACAGAAAACCAAAGCATCTTGTCTCTTGGCGACCCTAGAAGAACTGTTATTTATTAATATAATTAGTTTTTAAGGTTTTGAACACTAAAATTTAAAGGGCAGAAACCTGAAAACTGCTTTTGATGCAGAGGTAGGTAAAGACCTACCAGTGACCCTTTTCAGAGGTCTTTAGCTCCTCATACATGTATGCTTGCAGCAGCCAATTGCAGGACAAAAAATATGGACACATTGTTAAGACTATTTAAACTGTCAGTGCTAGGAGATCATGGTTCCTTCTAGGTTCTATCTACTTCTAGCTGCCCATCATCTGACAAAGCACAACAGAGAGAAAACAACCCAGGAAGCTCTTGATGTATGGGAAAATTTCTTGCCACAGCAGGTGAGGGAGCCAGCTAGGGAAGACACCCTAGTTGTTTGTGAACAGAAAAGGACTGTTGGAAACCATCTAGGGTATGCAATCACGAAATCAGGTTTTGTTTCTCAGAGAAGGGAGCAGGTGGAGGGGTGGAAAGATGTGTTAGCAGAACTGCCACACTGGACACCCAGTGGACAGACTCTGGCCTGTTTAGGAGCCTGGTTGACAGGTTCTCTTTGGAAGCTGTCCTCAAGGGCAAATGAGTCCAGGAAGGCCAGACATTCTTCAAGAAGGGTCTACAGCACAAGTTTTATGAGAAGCAGCTGAGGGAACTGGGGTTGCTTAGCCTGGAGAAAAGGAGGCTCTGTGGGGGACCTTATTGCTCTCTGCAACTGCCTGAAAGGAACTTGTAAGGAGGTGAGAGTCAGTCTCTCCTCCTGAGTAACAAACAACAGGACAAGAGGAAATGGACTCATCTTTTAGCCAGGGGAGGTTTAAATTAGACACTAGAAAAAAATCTTCACTAAAAGGGTTGTCAACCATTGGAACAGGCTGCCCAAGAGAGTGGTGGAGTCACCATTCCCAGAGCTATCTGGAAGATGCATAGATGTGGCTCTCAAGGACAGAGTGTGGTGGTGGACTTGGTAAGGCCAAGGTAACAGTTGGACTCAAACTTACAGCTCTGAGTTTAAGAATCACAACCCCTGTGTGCTCACAGCTTTGAATAGCTAAGCCCTTTTTCAAGCACAGAAAGCCTTTTCTGACTTGTAACAGCAGCTGTGACTTCAGCATTTGCTTCCTGTATCCTGCTGCTTACTCAGACACCCTACATTGTCCCTTCCAGCCCAGGGATACAAGGGTGGCTGCAGCTCCACAGAGAGGTGCTCAGACATCCAGCTGGGCTGAAAAGCAATGGTCATCCCATTTTCTCTTTGCATTTGGCAGGTGGATACCTCAGGCTAGAGGTCTGTACCACCGATGCTGGGGATCACACAGAGGCACCAGCTGGAGGGAGAAGGGACATGGAATGGCAGTTGCTGAAGGGAATGACTGTAAAGATGACCATTCAAGCAACACCCTGCAAAAAAAAAAAAAAAAAAAAAATTTCCTTTTGCTCAACCACACCCTAGCAGATTCCACAGTCAATCCCCAAAGCTGATGAGAGTAAAATATTTATTCTGTAAATCTCAGCAGTGCTGAGGTAGGAACAAACACTGAGTCCATCAGCACTGTCAGCACTGAAGTGCAAGGTAGGACATGAAGCACCAAAGTGTCTGTCATTCCCAGGCTCTCAATATCTAAACAACCACAACAGCCAACAGGTGTAGAATCCTCAAGGCCTGTTCATTTTCAGTCTGAGAGTTAAAGGGGTTTTTTTCCAACATCTTGGACTGCGACCTTTAACTTAAGAACTACTCCAGTTTATCTGTCACATAGATGAATACCAAAACACAGCATTTCTTAGACTATCAGTAACAGCCATTCAGCATTAGGAAAAATAGAGCCAAAAAGTACTCAAAACTGATACTGCAGGATATAGTAAATTCATGGTCTACCCCCTACTTAAGGATTTGAGTTGTTACCTTCATTCCATCCTTTTGTAACTTAAGGATTGTAGCAGGCACTGTATGACCAACATACTCCAATGCAACAACTTCTTTAAATTCCACTATTTAACAACAAAAGGAGAAAATGCCACCCTACTTATAATATGGAACCACATTCACTGATCACTTCAATAGCTGCATGCAACTCTGCATCCAAGGACTGATCAGGGATCCATGTTTCAGGACAACAAAAACTTGAGATTCATGTGCGACACAGCAACAAAATATTACCAGCAGGCCATTTCCATGAAAGCACTGCAAAATTTTTCAGTTTTTAATTAATGATAAAATATTGCAATTGTTTTTTGCCAAAACAATTGCAATCTTTTGTCATCAATTAAGAATGTTTAGATTCTTCAAAGTCAAGCTTGAGCTGATGGCTCCTATTTCTATCAGTGTAAATTTCTTACATCTGTGAATTGCTTTTAGTACATTCAGTCAGTACCTCATATCTATCTTGAGCATAATCTTTTTTGTCATTACACATCACCTTGTAACAACTGTTTTCTATTTTGACAGACACTAACTCAATTTTGTTCTTCACGGAATTCTATTGTGTTCTGCCAAAGTCACTTGACATCAGGAAGGGTTTGCCATGTGCAGCAGCTTATTGAAGTAAAATACGTAAAGAGGTAGCTCAAGAGTAGTAGGACTTTTAAGATTAAGTAATGATTGGAAGAATGGTTCTGAAAACCCTCAGAAAAGGATCTTGAGATAGGAGTCATCAGGGTAGAAACTTAAAGGATGGAGAAAAATTACTTATTCACCATCTGATGATTTGATTACTACATAAGGTATTGTATTTGTCATAAAACAATAAAGTTTTATTTTAATGATCCACTGCATTTAGATAATATAAATGCAGTATTTCCCTCTTTTTCTTCATATCAAATAGGCTACAATAAAAATTAATACATTCTGAAGTAGTCTGCTCAGTTTACTTTTTACTGCTTTAATACTTACAGAGCTATTTCTTCCAGTTGCCTCAGATTCTTCCCAGAACACAAAAGCTTGCAAACGTGTACTGTTTTTCCACACATTAATTACTTTGTTCATGGCTATTCTGGAAGACCAACTTAAAAGATGCAGATACTTTAAACATGAGTTAAGGGCTGTATCCAAATGCATTAGAGTGGATAACGTTTTGTACTCTAAAATCATCCTATCTGTTCCACTAAAGCTTTAGCAAAAGCCCATCCATACACATGTTCTTGATCCCTTGAGTGCAAAAGTTTCATTACAAGACCATGAAAGAGACTCAGAACTGCAGCAGATGCAACTCCCTGCCCTTCAAGAGCTTCAGCCAAATCCAAAGAAATTTTCAGGATTCCAGAGCTAGACAACTTGGACTCAATGATCCTTGTGTGTCCCTTCCAAATTAGCATATTCTACAATTCTGTGAACTTATTTTTAACATCTTCAAGAGCACAGACTCATCTCAATTATGGCAGCAAAAAAATCTGAGCCAGACAAGGCCTTGCACTGTAGGGTAACAGAAAAAATGAGATGGTAAAAAGGTACAGATGGAGTCAAGGTATTCACCTAGACCTGGGAGAGAGCTGCTGCTCAGTGCCTAGCTGTGATCAAATAATCACACTGAAAAAAATCTATCAAGGACCATATTCCAAGGCTTCTCAGGCTGCACAGAAACATCCTGTTTCCCAGGAATGATTTAGACTCTAGTCCTCCTGTTCTGTTTATAGTGTAGAGAGAGGACCAATCTTTCCTTTCTGCTCAATGAATTCTGCTACCTCTGTGGGAAGAGACCAAAAAAAAGCTCAAAACAGCCAGTAGTGGGTGGAGTGCTTCTGTTTTCAGTCTGTTGTACAACAGCACCATCCAGCTGTCAAACAAAAAAATTATCATTAATGCCACTATCCAGATTTGGTCCTTGTACCACGAGCAAAATGAATAATTACACCTATTAAAAAACAAAACCCCAACCCACAGGTCCCTTCCCTGCTTCTTAACTAATTATATTGATCCACTGTGTCATGCTTTCTGGATTAGTATACAAGAGTGTGCTTTAAGGAAACTAAGAATTCAGCCCAGTTTATTTCTGTCCAGTAAGAGTGGCAGGCTACAGCTTACCTCTGTTTCAGTGAAGTGTGGAATGTAAGCTCTCAGGTATGAGGAAAAGACCATTATCTCTGGCTAACAACCAAAGACAGTTAACCACACTACAAAAATTAATGGAAAAATCTCAACTCATAAGAGCCTATGTTTTAGCTATCACGCTTTACCACTCTTGAGCTTCAGTAGGTGAAAGCAAGAACAGCAACCTCCAGTGAGGGATAAAAACAATAAAAACTCATACTCAAGTAACAGAGCACTCTTGAGAGATGTTATGACATGAGGAAAAAAACTCCTTGCTCTCTTCACCAACTTGTGTTACTTAACAATAAGGAATATGCAATGCAAATAAATGGCATTCCCTACAACAGATGATTGATTACCTGAACTAAACCTACAAGGTCACTGCTTAAATTGCCCGCAGTTCTACACTAAACTCATTTTTTTGTCACAACATCCACAGGGAGCCTACCGTGTGTGTGCACTGATGGTCAGGAACTCTAATGTTAGATTACTGTTCTTGCATTCTATGTGCCTTAGCCCATCCTGTGATCCCACATCCCTGCATCAATACCTGAAAGCAGTAACACATCTCCTTTTCTGACTTTCTGAAGACCAATGCCAGCTCCTTGTAAACACTTTACAAAGCAGCACGGGGTACCAATCAGTGCCTAAAGATAGGCCAGTCATCCTTTAAAAGAAAACAACACTAGTGGAAGCTTCCCAAGTAAATATTGACAGGGAAAAAAAAAAATTAAGTGCAACGAGAAAGAACATTTCTGCATGCAAAGAAAACCTGAAAGGAAGTCCTAGGATAAATTAGATTACTTTAAGGAACTTGAGCTTACACAAAGAATTGGCATAATGACATCAACAAAGAGATGATGGGTTTTTTGCAAATATTTAAAATATATTGTAGATTTTAACATAAGCCCAGAACTTAAGAGCACAGCAACAACAGAAAGCCAGCAAGCACTAGATTAGTAGCTAAAGCCACAGGAGCAAAGAACATATCCAAAGATACAGCAGAGGTGGCAAATGACAAACCTGTGCCAAGTAGGAGAGAAGGTGCCCTTAGACAAGCAAGGCAGCAAAGCCAGAAGAGTCTGAAGAGACACAGCCCTAAGGAAGAGGACAATAGCTCCCCAAAATCTGCAGATGAGCAGGATCAAAGAGAGGTGTGGCTAATGAGGAAGTATTATGTCTAAGTTTAACTAATGAAAGCAAGAAGTTCTCTCACTGGTAGAGAGAACAGAGAACACAAGACCTTCAAAAGGAGCTGTATGAGAAAATCATTGCAAGACTATGTCATTAGATCAGAGACAGAACAAAGGTACAAGAAAAAAAATTGCAATGAGAAGAGACCAAAAGGTTAAAATCCATCAAAAAAAAATTGGTGCCAAATGGGCAAAAAAAAAAGGGAAAGATTGGTATGTGGGACGGTATTAAAAGGTGGCAAGGAGATGGCAGAAAAGAGCAAGCCCTTGAATCTAGAATGAAAGTATCTTTAGCTCCACATACAGAGGAAGAAAAACAACAAAAAAACCCCAAAAACACCAACCAAAGACAACAAAAAAATATCCCCCAAAAAAACCCAACTACAAAATGAGGAAAATGTCAAAGTTTGCACTTTACGTGAAGAGAAAGTAATTTGAAATAAAGAATCTTATGATCTTGATTGAAGAAAGTACAGTTTCCTTGCCAGGAACTGACAAGAGAACTTGTGACATGCTTGGAGGCTGCACAGCTTTGCTTGGAGAATTGCATACTCAAAAAGCATAGAGTTACACATTCATTCCAACAGAGAGGGCAGGATCAATCCACTTCAAAACTCAGATGTAGATGGAGAGAGAACAGAGAGGAGAAGCAAAAGCAGATTTTGTGGAACTAGTCAGATCAAACAACAAGGGAGAAGGTGAAAACAGCATAAAAATCACAGCAAGCATAGAAACAGGCCTACAGTGGAAAGAAACAAGACAAGCTAGACAGGGGAAACAGAAAGCCGTGAAGTCTTTCCAAAACAGTCTAAATAGAGAGACAACACTTTTACACCATCCTTCATGAGGTCAGCCAGAGTTCTGCCAAGTTGATCCCAGTAAGTACTAAAGGATTTCACATGGAACCTGAGCTCATGGTAGTAGTTTTTCCTCTTTTATCACAGGATGCAAGCTTTTAAGCCAGGACACCAGAAGGTAAAAGGGCCACTGTTTCCACTAGATAGCGACCTGTTTACACTTATTAGTTGTTCAATTTAGCTAAGGAATCAACCCTATTTAAGATTAGAGTACCTGTTTAAACTGAGTTTTGTAGTCTTGTATGAGTAAGCATTTCCAACCCAGGGTTTCAGCTGTCTAGAGTCTTAGATAGATGTACTATAGTTAAACCTGCCATGTCACTCAGAGGATCTGTTTACATGTCTGCAAGTCCCCCCCCCCCATCTGCCCGCCACCAAAGTATCCATTTACTATCCACAGAAATTACTATTCAGCTCAGACCTGAGGAGTTCCGTTTTATCTTCAGCAGCCTCTCTAACCTTCTATCTAGCAAAGCCTGCAGATGTGCTTTACTGCAAGCTTCTGCAGTCACTGATGAGTGCAGTGGCAGACCTAATGACAAGCTTGTTGGATTTAGGATTTTAGTTCATGAACAGTCTTATTTAAACTAGAGACACAGAATACGAGAAAAGAGCGATTAAAATCACACACGTTAAATCCATACTATTGAGCAGAACAGCTGAGTGCAAAAAACATGTTGCATGTACCAGTTTCTAAACCTGCTCCAGTCTTAGAACGATACTGCAATGCTCACCAACCCCATCTTTTCAAACAGACTTTCTGCAAGTCCCATAAATTTTATACTTAGCATTTCAGAGCAAGATAGTTTCTACTTCCAAAAGTTTCTACACAAGTTGCATTGATATCCACATCTTCCAATAAAGAAGCCAGGTTCCCATGACAGGAAGTATGAACAAACCCAGGAAGAGTTCTATCCTAGAAAGCTCACAAACATTTCAAAATTTAAGATCTTATTTTAATCCAAGATATGGCAACTGTAAAATCCAGTTCATCAAATGGTAACTTGCTGCTGCTAAGTCTTCACATGTACACTGAAAACAGTCAACCAATTCAGGTTTCTAGTCAGTAAGGCTTCCCCATTGAATCCAAGATCTTCTTTCTTTCTTCTGCTGAGGGCATCTCTGGTTTCACACCATTTCTCTTCCTTTGCATCATAATTCCATGCTGAAAACAGAACAAAGTGACCATGAGAACAGATTTCACAGAATCTCTCTGCTCCTGAACTCTAAATGATCGAGATTCTTTAATAGAAAAATGCTTGATATATCAAGACCCAGGTACTCTAAGTCTGATTAGCTGATGATAAAACATATTTGTACTTCTTAGTTCAAGATACCTGATAGTTTACTCTGCTGCTTCAGAACTCAGTGCAATCAGTATTCCCATTACACTATGTCAGACTAGTGCACAATTGTCTAGAAATAGGGTTTTTTTTGTAATTTGCATAAGCATTTAATGGCTAAGCTACAATCTCTTTACTGTGATCATATAAGGAAAGAAAATAGCAGAAAACAGTTTAACTGCACATAGCTCCTCATGATACTCCTATCACCAAGTAAGACTGAATTCTTCCTAAGCTTTATATTAGGTTAAACATGATCCAAGGCAGTAGGAAACCGGATAACCCTACCTTGCCTCAGAACTTTTTCCCAGCATCCGTTTAAAATGGAACTTATTACTAGACATATGTGACTCAAAATCAGAGGAAAACATCAGGTACTGCAAGAACACTGACTCACAGTCTAAGCAAGTAAACTCAGAACAATCAAGTGAAGTACTTTGATGTGCATGTCTTTAAGTCTTCCGGCAACACATACTGAGACTACCTGGGCTGGTAAGTCACCATAAAAACAGCAGCAGTTGGCATAAACCAAGTTTGAAGGGTTCAGAAAGCAGCATGTCAGAAATAATGTAAACAAAGCAAAGAAGGGAGTAAAATTCAGAAATTTTACTGTGCTTACCCAGAATTTTCTGCAGTTTTTGTACTTCAAAAAATAATCAGCACACATATCCTTCTTATAGTTGTTGTCATCCATACATTTTGTAGAGGCATCTGTTTCCTTTAATAGGGGAAAATATACTTCAGAACTGAGGGAAGTTACTGTACTCAGTGTTTAAATATTTTAACAAGTCCCAGAATATCTATGAAGATAGGAGTCAGCTCTTCAGATGAAAGAATACTATCAAAGAGAGCAAAGGAACACCTACTACAAAGGATAGTCAGTACTTCCAAACAGTGATTTCATTTGGAGATAACAGAATACTCACTGTCTTTAGACAGTAAGTATAGAGTCCACAGAATAATTGTTTACAGTGATACTTGGTGTAACTCAAAAGACTTCCAAAAAAATAACCAAGCTTGTCTAACCAGGATTTCAGGCTCTGGTTTTAGAGACAGAAAATATAAGAGATTGCAATCAGTTGTATTAGTCCTATTCATAGGAAATTACTTGTTATTTCATGCTTACTATAATGGATGATTTTCAGCCCTTCTCAACTTCAGTCTCTTAATAAAATTTTAATGTAAAATGCTATCATGCAAAGTATGTTATCCACAAAACAGTAGTCTATAAAGTGCATTATTTAGCACTGAAATGTACAGACAAAAATATCAACTTGATCATCTTACCGCTAGACATGGATTTATATCGTGATCTCTAAGCTTTTTTGCATGCCTGGACATTCTAGACAGACAATTGTACCTTGGCTAGAAAGGAAAAAACAAACAGGTTAAGTATCTACTTTTAACAGTAACTCAGGATTAAGTCTGAACTTCAGGATGTAATAAAGACCTTCTAGTAACACATAGTTTGGTTATCTTTAAAAAAAACAAATGAAACCTAAACTTCTTTTGCAAAGTGTTATTTCAAAAGCAGTAATGGCAAGACAACACCAGCAAGTGTAGTCCATCACCAAGGCTGCCCACTCCCTGATGAATTCCTGCAGAGAGTGGAACCACGGCAGCAGTTCTCATACCAGCCTGTGTATCATGGAGGAAGTGACCACGTGTAGGAGCAACAGTTCCATAGAAGCTGTTCACAGCCAGCACACTGTAGAAACCTCAATTATTAGCGTGTGGGAGGAACATACAAGTAAACTTTTCCAGATTTGTTCCTACTCCTTAGCCGGATCACATCTGTATCTCCACTGAGCATTCCCAGGCAAAAGAAGTACCCAACTATGTCCTGTGTTGCTGTATCAAATATTTAATATAAAAAGAACTGGTTTCACCGCAAGGTGGGACCAGACCCACTTACACTGTGTATGACAGCTTGAATCACATTTTTTACCATTTAGTAGTTTGACACTGGCTGTAGGAATTGTAAGCTTGAGAGACACAGAGTTCAGTGCCAAGAATCTACACTGATCCAAGATGATGACACCAAGATGAACAGCAGACCCTCTTTCCTTTTACAACTTCCTATACACTGCCTCCGGCACACATATGGTGATGCAGGTATTTATTCCAAACAAATACTAAATCGAACCAAAAATAAATTAATGCTGACCAGATGACTGCTTGAATCAATGCAAAAAGAAACACAGGACAGAGGGCACAAATTAAAGTACTGCTGATGAAGGACGCTGAGCTTGATCTTCTTGTTTCGTATTTTCCCAAAAAACATTTATGCTAATTTTTAATGAAGACCTGTTTCTGTTCACATTAGGGAACAGTAACTGCAAGTCTGCAGTAAAAAGCCCATTTTGCTTGATACCAGATTTTAAAAAGAAATCACATACTGCTCTTTTTAGCTCACAGAAAACCATGATTTAGACAGGGTTTCTTCTTTGGGTGAGAGTAAGCTACTCCCAGCAAACAAGCCTTAGGTTTTACAAGCTGTGCATATATACTTTCCTGGTGCTGGGAGTACTCTTTGCTTTCCATATGATCATCTTCTGCAAACAGGCCTTTTCATGAAAGGCATCAGAAAATGCTTTTACTTTCCTTTGAGAACTATCCAGTGCTTAAGTTAATTTCACAAGCTAGGCAAATGTTCTCTTTTTTTGGTGGGTGGAAGTGCATTTTTTGATCAGGCACTCCCAACTCAAATGGAAACACAGGCACATATATAAGCATCACCCCAGACTTCAAAAAGGAGAAAGGGGAAAACTAGGAAGTAAAAGTAGCATACTACAGTGCCTCACCTAAGTCACCACAGCAGATACAAGACTTTTACATGTTTGCTTGTTTCTGTGTTATAACTCTGCATTTCACTGATATTACCACCTAAGCAGACATGCCTTAAGGTGCTCTCAGTGTTGGACTTCAGACTTACTCTATGAAAGAATACTTTTGAGTCATAGGATGTGCCATCATAATCACTGTTCCTTATACAAACTGTACTTGACACTTTCAGTTTGATTTCACTACCAGAGGCTGCAACCGTGCGCGGTCTAAGGAACAATGCA
>JACBWW010000003.1:28222617-28489694 GCA_020086605.1 Lanius collurio | reverse complement strand
GGAGCCTGTGCTGTGAATGCAGTGACAGCGGCGAGAGCGGCGAGAGAGGGAGCGGAAGACATTAGAGACCGCGGTGCCGAAAAATGAGGGAAAAAATTAATATAAATTCGCCCACCGCCTCAAACCGGACAAATTTCGCACAGAAATTTCCCCCGTGGACCCGGCTACCCGTGGGGTGTCCCCTGGACCTGGCGGCTGCGTCTTTGGGGGAATCCGGAGTGACTTTGGAGCACTCGACCCCCCTTTACCGTCGTTTTTTGGACAAAAGTTTTTTTTTTCGTAATAAAGAAACGAATTTGCCTGCTCTCCCCCTCCGAGTAGCCCAGGAGCTTTTCCCTTCCCCATCGGTGTGTGTTTAGAGAAAAGTGTGAACCCAAGTAAGTGCTGAGTCGTGTTGCATTGGGGAGGGGGGTTTGCTAACTGAAAGCAGGAGAGATCCGGAGAGAGAGAGAGAGAGAGCAGGGACAGCTTGTTGTCAGTATCATAAACAACCAAAATGGAGGGAGAACTGAGGCATATAACAAAATAAAAATCAGAAAAAAATGCCAAAAAATACCTAAAAATCGGGGCTGCTCCCCCTTTTCTTCCTCAAGGTAACAGAATAAAACCCGTGTCTTCCCGAGACCGTTTTAAGGTTTCAGGGAGCAAGGAGTTAATATTTATTATTTTTTTTTTGTTGATGAATTCTTTGGAAAGGCAAAAGCCTCTTATAACTCGCCACCGACAATGAGAAAACGTGAAAATCCCTTTCAGGACAGAGAGGTAGGGGGAGATGATGGTGCAGAAAGTGTATAACTTGGGGGTAATGCGGAGTGATCCTAGATAAGATAAATGCTGTATGTGGTGCTTTATAACTTCCTTTTTTAATGCTTTTTGTGTGTGTGTGTTGGGGGGATTTGGGGAGATGGGGGCTCCTATCTTTACCTCTGTCTTTTTCTTTCCCTCTTTTTTTTTTTTTTTTTTTTTTTTTTCGGACCGGAATGTAATGCCTTTGTAGTGTCACTTTCCTGATCTAATTAGGATGTGTGAGGCAAAGAGTAAACCTTTCCGGTTTATAAAGTGCATTTTCGTTGCTTTTGAATTTCAAGTTTTCTTGGTGGCTCACTCCTCTATTTAAACTGGATTCTTCAGAGTGGTGTGGGGTTGAGCTAATGCTCCATAGGGAGAGCAGAGAGGGCTCAGGGGCAGGGCACCTCTTCTGCGGGTGGTTGCTGATTTCCCTGGCACATTTAGTTCACCTGTTTGTCTCCTACAAAGAATGTATTCTGCAGTCTCCTCGTGTTATTTATACAAAATAATGATGCCTCATCTCGCCTCACATTGAAGTTAATGCGAAAGTGCTGCTGATGTTGGTTCCACGTGGGATCAGGGACATAGCAGGGCATTTTAAAGAGACAGCTTCTCTTTTCCTAGGGTTATCATCACCTCTGCAGCACCTCTGCCTCTAGCAGAGGGGTGGTTCGTTGTTTTTTTTTTTAATGGAAAGGTATCAAATCGGCCCTAGTCTGATAAATTAAGGAAGGATAACAGGAAGAAACGTGCAGAATCTTTGGGATCAAAGCAATTCTTTTGTGTGTAGCAGGTCTTCAGGGGAGTTTTCTTGGTGTGCTAATTAAAATGCTGTGTTTTGGAGAGTGTTTTTTAGAATGTATGTTGCAGAAATGAAATAGTCTCAGGTTGTGTAGTATTAAGATCTAGTGCTGTTCTGCTAGCTGTAAATTCTCTGGGAGGAGATGAATTCCCTGTGTGTAGGGCAATTTCACAGACATTTTGTAAAAGTTGTGAAGTGTGTTATTTTTTCTTTGAATACATTCAGTTTTGTTGGGAACACCTGAGTTTGTTCAAAAGTTTGTTCTACACCTAAATCTCCTAAATCATCCCCAAAGGTTTTGAAAATAGTGAAAAATAACTGTAGGTTTTAATTGGCCAGAGTAGAGGCTCTTTACAAGTACACCTTAGCTGTGTAGTTATAACATCACTTGGAAGAATTGCCTCTGGCTTTGTTTAGAGGAAGAAAAGTCATCCTAACTTCGGTCTAGTTTCATGTGTATGTATGCTTGTGTGTATGCATGCATGCTTTTAGTGTGGGTTATGGCTGATACTGGTTTTTTCCTTAATTTTTAACTTGTAAATGTTTAACTGCAATGATGCAAAATGCTCTGCTTGTCCCTATTATCTCCTATGTATTTTAATTTTATTTTTAAATGTCCTGTTTTTAAAAATTAGCATCGCCTCTTAACATGGCAATTTGATATCTTTATGAGGAGTTGCAATGTTTCCTTTACACTTGTTTTGTTTTTGTGGTCTTTGTATTCAGTTCTAGATTGAAAACTGAATACAGGTATGGGGTTCTTGAGCAGGAAGATGGGGTAAAGAATTTGGAGGGAGACTATTTCAGCATGTGTTTTCTGTGAATTTGTGGAAGTTGAGTATGAGCTGTGATAGCCCTCTGTGTTGAATAGCATGTGTTTGCAAGTGATCTGTACCCTTTCTGCAAGTGTGACCAAAGAAACTTGTTGCCTAGGATAGCCTCGTGGTTAAAGATTTGGGAAGAAATATCAACGTTTTTCAGTGACTCTTAGTCTAGAAAAAAGGGTCATTAAGGAAAAGATTAATCAATTAGTATAGAGGAATGATATTGAACAGTTTTCCAAAATTGCCTTTTATGGGTTAGAGATCTCTTTTATAGTTAGTAAGAATTCAGACTTTAAAAGTTCCTGTCTGAATATTTCTTAAACTGATCTATTATTTTTATTGACTGAAGTAACATTACCCTGGAATGCATAGAAATTTGGTAAATTAATAGCAGTTCACCATATGTTAGTAGTTTTAATGTACCAGGGTAGATAGACAAATAGTAGTAGATGTGCAGAACTAACTTAAATAAACTGGTTAATGGTACTGAGAACTCTTCAAATGCTGTGTCTCTGACCATCAGTATGAAGTGTTCAACATGTTACTACATTTTTACCTAATTAAGAGCTTTTTAATAANAGTATGAAGTGTTCAACATGTTACTACATTTTTACCTAATTAAGAGCTTTTTAATAATTAATATTTTATTGCTGAAATTAGGTATAGGCACTGGTAATAACAATGTGAAAGGAGCAGTCTTGTGGAGTATCTTTCTTGATTTACAGCTATGTATTACAAAGTAAATTTGGTGTATCCAACCATAGTACAAAATTCAGGACTTAGGGTGGAGAAGGAAGAAAGGGTGTTCTCTCAGAATTTGATACTCTTCTAAACTGGATTTAATTTTAAGGTATAATCCAGATGGTGATAGTAATAGAAGCAAAAAATGTTGTTTAGGGTTTTTTTTTTTTACAAACTTATTCTCTTGTAGAAAACAGAATTATTCTTACAGTGGTGAAGTGGTTTTTAAATAAAAATATAAGTAACTTTCAATGCTTCCTTAGATCTAAGAGTTAAGATGATCTTCTGTATTATTTGCTGGTCTGATTCCATACATGACACAGTTTGATTTTTTCAAGATTTTCTAAAGCTAAAACACCTGAGGAAACAAATACTATGGGCTGGTGTTGGTAAAGTTATCCTACTTTTTCTAGGTAAACTGAAGAGGTGTAAATGTATTAAAATTCTTCTTAGAGACTTATCAATCCTATTCAATAATGTTTAAAAATTAATAACTGCAGTATTCTACAACAGTACAAGCAAATACAGAAATCTAAAGTGGCACACATTCAGCTTTCCTTGAATGCTTAGCTCAAATGTCTCTTGGTGTGTACTTTTAATTTAGTAATTGTCCTGAAAAATTAGTTTTCAGTGTAGGACTTTTGAGATTTAGATTAAGAAACCTTTAAAAAGTTTGTGTAATTCCAAAAGACACTGCATCCAAAGTGCAGCCACTTCTAATGGTTGTCCATCTCTGCAGCATGTTAGCCAAAATGGTGCCCTAAAGTCTCCTCCTTTCAGGGTATTGCATATGTTTTAAAATTAATGGGTTAAAGAGGGCACTGCTTATGTTCTAAATAAACCACTGTTTGTAACTGTTCAAGGTTATTTTCTTAAAATAGATGTTTTCACTTCAGAGTGTAAACCATAAATTTTTAAAATTTTCTATCTATAACCTCTTATGTTGCTAAAAACAGTTTTTGTGAACAGATACTTATTGGTAGGGTTCTTGAACAAATGTCTATGACTATTAAGGGGAAATATTCTGGAAAACATGAAATCTGTTCAAGTACTTAAATCATTCTCAAATCAGCACAGAGTTAAAAGGAGCTAGCAGTGACCACCACTGAAGTGACAGAGAACTTGCTTTCAAGGAGTTATTCTATCTGTTACTAGTAAGGATTTAGCTTGCAGAGCTTTTGAAAGAAATGTGCAGTATTTATCCACTGAACTGCTGAGCATCTTTAACCAATTACCAAATGTTTAGGTAGCCTTAAAAAACTATTTAAAAATAATTCAAATATTAGAACAAAGTAACATTTGTATTGATCAAATATAAAATGTTTAAATTTCTGAAGCATAGGGGATTTTTTTTGCCTTTATCTGAGCATTTTGATAATAGACAATTGTGTATTTTTCCTCTAATCAAAAAAACCGCATCTAGAATTGAATTCAATTTGTATTGATTTTTAAATTGTGTGATCTCTTAACTTGAATGTAAAACATTGATTAACTCTCAATATAATTACTTACACAGATGCTTTTTTTTTTCCAAGGAATATAGTGACCATTTATCTGAAATTGCATAGCTTGCAGTTACTAATGCATTTTAAATGAACAGTTGTCCACCAAATATCAAATGTAAAAGATCCTAATTGTATGCAAGTTCAGAAAACCTAATATTTAGCAGAACTGGTCACCATTTCTGCAGGTTCAGTTTTATTTAGATTGTCTTGTTAAAGTGTTTTCTGTCTGTAACTGTGTCAGTGTTCACCTGTTACTGTCTCATCTTAGGACAAATAGCAAAAATTAGTAGAACTAGAGGGAGTTTTTTTGAAAGATGTAGCATGCTTCTAAGAGTAGTTATGTGTTAACATTTTTAAAGGATGGGGCCTTCTCATAGGATGTATTAAAATTTTTGATATTTAAATGGACCCTTCATGTCTGGTAAATGGTTACTGTAGGATCATGGCGTTAATATTAACCACCATATATGTCAGGGGTTTGAGATGACTGTATAAGTACATATTTAACAATGAAGAGTGGGAAAGGATATATAGTTATTCTCCTGTTGAAGGAATAAATCAGTTTCTATTATAGCCTTCTCTGTAGCCTTCTTTTGTCCCCTTCCTGGTTCATTGTCTGTCCAGAGTATCAAGATACCTTGTCAAATACATTAAAATACATGGCCAGAGTGATGGGCTATTTTATTAATGACCAACCCTAGTGGTTTTTATAGACTTACAGTGAGGCACAAAGAAGATAAAATGTGGCCCAATGGGTATTTGTTTAGAGGAAAGGAAAGAGGAAAAAAAAAAAACCCACAGGTCTGAGCTAGTATAAAACCAAAAAGTGAGATAGAAAAAATGAATATAGACAAATGTGGCTATAATGCATACAACAGTAACTCAAAACTCTGAAGTAAAATAGCTCAAATCAGATTTGAGAAAATCAAGTGGGAATCAAGAAAGTAAAACCTAAGAATTGCCATCAGATGCAATTAAGAAATAACTATGTAAAGAAACTTGGAAAAATGCAAAAAGTGTCTATTACAGTAAACTGAATTGCTATAATCTTCTTTTGCACTTAATGTGCTAAATTCCTCTCTCAAGGAGAATATCCCTAGAAATCAGATTAGGAAGTGTTTAAAGGGAATTATTTGTCAAAGTTATTTTTTCACTAAAATTAGGATAACTAATAATAATCTCTTCCATATTGCTGTAATAATACTTTTTTGGATACAATTTAGCCATACAGATTGCATGTAGATTTACTTATGTATTGTGCAGGTAATTTACCAGTAGCCTGAAACTGTGTATCTCTAACCTTAAAAGCTTTTCTTTATGGTTGTGAGTCACATCAGATTTGGCAGTCTGCAAAGTGTGAAGTATTTCTTATGAAATAAGATGTCGATGGCTGATTTTGCCTTATGCACATTTACTGTGAATTGCCAAATAATCAAAAAGGAAGGAGGATGTCAGAAAACTTACCTTCCCTCTTCAGATATTGAGAATGAATTTGTGTCCTATGATGTATCAGATTTGCCAGTGCATGAGTTTTCTAAAAAACCGTGCAAATCATCTGATTCTGAATTAATGAGATCTCACTATACTGAGTGTTTGAACAGCAGAAAGACCTTGTGTATGCAAATCAGATTTTACTGTCTCAAGTGCTTGTCACTTCTAGTAAAATTGTTTACCGTGTGGTGTATGTATTTATCGTGAATGTTACATTTATATATGGGATGTGTACAAACATGTACACATTTTAAGGAGACATCTGGCTGTTTAAGGACCATATAATGCCTTTTGAATCAATTGTGGTATAGGAATTTTTTTTTAAGAGATCTTTTTGGAGGAAAGGCAAAAAGAGAGATTCTGGCAGCTTGCTATTAAATTTCAATCAAGCCAGTATAGTTAGTAATAAAACATTTACAAGTTTGTAAATGTTAAGTTTCTTCAAACTCTCACTGTCACGTGTGGAATTTTCATCTGTACTATTTTGCATTTACTGCAGCTGCCTACATGCAAGGCTTAGTAATACTGCATTTATCACATGAAAGTATAGATACCATATAAATATATAAAAGTAGAAATTACTTGCCGCTGTTCTTATGTTTTCATAAGATGATAGACTACAAAGGTGTAAATTTATGGTGTTATCTACCTGCTCTCAGTTACTGGTGCTCTTCTCCTCAGAAGTACTTTAAGAAGTGTATTAAACTAAAATAAAACAAACACAAAATAGTGTCAGACTTTTGTGTTCTGTTTAAAAGTTAAACACAATATTGTTCAAACTTGTTTTGTCCACTGTGGTCAATACTTGGATAATTTATTTCGTCTAGGACACTAGGAAGCATTGAACCACCTAGCTTAGACAAGAGCTGACATAAATGCCAGTTATTTAAATCTTTAGGGTTTTTTTCATCTGTGATTTGAAGTTTTCTTTTATTCTTTTGAACACTAGGATTATGCTGAGACTAAACCACTCCTAATTATGCCCCAGCACAAATATATCGCTTATGGCTATATTTTAATCAGTTTCAGTAAATGTAATAAAAATATTATTGCATCTGTCAAAGGATGGTGTTGCTACATGCTATTTTAAGTGGTGCTTAAGTACAGTTATAAGCATACCAGTACAACGAAATCAGCTCTCCTCCTAAACAACAAAGTTACATTATTTTTTACTTAAAAAGTTAACCAAGATCCTAATATGTTAATTATCCTAATTATTCAGGCTGGTTTTAGTATGTGTTGAAATAGCTTTAAAAAGTATGTGTGAAATATTTATATCAAACTTGTTTAATTTCTCATTACTTGTAAAATGTAATGTTTTCCCAGTTACATTTTTAAAGGGTTTTTTGTCTTACCTGCCTGAGTGTATCCTTTTCTTTCAGATACATTCTTTTCTGAACCCACCACTTTTTTAACTTACTTAAAACTCTTTTTGTTCTCTCAGAATCAATTTGTGTCCCTTTAAGTTTAGCTATTGATAATTTTTGTTCTGCAAAAATTGTGCCGAGGAATACTGTGAAATTAACTTGAGCTGGTGATGCTACAAGTAGAAAAAAATGAGTGCAG
This sequence comes from Lanius collurio, assembly GCA_020086605.1. Classification (NCBI taxonomy): domain Eukaryota; kingdom Metazoa; phylum Chordata; class Aves; order Passeriformes; family Laniidae; genus Lanius; species Lanius collurio. The sequence goes on along the minus strand of JACBWW010000003.1, from coordinate 28,481,976 downwards.
AGTAACACAGGAAACTTAATCATAATGGTGTTTTGGTGATGGGAATAATCCCTAACTGGATGAAATGTTAAACTAATCCATGAGGAAAAGGTATCAGGTCTTGTAGCATTAGTCAAGTACGTACTATCACCATTTCTCATAAGAAATACTCAAACACACTTCTGGTATCAATTGCTGTAGAAGGCAAACAGAAATCTAGATTATACTTTCAGAAATACTAAACTGTGAAATAAATTTCTTGGGAAAAAATGGTTTTAGAGGTCTCCCCTGTAGTATATTATTCCACCTTTGAAAACTTGGCCACTTCAGAATATTTGAGAACAAGTAAGTTAAGTCCACCTTGAGAAATACATTTCAGTTTCTAGTACAGTTTTTATCTATGCATCATGTAAAACAAACTTCTTCACTTCATTATACTTAATTATTTGTAATGAAAGGAAAGTACATTTAAACTGTTTTTAACTGCATTGATTGCTCATCCATTTGATTGGAGTAGCAAAATACTTTAGTTTGGGGAGGTTGAATATGTGTTATTATTTTCAGTTTTCCTGTAGTTTGACTAATAAAACAACTGAGCATAAAAGGAGACTGGATCTTTCTTCAATCCTCAAGTGAGAAGACAGGAGTGTTCAAAAAGGTGCTCTAGTGACTTGAATCACTGCCCCTCAGTCCTCTCAAAATATTTAAATCATGAATTTGTGATATCAGTCACATAGTCATGTTGCAACCTTGAAATTGTTAATACATTCCGTTATCTTGAGATGAACTCCATAATTCTTCATTAACAGATTTAATTTCCTAAAATTTTGTCTGAATAAGTACTTGAGTATTGTGCTGCTTGTTCCATTTTTGATCAGGAACCAAGCAATGGAAAGTCTTTCAACTCTGAGCAAAGCCTCAAAGATTTAATAAATGCTCTAAATGTCCCCTATTCTTGTCATAGTTTTAGGTGTTGAACTGTGGTTCAAGGTCAAATAATCCCTTCTGCTAAGCATCTGAATTTCATCATAAAGGAGGTAGTTTAGTATTTGAAGGTAGTTTTAGAATTCAAGTTTCATGTAGGTAGCTTAACAGAAAAAAGCTAAAGGGCAAGCAGAAATTAGCTGTCAGGTTGCAAGTGTAACTGTAACTGTTCTGTGAAGTACCAGCTAAATCCCATTTCTTACTTTGGAATAGTAGGACTCACGGTTTGAAGAAGAAAGAGCTTAACTAATTTGTTAATTCTTCCTTCCCAAATATATATAAAATCTGCCACCACTTTGGCTAACCCTCTGGAGAGAGACTTTTTTTAAGAGTGTGTAGTGATAAGAAGTAAAACTGACAGAAGGTAGGTTTGGATTTGACATTAGGAAGAAATTCTTTACTATGAGGATGGTAAGGCACCGTAATAGGTTGCCCAGAGAATCTGTGGTTGCCCCGTCCCTGGAAGTGTTCAGGGCCAGGTTGGTGGGGCTTTGAGCAACCTGGTCTAGTGAAAGGTGTCCCTGCCCATGGCAGGGGGGTTGGAACTTTAGGGTCCCTTCCAACCCAGTTCTACAATTCTGTAATATATCCAAACTTCTTGTTGCTGAGGCCTTTTTAGGAAGGTTATGAGGTCTCCTGGACAAAAATAGTATTGCCTTTGTGAATTAACTTATGAATTAAGTATTATTTAGCAACTTTGTAATTTTATGATGTGATTTTGTGTTTGGGGGTATGTCTGAGAGAGGATGTAGGCAAAATCACTTAAACTTCACTCCCTGTCCATGGCAGAGTTCTGGCTTGAAGAGGACATGTTCTGTCTTTTTGCTTTGAGTATTTTCGGACTGCTTATATGGGGTAAAAAAAATTAATCCTTTTTTTAACCTCTACTTTTTGCATTTGTCAGTTGTTTAGGAAATTTGTTTCTTGATTTTTTTCTTTTTTTTTGTATGTTGCAGTGGCTGGCAAAGTTACTGTATCATCTGAACTATAGAATTTGTAGGTGAAAGAGGGAGAAGTTTTTCCCATCTGATCTTGACCAGATTATTTGAAAGTTTCCTTTTCTTTTCAACAGTGATTTACTATAAATGAAAACAAATTAAATTGAACAATCACTCAGTAAATTGTATGGCCCAAGTTCCTCTTGGAAAGCTTATTAAAATCTAGTTGGATGCTAACAAATTTCACTGTGGACCTTTGAGATACAAAACCTCTATTTCATGCTTTCCAAACGTCACCATTTCCCTCGATCAAATTCTATGTAGGTCATTAGTAAATGTATAGTAGTAACTGTATGGTCTGTAATGCCAGCATAATAAACCTGTCTCAGAGTGAGAGATCCATCTTAAAGCTGAAGTGCTTCTCAGGGAGCAAGTGGTATTCCCCATGACCTTTTTTTTTAGTATTGTAACGTGCATTTGAGATTGTCTCAGGTGGCACTTGTTGAAAGGTACTGCCTTTCAGGTTGTAAGAAGCAAGCTGTTCAGGGTTTTTTCTAGTAAGTTAAAACCAGTATTTTTGTAGCTTCATTCAGAAGCTGGTGGTCATTGAGGGTACATCATGGAACAGTAGAGTCATGTGCTTCTCGGCAGGGGATGCTGCTTAATGATGGAACTACAGTGTCCTGAATGTGGAAGGAGCAGACCAGTAGTGAAGGACTGGTTGCTTTCTAAAGTGTCAACAGGGAACAGCTTTACTCTGGCTTTTACAAATAAATCAATTATTTGGAATAAGATGCTTCCTTTACTTATTGGCATTTTAATTTTTTCCTGCAGTATCAGAAATGGACACTTCAGGATGATTTTACAAGCCTATCAGCTTAAAAGGGCAATTACTGTAACCACATGTGAAGTTAAAGTGTTTGAAAAATGTTAAACTGTCTTGAAAGCAAATACTGTACTTACCTGGTGATATTTTTCAGTGATGTAAATAATACTTAGGTGTCATGAGAGATTCATTTAGCAATACCTTGGATCCCTCAGTAAGAATGTTGGTATTTTAATATCCTTATTAATATAATACATAATGTACAAAATTTAGAAGAATGTAGTTTTCAATAACAAAACCAGCATAACTCAAAGAAAAAATTACAATGTGTCAATATACATCCATAACCTAGATATGCATAGGTATTCAGAACCTTCCATGATGATTTCTGGAAGCTGTGCAAACACAAAGCTCTTCTGCTACATTCAGATAGTGCATGATAAATTGCTTTCTAGGGTTAGTGTGTGTGGGTTTTGTGGGTTTGCATTCAGAATTAAAAGTGATACATAGAAAAGTGATACTGTGCTGACTTAGTAGCACAAAGTATTTTAGTCCAGTGTTGAAAGTACATATTCTAAAACCTATATGTGAATGTTACATGGTTCTGGAGTTGACTTTCTAGAAATATGGAAATTACCGAGGAAAACAAGTGTTTTGTTTTCTTAGAACTACAGTTTTCCTCTGGTGTATTTGCCTTTAATTGAATTCTGCTCTATGATTTTTTTTCTTACTTGCACAGAATTGTGCTCATGCTTTTTCCTCCAAAAAAATACAAATAGTATTGTATTCCTGCTGTGATTATTAGTCATAACATGTCTGACTCAGCAGATCAAAAGTTATGTTTACTGAAAAACAGAATTAACATTTTATATTTTTTTTTTAAGAACACTTAAAAATAACTGTGTCAAAAGAGATTATGTTTTTAACATGCTAATCCACTAAGCCATCATACATCACTCTGTAGGCAATGTTTTTATTCTAAGCAGCTACCTCTCACAAGAGCCCGTCTGAGAGGTTTCAGGATAGCACAGAAATATACCCATGAAGCTGAATTCTTAAGGAGTGAAACTTCCTCAGCAACATGCATAATGCCTTCATTATCAAATTGCAGAATTTTTTTTCAAGAATTGTTTTAAATGTCAGCGTGTTTTGGCCTGCTCTAAGGTGTTCTGGCTGTTGGCGACAAATTGATGATTAAAACTGGCATATGCAAAAAATTTTCCTCAGTGGGAGGGTAGTAATTCCTAATTTTGATGGAGAGTATTGCGTTGTGATAACCAAATACCTGAATAGAATACTGTACTGATTAGGGAAAAGATAAAGGAGTATGAGAATTTATGCCAGCTGGACTGGAGACTCTGAGATTCATCTGGATTAGTTGTTTCAATTGCTAATCGTGCCCCATGTTCCTCTGCCACTTTGTTTTCTGAAGTTGTCTTTTCAATGTTTGTAATTGTATACTGTTGCTGAGTAAAGAGTCACACAGACGTGGGAAACAGCAATACTGACTTGGCACTGTAAAGTGCAAAAAAATGCAGTAGAAAAATATAGTTCTGTCTTATCTTTAGATTTCAGAAATCTTAGATGTTGCTTCTAAGAACAGTACATATATTCTGAAAATCTGAATTTTAACCATAGGTTGACTGGCTCTGTGTACTCCAGTGAGTAGAATTTATTAGGTAATAAGTACCAATACAAGGAATTTGTTTGTGTTTAGTTGAATTTAGTGCAAGGTTTGCTGAAACAGCATAGAAATAACCATTTCCATTTATTTTTAAAATGCTAATTCAGAATGATACAACATGAGTGAAAAGTTCTTACTATGTGATACTTTATTCTGGCTAGTTATGGAGTTCTATTTAATGTTATCTGACAGATTAGAATATTTAACTTGAAAATGTGGTACTGCTTGACTGGCAAGTTGGGACATTGCCTATTGTGATTTCCTACTGGCAAGAAGTCTGTTTTAAGGAAAGTTTGGCTATACTTGAAACTAACAGAGTTACCTAAGGTTTGATACACTGCTTTCTTCTTTAGGCCCGCTGGAACATCTTTTGGAATTTGTGCCAGTGTATTTTTGGACTGTAGAGTGTGCAATATGTGCAGAAGGACTGTAGAATGTAGAAGTGTATTTCAAAGAATGTAGGACTCCTCAGGTTTGGTGGCATTAGCCCTGTACCTTGAAGTGGCTCTGTGGGGGTTTTATTACTCTGGTAGTCAGTAAATACATATGGCCAGAGCACAATACATTGTGACTTTGGTCACATCTCTGTATAACCACCTGCAAAGAACAGTGCCATAGTGAGACACAGGGAGAATATGGGAAAGAAAGTATTATGTGATACAGAGGAAAATGGAGCATCATCGGGCCTACACTGAGGATGCAGCAGTAGTCCAAAGAACTGACTCCTCACTGTGCTTTCATGTAAGGCATGGCACCAAACAGTATGAGATAGTACTTCTTATACAACACCTGTAGATTATGCTAGTAAATAAAATATTTTCCACAAGGAATTACATGTATTAGTAGACCGAAGAGCTGTGTGGAAGCAACTGTGCTAGTCTTTATGTAAATTGTTTTTAAATAGACTGTTTAATAAGGTGATGTTCCAAACAGTTTAAAATCCTGATAAGGAAGGAATTGTTGTAAAGTGTTTTGTTCCAAAGCTGTATACTGAATCGTCCTGGCAGACAGAGTTCTTCATTCTTCCAGGGCTGGATTTTCACTGAACAATTAGATGAAGTTACCTACATTTGAACTGATTGCTGAAGTTAGCCCAACTGGCGTGAGAGCGGTAACACTGAAAACTGGTGCATAAATCATTTTGTGGAGCTGGGTTGTTAACTGCATTAGTAAAAACATGTTCTTGGAGTTACCATTTAAATATAAAAAACCTAAAAACAAACACCTAGAGAGTTTTGTATGTAGCTAGGATTGGGTATTACTCAATTTACATGAAAGGCCAGTGCGGAAACAGAGAATGTCTCTAAATTCAGCAAGTGGTGTGTGTTGCTCTAAAGGCAGCAAGTGACTCATGTGACTGTCTTAGCAGCTGGGCAGCAAGATTAGAGAGCTACTATGTACACATTCCCTTACTGAGGGGTCCAAGCTATTGCTAAATGAAGTCGTATTACTGCCAGAAAGTGAATAACAGGCATAAGAAAATATAATAAATAAGTGTGTCATCAGGTTAGTGCAGTAGTTTTTTCAGACAGTTGTTAAAGTGAAGGAAAAAAACCCCAAATACTACTTTTCCGAGATTCACATTTTAAAAATACTTGTCCTTTTTTCAGACCCTAACCTCGTATGAAATTACATGCAAAGTGTACCTTTCAGTTTAGAGATTTGGAAAAGTCATCTTGAAATGGCTGTTTCTGACACTACAAGGAAAAAAATGAGAATGTCAGTGAGTGAGGAATCTTATTCCAAAGAACTCATTTATTTGTAAAAGTACTAAAAATATGCTTGTATCGTGAAGTATTTTGATTTGAACTGAAATTGGCAAAGTGTATACTTCTTGGTCACTTGCTAATTTGAAGACTTACTCATGATGTTATTCCTCATGTATTTCCTAATTGTAAGAACTTGTGAAGTTTGTTCCAAATTGTCTTTAAGTTTTCCTGGCATGCCAGTATGGATTAGTGGAATATGTATTCTTTTTATTTTTTTTATGTTTCCTTAATCTAATTTCGGGTTTTTTTTGCTCAGATACTTGCTTTTCTTAAGAGAGTTGCTAAACATTTGTGAATGCTTCGTTCTTTACACATAATGTGTTTATAGTTACACATTGGATTTCAACTATAATTTATGGATTTAAACCGAAAACTGTCACCCTGTCAAACTTCTCTTCAGGATTAACCCTTGAGAGAACTCCTTTGAGTCTTTAGGACCAAAGAACATACACTTGACTGTTGCAATCGAGTAAATTGATACAGAAATCAAGAAGATGTGAATATTAAGCTCCTTAGTGCTATTTTTAGTGTCAACTTTCAGACCATTATTATGTTTTAAAGATGAGAATGTATTTACAAAAGAGGAGCTTTTATTTTTAAAAAGCCAAGACAGACAAGAAGTCGAGCCTGTGATAAATTCCTTACAGTAAAAGAGGACCAGAAGAATGTGTGTTCCTAGTTATCATCACTGCATCCCAGTGTCCTCAACAAGGTTAAACTGTTCGTTTGTTATTTTGCTTCAGGTTTTCCAGAGTTCTGCTTTCTCTGTTTTTCTGTCTAGTAATGACTTGTTTCTCATCTTGTTACTCTTTCCTATTTATTCCAAGTTTCTGCAGCTTTCCTCAACAGTGGTTTTCACTTACATCTCTAAGGAAAGATGGAGAGAGCATAAAATAAGATTGTCCAGAGTAGTCAGTGCATCTGAAAACTACCTTCTGCAGGTGGACCATTATTTTAATACTTCCAGGCACCTTCATCTGACCTTTTCATTTTTGCACATTTAGATTTCTTCATAATCAAGTCTCATATTGTTTAGTATTTTGAAATCTTTGATTTATAGGAGAAGTTCAGTTTGGATTTTGTTTTGATTCATTCTTTCTGAATGTTTCACTACTACTTTTTTTAACATACCATTTTTCTGTACCAGATTTCTTTTCTATTCTGCTTTCATTTTTCACTCCCAAATTACTCATCAGTTGCAAAAGAAAAATGTTTCTGCATCTGTCTGATGGTGGTCTGTGACATAGGATCACTAGGAAGCAGGAATGTTTGTGTATTGACAAGTAGTTTCTAGATAAAGCACTAGCAGATTGTGACAAAGGGTATTCATACCTGCAAAATATATCGATCCTCTGACTACTTGAATGCTTCAGTGGATTCTTGTGTGCTGTTCTTAACACATTCCTTGAGATGAACCATCTGAAATATCCATCTGCCAGCAGGGTTTTGGGTCCTGGGTCTTGCTGCCCTGTGTTGTGTGCTACAGCAGCTTCTCAGGCTTCGACTTCCTGCCTCCTCCCGCCCCTCCCCAGGGAAGAACCGTGCCATTCCACAGGTTTTGTTGAGCTGTTAGCTTTTTTCTGCAGCGTGCTTTGTTTTTTTTAGAGCACCTTTGCACAGCTGGAAGATATATATAAAATAAACAGCTGCCCTGAGAGGATTTTTGCATGAACTCGGACTTCGCCTTGTTTGTTTGTACCTTTCAGAATTACTCCCAAAATTTCTTAGCCACAGAGAAATTGTGCTCCACTGAACTAAAGAGGGAAGTATCTTCTCATGGAATCTGAGGAGGAAAATTCTTAATCTACCTCTAACCAAAAATACAGTACTATTTTTAATAAATTTGATATTCAAATGTCCAAGGAGAAACAGCTGAGCAAGATCAGACAAAAATATCTTGTATTTGTGTGAGATTGCATCTTGTAAGCCGTCAAGAAGGGAAGAAGGGAAAAGGAAAGATTCTTTCTTGATATAGTCCTCCTCCCCCTGTTCTGTCATGCCATTCCATTCTCGGGATCAGGAATTATTCTGGTGTTTGCTTCTCAGGGCTGTTAGAAAATCATGGATATTTTGAAGGAAGCTGAGATGCTGTTTCTGATGCTATTTGTGTCCTTCCGGTGAGAGTTTCGCAGTGTCAACTTGTGGTTGTGTGTCCCACCTGCCCAATATGCTTTTCTTTGGCAGGAAGGCCTGAAAATAAGAAGAAAAAAAAATGATTTTGGGGAAGTTGGTAGCTTTTTTTTTTTTTTTTTCTTTTTTAGAAGCTCAACCTGTGCTCTATGACAGCATTTCTTAGGGCTAGAGTTGCAGTCTCACCTATTTCCTTGTACCGGGGGGGGCGGGTAGGGGGGGACTGGCAAGTTGTCTGGAAGCTGTAAGTTGATCAGAAGTGACTCTTCAACTCTTCAGTTTCAGATGTGATCATGGCATTTGATTCTCTTAAGAGTTGACAAGCTCCCCAGTGAGGAGAGAGAATTTTAGTAGCTACCTTTGGAAAACGAGAAATCTTAATTCTGGTGTCTTTGGAGAGAGCAAGCCCTCTGGGGCAAGCTGAAAACTAGAGCATGGGAAGGTTTGGAGCTTAGATAACTGAAACACTCTTCTCCAGTAACTATAGATACTGTGGTCTTTCACAGGAGAGCAGTGGACAGGAAGAATGTTTGTTTCCAAGTACTGATGACCAGAGAAGAATAAATAGAACTAAAGGAGGCTTTAGGAGTTGTGTTGCTTTGTTAATGTCTTTAAAAAAAAATAGCATCCATTTATAGGATTCAGTGTACTAGAGGCTGAAAAGGAAAACACAGCAGGCATCTGTCCTTCCCCTGACAAGCTAGCAGTGTTACTTGATAGAGGAGAACTGAGACATGCGGAAAGGAAAGGGAAAAATGCAGTTAGAGTATTTGCAGTTACATGTGTGCACACTGTTTAATTTTGTGTGTTAATTTAACAACATGGCACAACACTGGCTGACAAAGCCAAATTGTGTTCCTCTCAGTCATCACCATGGGCACTCCTATGCTATCCTGTTTTTCAGGCCGTGGATCATTGAAGGCAAATACTCAGTGGGATGCTAGTTCTCAGAGCAGTATGTATCCTGCAGATGGGAGTTCACAAGCCAGTTTTCTGGCTGAAAACGTATACATGGATCTTGACAATGGAACATATTTATACAGAGTTCTGGTATGCTCTCTAGCACGTTTGATGTTTTGCTTCAGGCTCTGGATACTTTGAGAAAACCTGCCCTACAGCCACAGTCCCTGCCCTGGGGAAATGCTGAGCTGCTTGTATGTTGTTTCTGACTCTTGTGGTGGTGAGATGCCTCTTGCCCAACCTGCATCGTGATACTTATGCAGTAAAGCACCTTGATTCCAAAGGAGGGGAGCCTGCAGTGCATGCACAGGATAGAATGCAGAGTAAGAATAAAGTAAATTACTCTTGTGGGCTTTTTTCTTTAGTTGTTTTTTTAAGAATCAGATTTCTGCAGAATTTTTGGGAGAACCTGTTTTGAGATTACTAGGTGGAGTTTTTCAAAACCATTGTCTTCATAATCTGTTTAGAATGCAGCTTTCACTGCCTTTCACTTCAGCTTCGGGCACTAAGTATTTCTGCAAATCACTCCTTGCAGACACATGCCAAGGACTGGGAAAATTAATGACCTTCTCTGTAGCATTTAGTTTAAATGACACAGAGATCTCTAGTAGAATCTGAGTCCTCTAGGACTGAAAATTATCTGACTGAAAACATTGATTTCTGAGTTACTAATGGGATTGTGGAATAAGTAATTAACAAACTGGCTGAATTTGGGTAAAGTTCACAGGAATTACAGCTACACCACTATCCCTGTCTAATTTCAAGTCTCCATCTCAAAGGAAGGTGTTTAAACGAAAAGTAGGAAAAGTGTGCCAGAATTTTTTGACCCAGACAAAACTTTTTTTTTCTATTAACCTTTCTGTTTTTGAAATGTACTGTTTTGAATGAATAATAAGTGAAGAAACAAAACAAGGAAGCAGACACTAATTTGTAAAATTTCAGCCCAAACAATGGCAGTTTGGCAAAGTTGTAGGTTGGCTTAAATAGAAGAGTTTATCATATAATGGCAAGTGTTTGGCAGCATGGTGAAATGTGATCCTACTCATTCTGCAAATAGTCAAATATACTGGATTTGAGTTCACATTTGTACTTACTGACAGCAGTGTTGGTTCTTGTGTAAAGTAATAGAGGAATTGTCCTGCTTTGAAAGCAAGGGTTGCTAGAGAACTGTTACTGCAGGGCTTTGCAGCCTGATTAAGGCCTGAAATGACAGTACTTTTATTTAAGCTGATAAATGTTGATCAAATTCAATGTTTGCATTTTATTTAGTAAGAACAATTATACTTGTGTGCTTATTAAAACCTGGTGTTCTGTTTCTGGCACTAGCAAAACCAAAGTTGTCATGAAGAGTTAAGAGGAGTAGAGATACTCCCAGAGTATTCTCCTGATCTTCATTAATCCGTTTGTCAAAGGCTACCTGAGCCAAACATGATGACTTTGTATTTACTAACCATTACTGGACTTTTCCCATAACTTTTCCGTGTGACTTCTTGAGCTTTTGTAAACTCTAAAGTGTCTAAACATGCAAGGAGTTACACTGCAAAAATGTGTGAAAAGCAGGTGCCTTGCCTTTCTCAAACCTATGTCCTTTCATTTAATTTCACATCTCCAGCTTTTTAATTGGAAGAGCTGCCAGTCTGTTCAGCTGTCTCAGCCACTTCAGTTCAGGTGTGCCTGCATGGTGTTTATTTGCATCTCCCTTTTCTGCATGTATATTGATTCCTCCAGAGAGCTCCACTTGCTTCTTGGAGCTTGACTTCCTTTTCTAAGTTATATTTCTTCTTCACCTATATGTTGTATTTGTTCACGTGTCAATCCCAGTTGTTCATTGAAGTTTATGCTTTCTTGCCTGGTGTAGATGTCAAGCTTACTGTAGTACTTCACTGGATATTGGGAAATAGTTGTTAGGAAAGAAATCAAACAGGCAGCAATCTGTGGTGTGTGTGTGTCTTCTCAATACTGTACAAGAGCTACGTAGCATGGCAAAGATACAGTACAAAGTGATGAATGAAAAAAGTAGTGAAACAATTTCCATGCAAGGAAGGCCTAAGTTGGCTTAGACTTTTCAGCTTATAAGAGACTAAAGAAGGGAGAGTACTGAAAATAGAGATTTCATATCACTGACAGAATGATAAAGAAACCATGAGTGGTATTGATGGGATAAAGGGTGAGCAAAATCATTAGCTAAGAGGAAAGAGACATACATAGTGGGAAATGGGCTCAGAACAAGCTAGAAGAAAGCTGCTGTTAATAAAATGTGAAATTAAGCTGTGGCACTCCTTGCCGTGGGATGTTGTCAATAGAAAAGCTCGCATGGGCACAAGAGAGGGCTGCCAAAATAGTGGAAAAGGAGGGTATTAAATCTCTAGATGTCTACGTCCCTAAATCACAAGTGGTGATACTTCCCCAAACTACCACACACTTGTCTTCCTCATGATCTGCTGCTGGCTGTTACTGGAGCAAGACTGCTGGGCTGATGGACTTTTGCTCTGGCCTGCAAGGACCATCACTGTGTTGCAACAAGTATTCAGGGACCTCGAACCGGAACAAATCACCCAGAACTGGAACAAATCACCCTGGCTGAGCCAGATGCCTTGCTGTCACAGAAACCATGTCTGTCTCTGTGAACCTGTATAGAGCCACTTGCAAACTAGTGGAGTTTTTTCCATGTAAACTTAAAGCTAGTGTTTTGTTGTCTAGAAAGCTTTTTAATTTCCAGCCTAAACTTATTTTGATAAGCTAACACTTCCACTTCTTTGTTCCCGTTCTAGTGACTGTCCCTTTGGTGTACTTATTAAGAACTGTAGTCTTTTTTTTGTCCTTGGGTCAGATGTTTTGTTGAGCTATCCCAGATAAATTTTTTGTGAATACGTATTACCAGATTTATACACGGCGTTCCCAGCAAGATCTTTGTAGTCCGCTGTAGTAGCATCTTTATGTCCCTTCCTGCACTGCAAATACAGCTGCTTTTTTGAATCATATTTTCCTTCTTCTGAACTGGCTCTCTTTAGTGACTTTTACTAGCTGCTTATAGGAGGGTTATACACAAATTTTTTCCTTTTCTGCTGCTTCCAACTAACAGTTCATCACTTGCAGCAGAAACCACTAGTCTCTAAGAGCGTTACTCTTTTCTTTGTTGTTACTTTTTGTCTTGTTTCTGTCCTTAAGATTTGTTACTATTTTTCTTGTGTGTTGTTTCAGTCTGCACTGTACTTCTGCTACCTCCTAGTTTCGTGTTTTCTGCATATTTTTGTAGTGCTCACTTAAAGGCAAAAAAAAAAAACCAAAACCTAAATGAAAATGTTGAATCAAAAAGACTGAAGACCAGTCTTGGCAGAAGTCCATAACTAACATCCTTCCACCTTTTTCTGAAAGAAATCTGTTGTCATCTCCACTTGATCTGCTGCTTTTCCTGCCATACTATTCTTGAACTAACTCCTCTCTTGTAAGCTCAACAAATTACTGCTCAGGTGGTAGTGTAGCAGATTCCTTATTGAGTGAGACTAGAAGTGTTGTGCTTCTCTTGTATAAAGACTATTTGTAATGTTGAAGAAAAAGCTGGGTGTTTGACATGGTTCAGCTTTTAAAAATCATGTGATATTTGGTTTAACTTTTTCTTTACCTTCATGTTTTTAATCTTTCATTGAAAATGTGCTCCAAGCAGGAGGCCATGCTATCATTTTTAGTTGTATGTCCAGATAACTTTTCTCCACCTTTCTCAATATGGAAATGAGGCAAAAAGTGCATACTTGGATCTGATGCTTTCTGAGAATGTTCTGTCTCATCACAGCCTTGCTTCCTGTTGAATCAGAAGATAGTATTTCAATATGAAAGGTTATATAAGTGTGGTAGACTTTTTTAATTTAAATTCACCTTTCAGAAGGCCCTGTTTTAGTGTCTGTGGTTGACAAACATCTGTGGTGCAGAGCACTGTAAACTTCTACACTATTTTCACTCTAGTAGGAGTAATGAGTTCAAACAGTTGCCCAGTGCTCTCTGTTGTGACTGTTGATGTTTGTTAGACTTAGATCGCACCGAGTTTATTCAGGGAGATCTGTGCACTGCCAATAATAATATGAACTTGGTCATTTAGTACCTTCCTTTACCCCTGCTAAGGTGAGAACATCTCACAGGGCCATGATACTCCATTAGTCTGCTCTGTCACGTTGGTTCCTCTTGGATGTTGGGTCTGCAAGACAGAGCTGCTGCCAAATCCCCTTGTCCAGCAGGGTGCTGAAGTTGCTGCCATTTCTGACTCTTGAGTGGCTACTCAGTACAATTAGTACCAAGAGACCACAGGAAATCTGTGCATGCTCTTGGGGCTAGAGATGTGGGAATCCCAAGCTTCTCATCCCTGTTCATAAGGTGGCTCTTCTCTGCCTCCTCTTGTGCTTTTGGGACAAAGCCACTCCAAAGACTTAGACTGCATGGAAATAGTTGAAATTCCTTCTGTAGGGTTAATTTGACTGTTTTAATTCTCTAGGGTTAACTTGAATGTTTTAGGTCTCTGGTCTGGCATGGAAAAAAGGAAAGGAAATAAGAAGGAAAGGACAGGAAAGAAAAGGACAGGAAAAAGAAGCACCGAACTGTTTCAGTGTGGAGGCATGCTGAAAATAACTAAGCTCTGGGCAGACTAACAGAGTGCTGACGTGTGCTGTCTTCAACATGACAGCTGGACAGATGTGTCCATCTCCAATCCCAAAGCATTAGCCAAGATGCTATGCCAGAGCTGTTACCCCTGCTTCTGAGCTGAAAAGCTCAGCAGCTTTTGCAGCATGGTCTGGCTTCCAGCAAGGAGGTGGCTTGTGTCAGGCCAGTTTGGCATGTTGGATGGGCATGGTTGCCTCTGCCCATGGATGACCCAGTAAAAAAGGTGCTTGCTTGGTGGAGTTACCTAATTCTGGAGATAGCTGCTTTTCTTTTGGGATTGATTCCAGAGATGAGAAGGTAACTGCTTAAGTTGCTTGCCAAGGCAGCTATCACATCTGATGAAGGATCAGGCCTTGACGTTAACTAACAGCAATTATCTTTACCATAGCAATATCTATTCTGAGTGATATTTCTGGGGTTTGTTTTGTTTTGAAAAGTTGATGCCTCACAGTGCTGGTTTGTGTGTAATTCAAGGGAAATATCATCTTGGCAAGTACAGCCTTTTGGGTACAGACCCCAGAATTTTGGTGACAATTAGGATAGCAAAAAGAAATTAAAATGTAAATGTCTTATACAGTCTCATATTTTCATTTGGGAAAGCTCCTCCAAAAGCACCCCCCTGCTTTGTTAAGGAAACAAGTGATTTCAGAAAGAAACATATTGAAATCATCAGGCTATTGTACCTGTTTTGGTAGTGAGTCTTTTTTCTTAGCCATTCATTTGCATAACCCTAGCTCTTTTTGACCGTTTTGTACGCTTTTCTTTAGCAGATGTTTCCCCCCAGCACAAGTCATGGTGGCGGCTTGTGCAAGGTGGCAGGACTGGGTGAGTTTGGGGAGAGGGGTGGAAGCTACAAGTCATAAATAAGTGTATTGTGTATGGTCGATAATGTGTAACAAGTGTGGTTTAGTAAGATGAGCTTCCAGCTCTTCCTGCAGAAGGGGATGCACACCTTCCTTTACTCTGGCACATTTCTGTGAGATGATAGGAGGCAGGAAAGAAATGTAATTTCTACGGCCAAGTTCCTGTGTGTTACTTTTTCATGTGTTCTTACTGGTAGAAGGCTTGGGTGGGTGTGGTGTTGTCAGACTGTGTTACCCAGCATTAACTGGTCATGAGTCCATTCTTCGTGTTCACACGCATTGCTCCACATCTCCCTTTCGTCCCTCTGGTACTCAGATTTTGGCAAGCAGGGCATTTGCAGTTTGAAATTTGTAATTGTACCATTATCTGTTAGAAGTAAAGAAAAAACCTGCTAAAATAAGTAGCATAGAACATACTAGATCTGCTTCAGGTAAAGCTGACCATTATTGTGTGCAATTAGAACAAGTATTTTAAAGGATTAGTAGATATTATATTTTAAGTGGTTAGTGGTAGGAAGTAAGGCTGCCAGTGAAATTTTTCTTCTAGAGTCCAAATGCAAAGATCTCTTATTAAAATTTATCCAGTTGTTTAGCTTTTCTTAACAGAGGGTTCATAGGTCATAGAAACAAGTGCAGTATGAAATTTCATACTCAAGTCACCTGCTTTTAAAGAAAAATAGTAATATTCTGTCATTTTGGAAGACAACAGTTACTGCTTTTTGCTGTCAACATATGCCCCTGTGTGTTTACATTCATCTGTATCCTAAACGGTTTTGATTTTTGTTTTGTTATTCTTATTTTTAGCAGTAGAAGCCCTTAAGGGCTCCAGAGGATTTAATTGGCTTTGTTTCTAGCCACTTTTTCCTAAGAAAAGGCAATCATACCAATGATGTGAAAAATTCTCTCCCCAGCATTGCCTTGCAATTTGTTAACACTGCTGCTTTGCCTCTTCTTGGCTTCGTTTCACCTTTTAGTCTCCTTCCCCTCTTCACAGGAGTCTCTGTTTTGGGGATTTTTTTACCAACTTGTCATCTGCTGCATAAAAGGAGGGGTGAAGGGAAAAAAGGGCTTTCTTCTAACTGATTGAGAGAGCCTTGTTATTCCTAATACACCTATAATTTGTCTCTGTTTCCTCTTCCCTAATCTCATTTTGCCCCTATTTCCTAACCGCCTCACCTTCATGCTGATGACTCCTCCCTCCCTGATCTTTGGGTTCCGACGAAGCTGGGAGGCGTGGTTAGATGCCAGAAGCGCTCAGTTATTACACAGAGAAACTTCATCCTGTCTGACAAGCATACTATTTGTAGCCTTGGGGGGTGTACCTGAAGGGCACTGAGTTTCCACTCAGAATTTAAGTAGATTAGATTATGTATACGTATTTGTTGTGACTTGGCGGGTATCCCAGTGCCCGAGGTCTTAAAACATAAACTTTGCTATACCCGAGGCAAGCTCAACTGCGTGTTTCAAAAGATGCTCTGGGGAGATGAGAGGCTGCTGTTTGGAGTCCACAAAAGTGTTATCCTCTCTAGATCTCATACAACACAGGAATTCTGACTACTGTTCTGTCTAGTCCTGTGTTTTGACTTGATATTAGGTGCTATCAGATGCCTCAAGGGTTGGTATAACTGTAAGATACAGAGGAGAAGCTCCTCTCTTGTTTAACTCTCTCCTTATTTGTATTTTGTCCTGGAAAAAGAGGGTTGATATTATTTTTTCCTGAAGCCCTCTTGAAACCATATTATAATTCTGGATGATCAAGTTATCTATGTGAATCTTGTCTGTCTAACTGTATGCTACCTTCTGGCAGTTAATCTCACAGGTTAATACTCTACTGTTAAAAAAAACAAGTTTTAGTGTTTATTAGTTTAAAATTTGCTATGCTGTGGCTTTATTGAGTGTCTCTGTCATACGAACAGATGAAACCTGTTACTCTGAATCTGAACAAATTACTCCACTGCAATAGTTTTAATAGCTTTATCTTGTCATCGAGAAAAGAAAAGAAAAAAACCAACAAAGACACAAACAAAAATACAGCCCCAAAATTCAGGTGCTGCGGATATGCTGGAGGGAACTGTGAAGTTAAAACAGCTGTATTTTATGAAATTCTGTTTGGTATGGCACTTTTCCTTATAAGGACCAATGACCAATTGTTTTGATTATTTAGAAGGAAAAAATTCCATGAGAACTGTTACTGAAAATGACTAACTTGGCATTTGTGATCTGTCGCTCTCTTACAGCATTTGATGCAATACTGAATTTAAGATAGCTAAAACATCCAGTTAACCACACAGTGCTTCAGCTGTTCCTATGTGACCTGTTTATTTCATTTTTTTTGTAAATTGCTATTGATATCTGTAAAGAAATACTCCTCCTTTTTGTAATGGCATCTTCTTAATATCCAGGCCTTTGCCTGTGCATCTAACAGAAATCTCCAAGACTTGGTTTGTGATATACAGTGACATACAGGCTTTTGCAGCAAGGAGCTGAAGTGATTCCTTGGGTTTTGCCACCAGAGCAGGGAAGCCTTAGAAGGAGAAATGTGGCTATGCAGCTTCTCATGGGCAGTGGAGGCTCTGAAAGAGCATAGTGGTTAGGGCTGTACTTCAGAAACTAGGAGTGGGTGGGTCTCGTTGCAGGAGGAAGGAAGACTTGTCAGAGAGGTTGGCTGGATTTGGTTAAGTAGTTTTGTTTCTTTTCTTTAAGGAGTGACTGGAAGCTGATAAATACATGTAAGCTGATATGCCTTAGATATGACCTGCTTTTCTCACGCTTGTAGCAGGGGGTGTGAGAGAGGTGGGACCAGGACTTAGCAGATCTGAAATATACATATCCACCTGACCAATTCCTTTGGTATCTTAGTGGCTTATGGAAGATGCTTGAATACAGTTACTACAAATGCATTTGTGTTATCTATTAGAGTAGTCTCTTAAAGGTAGAGGATGAGAAATAACCCATTGTGGGGATTTTTCTCTTTTCTTTTTTTCATTATGATACTCTTCCTATATGCTGAAAAAGAATTTCCGCTAACAAACTGCATGCAAAATTCACTGCATTTTTCATTCTGTACTTCTCTTTTCCTTTTCTAAGCATTGAAACATAGGATTCACTCAAGCAGACAATAGGTAGAATTGTCCCTTTGTGAACTTTAAAATGGATGAAGTGAGAAAGAATGTCTAGGCTGATGATTACTGAGAAATAATTAACAAATCCAGTTCACTGTGGCTTTGTTCACTATAGGATGTTGCTTTGAACACAGTGCAGTTCCTCTCAGAGCATCATGTGTCCATGCTGAACTGAGTTCTCAGTGTTGCATCACAAAGGACTACTTACTGTAGTGAATGCTTGTTGTAGTGAACTGGGTTCCACTCAAGGTTTCTTTGGGTTGATTGCTTATAATACATGGGAGTTTTTATTTCTTCCCACCTGGCTCACTACCCATGTCCTGCTTTTACTCCAGGATCATCCTGAGTAGAGATATATGCTCCATACATGTTGGCAGGTAGGCAAGAGTGCTGCTTTTTGTGGTCGAGGTTGTAAGAAAGTTGGTTATAATAATCAATTAGTTTTGAAGAGTCTGTCAAGGCCCTGGTGGCCTCCAGTTCATACATGAATGAGCCTACTTGGATATGCATTGTTACAGGATGGACAGGTACAGGTCACTACCCACATAAATGAGAGAAAGCACACCTGGACCTGGCCTTGGCAATGAATCAGCACAAAAGACCGCAAAGGATATAGCAGAAGACAAAGAAAATCAACAGGATTCTTGATCAGCACCCTCATATGGGCTCAAGGCTGTGGCTTTGCAACTCACATTGCCACCAAATCCAGAAGTGAGTTATTTTTATTCTCTCAGATGGTGCACAGTGCCACAACAGAGGCCCCGAGGTAACTGGGTTAAAAAAACCAAACCAGCAAAAACAAAGTCAGTAGCCTCACCTATGCCATAGTGTCCGCCGGGCCTGCTGCAAAGCACTGTGTCTCCTCAGCTGTGAACAATACCCAAGAAACGGCTTCAGGATCCTATGGAGGCTGGAGGAGGAAACTGATCCCGTAAGTATTGCATGCCCAATTGCAATAACTTCACAGGAGGTTTAAACTACTTTTTCTGGAGCATTGCTCCATCGCTCAGGAAGCAGCCTTTCCCTTGCCATTTGACTTAGCCATTCTCAAACTTATATCATAAGACTTCTGTTTTATTTATTTTCTCTGAGCTCCTCATCCACACAGATGTGCTGTCACTCACTGAGCACCTCCAAACTTCCGCACTCCAGCAGAAGTCACTCCATCCTTTCATTTCTCTTTCACCCAGGGTATCAGCCTTTACTGTTGGTATCCCCTACCCCTCTACCTGGTCCTTGCTCAGCTAGCCTTGCCTACTACTTCAGTCCAGCTGTACTGAAGGACTTCTCAGAAAATTTACTGTATCAGCTCCCTGATACCTCCGTGTATTCTTCCCCTTGTCCTCTGTGCTCTCTACCCTCTGTGTAAAAGACCCATTTCATGAGGTATAGCATCAAGTTACCTTAGCTGCCCAGATCAGTTATCTTCACTGTCCAAATCTTTGCAATGCTGTCCATACCTACCTTGCCCTGTTTGGAAAGCGTGGAGACATCCAGGAGGGTGCTGACCCTGCTTGTGGTGCTGATGTCACTATGGAGCACTCTACCTGCTCCCTGCCTTGGAGGCCCTGGGGTTGTGGGGAAGGCAGGAAGCAGCCCACCCCAGTTAGACACAGCAAGGAGCTGCCTGTCTCAGCTGAGCTGAAGCCATGGCATGGCTCCATGCTCCCTGGAGCTCCGCTCCTCACATTGTGTGCAAGGGGAGATAGTTTGGAGGCTGGAGGGAGCCATGTGTTCAGGGATGTGCAGAGACATAGAGAATGAATGGTGGTGTATGGGACTGCTTCCTCCTGCTGCTGCCTGCACCCCTGCCTGTGTGACATCCTTCAGCTTAGCAAGTGTTGGTTTGCCTTCCTCCCAGTCAGTGACTGTCATATCTATGCTGCTGACTTGTGTTTTGTAGTTTGTCCAGTACCTGACTCCATAATTACAAGAGCTCTTGATCACACTTTTTGATGCTTTTGCATTTTTTTTTCTTCACTTGTGTTCCCCTCAGTGAAATGTCCTCTTCTCATCAGTCTTACTTTAAAGCTTTAATTATATATTTCTTTGCTATGCCAAGACTCAGACATGATTCACACTTTTCTGCCTCCTTTCTGAGCTGATTTGATCTCCTCTCATTTCCTCCTCGCTAATCACAGCCTTCCCCAGCTTTGGTTATGCTGCCCCCCTGCTCCAGACTTTAGTCATGCTCTGAGTGTTTATTCATCCTAGAGCAGTCTCAAATATAAAGCTGTGCTGTCGCGGAGTTTTCGTTAGTGTGCTCAATCTTCACTGAGGGTGAAGTACACGAAGAATTTTTAACTGTGTTGCTGTTCTAAATCTTCTGTGCAGTAGAATGAGCTTGTGTAGATCTGAAAGCTGCTGTAGAATTTTCTTAGCTTTGCAGTGTATTTTACAGTAATTTTCAGAAGCCATAAAAAGAGTGAAAATAGTGTGTGAGAGGGAGGTTTGGCACAAAAAGTGCAAGTAAAAGAGATGTTTGGTCGTTGATTTTGAGGGTTGTTTTCCCCTTTAAGGAAATGCTCCTCTAGTACTCCTGGTTGAAGCTTATTGATAGGTAACCTTGCAATGCATTATCACAGTTTGCCTGTTGTCTTTATAAATGAAGCCCTTAAGTCTCCCAGGAATTTATTAGGGAGTAATATCATTCAGCGTAAGGACAGCTAGTTTCCCCATGTATGCAGTTAAATATGTAATGCATATTAGTTTTTTTCTTTGAAAACAAAACCAAACAAAAAAACTACAAACAATCAAAAGCAGAACTCTTTATACTCGAATTCCCTCTCCGACAGTGTCTGACCATTTCAAGTTTTGAAACAATAGCAATCAACTTACCCCATTATGTATGTCTCAGAAAAGCCTACAACAGCATATGTAGTATGTGGAAGTAATTTGGGAGGCATCTTGCAGTTTTGAAGGGCACACGGTGAAAGGAGAAACTGGGAGAAAAGAATCT
Organism: Lanius collurio; assembly: GCA_020086605.1. Taxonomy (NCBI): domain Eukaryota; kingdom Metazoa; phylum Chordata; class Aves; order Passeriformes; family Laniidae; genus Lanius; species Lanius collurio. The sequence continues at coordinate 28,461,112 of JACBWW010000003.1, read as the reverse complement.
AAATGTGGTCATGAGGGAAGAAACTAGTTAGCAGTATTAAAATAGACTTTGTAATGAGTAGGGTGACTAGTAACATCTTTGTTTTTTCTGATTTCTCTTAGCACATAAAAAAGCTGCAGCCCATATGAAGAGGGTAATTAGTAGCTAAAAGATAGCCATCAGATTTCAGAAGATAAATGAAAGGTGGATCTGAACCTTGAAATTGTCAGCTCAGCAAAGGCAGAGTGGTGAAAGGAGGGTTTCCTGGAGAATTCCCAGAAGATTGTGCTGGATTGTGCGTTTCTGGAAGGGGACAAGAAACAGGCAATACAAAGGTGCTAAACCTAAACAGTTCTAACAAAACACTGGTCAAGCATTTTACCTCCAACACCCCGCAAAACATAGAAGATGTTTCATATTGAGACCACTACGTCAGATGAGCTGAAATGTTTCCTGACTAGTCAGATTCTTGTGTATATCATCTAGAGGAGCACTCTGTGCAAGATTTGCTTTGTTTTTAAGGTCACTATTTTTCACTGAAAAAATTCACCGTGAGCTAAATCAGTAAATAAATCCATTTGTCTAAACACCTGTCTGAAAAATTAATTGAACACATGGCTATTGTAAAACTCATCTCCTCACAACTTTTTAAAAATAAAATTAAATTAAACATATCTTTTTGATTGCAAATTTTTTGCTAGGCTGGAGCTATTTTCCCGCAGTGTGAAAGGAGCTCAAGCATCTTGTAGGAGAGCACAGCACTTTAGAGGAAGATGTTCTCCAGGATTCACAAAAGCATCTCTATTTCCTGTTTTCATCTGCCCTCCAGGATTTTTTCCCATAACTTTCATGAAACATTGATGCATACCATACAGTCAAAAGACTACTTTTATTCCATCTTTTTTGTAACCATCTTCCTTCCACCTTTCTGGAAGCCTGCCCTACTAGCAGTTTGCAGCTGTTCAAGGCAAAGTCTTGCATGTGTTTTTCTCACATCACTTAATGTAGGATTGAAATCAGGGAGGCAGAGTCAACGGAGTTGCTTTAAAAGAAGAGGAGAACTTGTAAGTTGCCTGGTATCTTAGAGAAGGTACTGTCTGTGGAGAATAGAATTTATATTTCAGGACATCAGGGTCTTTCACCTTAGATCACCCAGTGTTGGTAAATGCTTCCTGTGGTAAACTGTCCCCAGCAAGACTGACAAAATCCTAAACCAGTGTGTTCAGGCGATGGAGCTGGGACAGAGTAAATATGCATAGGCAACACCTATGCATTTCACAACCTGCTTCTGTGAACAGGGAATACCAGGGAACCCTATGCCTGTCCCTTTACACGATATGGAGAAACCTTGTGCTCCTCTGTTGCCCTGCCAAGAGCAAGAAGATTATGTTGTGACTTAATGGTAAAGTTGTTTGGTGACCGCAATCATGTCACTTCTTCAGGCTGACAGGAGCTTCCAAAATGGCTTTCTGTTGGTACAGCTCCAGGACAGAATCTGTGTGGACTTCTAACAGATTCTGTCTTTGCTGCCTGAAACTGATCCAGTCATTGCTGCCGGTCACTTGAATCCGAATATTGTAATCCAGGTGGCTGTTCTGGATGCTAACTGCCTGTCTTATCTCTCACTGCAGAGTTCAGTTGTGTAGCTCTAAATTATGCATGACTGCTTTTAGTTGTTCACTAATCTGGCATTGAATCTCTGAATTCTTATGGATTGAGATGTGCATCTCAAATCACATTGCACGGCATCACAGTGCTCTGAGCAGAATACTCAACATGGGAAATGGGAACAAATGGGGAACTATGTATTCACCTCATTCACAAGGGGTATTCTTGTAGCAACAGGGCTCGTGGGGACTCTGAAAAGTCACTCTAGTGAGATGTTTGGGTGTGTGCAAACAGCAGTGCACAGACAAAGCTGGTACATGAAGAGTCAGTAATACATTTGGTGTCTGCTGTGCAGCTTTGGAAAGGCTTACTGGTTACAGCTTTGAAGAGGGATTTGCTTTGGTATTACCCTAAATATTCTGCATTTTCAGTTATCCTTCCCCAAGGCTTTTGTGTTTTAGCTCATAAGGTCATTCATACCATCATCCACCATCACAGCTGTAGCAGTAGTAGCAAAAGCAATCATGGCTAAGTGTAACACATTCTATTTACTGTAAAGCTACAATAAGCTATGAAGTATTTTCTTTTCAGATAGAACAGCAGTTTCTTGGCTGTAGCTTGTATTGGAAGTTAGTGACTGCTTGGAAATTGGCCGCTCTTTCTTTCTTGTTGCCTTTCTTTGAGAGCTGGGATAAGAGGCAGAGGAAACAGGGCAACCAGAATCAGCATTTTAGTTGGAATAGCTCCAATAAATAATATGAAAATCCAAGGTTACAAAAAATCAGTGCTGAACCCTGTCACAGCTTTTGCCCCCAGGCAGGGTTGTTCAGGCAGTGTGACTCAGGGCAGGACTGGGCTTCTGCTACAGGCTTTGCACAACTACGTGGTTGCCACCTGTACCAGGGATGTGGTGTATGTACTGGGGAGACTACCCTGTCTCTCAGTCACTTTATATCTGTCCTGCCTGAGTTGTCTTTTTGTTCCAAGATTGATCTTCCCAACCATCTAGTGCAGCATCATAAGGGAAATTAGCTCCTGTGAAAGGCCTTGTCCTGGTGCAGTCCTTGCAGCTTCTATGAGGTATTGAGATTTCTTTCAACCATCAGCTTGCCCCTGTTATTTGAGCTTGTGTTAACTAGCAGGACTAGAGCACCAGAAACCCTTTTACTTGAATGACAGCTGAAACTGTTAAAAACATCTTTAGTTATCATTTGTTAGGTGACTGTCTCAGAAAGCAAAAGTTTCCTGTCCAGTCTGTTTGTGCTCTGCAACCTGATTATGTTGTCTAAATGGTACATGCTCAAGTATTCAGGTTCAGAAAAATCTTCTGAAATGTAAGTTTGTAAAATCCTGGTTTCAGGGGTGGTCTGGGCCAGGCAGGCCTGTACCAGGCAAATCTGAAATCTGTATTTGGTTGGTAGATGCTATAATAAAGCATAGAATTGATAGCCACCTGCATAGAAATGATAATTTGAGAAGAGTCAAAGAAGCATTGGGAACAAATGGGGAGCTATGTACTTACCTCATTCACAAGGGTTCTCTCATAGCAGCAGGGCTCATGGGGACTCTGAGAAGTCACTGTAGTCAGAGTAAGCTGTCTTCACCGAGGATGTGGTATATGGACTGTACTGTTCCTTCAAGAAGGAAGTCCTGTCTTGGGTAATTGGAGTTCTTAGGAGGCATCAGCAGGAAGTAAAGATGTTCTGGTTCAAAAATCAAAGTGGACTTTATAAAAAAGGATTTTAAAGGAAACTAAGAAGCCATAATGTAAAAGGGGAGGTCTTTGCACAAGTAAATGACAGTTTAAGAGGTAGGATCAAAGGGTAGAAGTAGGAAGACAATTTTCCGTTAAAGGAGGGTCCCAGTTAAGTTCCACAGAGGTCTGGGAACATGTTTGTGAATGGTATCAGTAAGGGGATGAGCAGTTGGGGGTAAGCAGTTTTGCTGTGAAGAAGAGAGCCAGCTGTGGAGAACATTGGTGGAAGGCCATTAAAGTGCTCAGGACTGTGCAACAAAATGGGTGATAAAATTCAGTGTAGATAAATGATGATGATAACTGATAAGGATAACTGGGCAGAACAATCCGCATTACATATTAGATTATGAGTTTGAGCTGAGTATTATCATTGAGGAGTAAGATTTGGGAATTGTAATTGGTGATCCTGTGAGATCATGAACTTATTGGTCACTAAAACACAACCCAAATATTAGAGTAAAAATGTACAGAATAAATTTTGAGACTGTCATTAGAAGAGTGTATGTTCCAGTTGCTTCCAAGTGCTGTGTGTATTTCTGGAGCCTTCAGAGGTTTATTAGAACTGGAAGAAGCTTAGAGAAGGTTGGTAAGGATGATGACCTACATGGAATAGCTTTCATTAAAGAATATTTCTATAAATTGGAACTTTGGTCTGGGAAAGGAATTAATTGAGGGCAATGTTGTGGAGATCTGCAGAAGGAAGGAAGACTAACCACCACCTTTCAAAACAAAAGCATGCACAGTTAGGAGGGAAGAAAGTTTCAGAGCCTTCAAAAAGAAGAGGTTCTCTATGAAATCAGTAGTGGAGAGACCTGTGGGATGACTTGTCAAATATATGTTACAGATACTATAAAAAATTATATGGTTTCCAGGAGAATCATGGACTATTGCTTGGAAGGGTGATGTGCTAAAAGTTGCTGTTCTAACAGAAACCACATATGGTTCAGAAAGTTCCCGACATTAAAGGACTTGGTGGTCAGGAGAGAATCAGAGAAATATCACACATCTGTCACCTGTTCTATACTTTTGGCTATTGCTGAAGACAGAATACTGGCCTAGATGTACTGCTAATCTCACCTGCACACCCATGCTCATTTTAAGGTGTCTTGTGACAAAGGAGAGTACTTTTCCTTAAATACACCTTTTAGTTCCTGACCATTTTAGTGTATAATCTCATGCACCTTTAGTCTGTGTACTTGTGCTTACATGTGCATCTACAGGATTTGCTTTTGCATTTTATTATAAAAATGGCATGGCCCTATATGCAGATTAAATAGTACCCAAAGTTTGTTTTCACAGAAGCATCATCATTTTAAAAACGGGTGCAGATTATTCTTGAGGAGGAGGGGCGGTGGTGGTGGTGATGGTGTGATTCCAAAACACGTGAAAACACTCTTGTAGGTTTTAAAAATTCTAACAGTAATTGCACTAACAATGTTATTTGTATCACAGTCTCTCCAAAGTTTTAGAAAAACATCCATGCAGTGCCACAGAGATCCTTAAAAAGCCCATAAAACCACAATCATCAGATGGGTTAGCTCTAGGCAGCTCTTGTTTCCTTTAATTGAGTATATAACCAGGAATCCTTTGGAACATTTAGTAACCAAAACTTAGCTGTCAAGAGTTAAAGTGGACCTAAATAATCTGAAACATGGAAAGCCCACAAAGAGATGCTGGATTGCTGGATGGTATTGTGATTTTTTTTTTCTTTAAATTACAGACTATTAGGTCATGCTAAAATAAACATTAGTATGTTCATGTTCTACTTTTCCAGAAACTTAAGGGGGAAAAAAAAGGCAAGATAGAATTTTTCTTCTATATTCTGAAAAAAAAGTTATGTAATTCTCTTTCTAGTGTAGCATATTATAGGAATGAGTTACTGTCCAAAATTAAAAAGCTGATTGTCCAAATTTCATGGCTGTAGTACAGCTCTCAGAATTGCATAGAGTTATGATCGTGAGAAAAAACATATTGAGCTTAATAGTCATATCTACCTATTTTTATATGATGGTTACTGTCCCACAGGAATCTAGTAGGTTTTTTCCTCCAAGTGCCTGCTTTATTAATTAATAAAAGATACCTATATTGAACAGATGTCTGCTACTGAAATCTGTGTATTTACTGCCCACAGGAAAGGAAATGTGTTTAATAATTTTAGTGCATTTGCTTCTGTTGCTACCCAAATTTCAGACTGGTTTGAAAGGATTGGGATTTTTTCTTGCTCAAAAATGTTTAAAAAAAAAACAAAACAGCAAAGCCTTAAATAAAATCTAGTTTTGATGAATCTTGTATTTTTCTATCTTCTATATAATATTCTTTGCAGCATAATCATCATTCTGCACACAGTAGATATTAGTGATGTGCTGTCACTAACAGCAGACTACAATGGTTGCTTGGTTTTAGTTTCAGTGCTTATGTTATTTCATTGTGTTCTAGATGTTAGACTATTTCCCTGAGGGTTAAACTCTTATGTATTATTATCTCCAAGTCATTCTTATGTTTATACCTGAGATTGCTGGAGAGATATTTGCACTGTTTTGCCCACATCACTCCATTTTCCTGCAGCAGCTTTTGCTGGCAGTTCTCCTGCTGCATGCTTGGATTTGGGGATTTGGTTGTCTTCCTGCAGGCTGCGCATGCTGTCACTGCTGTCCTACCATGGTTCCTCAGCCATCTCTCTACACTATAGACTACAGCTTGAATCCTTGGAGCAAGATTTCCCTGAATTCCACTGCCTGCTATAAGCAGATCTTGAAGTTCAAGATAAGAGAAATACAGCCTTGTATATATTTTTAAAAATCCCACACAGCAAAACTGTCAGTTCTTTTGTGATTAGTTTATATGTGTGTGTGTGCTCCCTTTACATGAAGCACCACTGTGCAGTAGCGCCAGGGCCTACATCTTTGAATGGTTATTTGCAGTAACTGTTGCCTGAAAATGCAGAAGTGGCATCGCCCACCTCTCAATGCCATCTTGTCCCACTGGGGCCCTTTGTGTTGGACCCCTTTGTGTTTTCACATCTGTCTGTCAGCTTACGAGAGAAGAGGAGCTGTAAAACCCTGGCTAATTCCCAGCTGCTGTCAGGTAGGGTACTTGCCAGCTCTCCCCTCTAGCTGCCTGCCATACAAAAGGCCACAGTGCCAGAGACAGGGCTCTGGGGGCCAAGATCTGTCCCTCCTGCCATTTTTATAAATGTGCCTTATTTTTAGACAATTGTGCCCAATGTCTGTACATGTTGCTTGCTGTTCAAATCTCTTCCAAATTACACAAAAAAGCAGACAGAAAATTAAATCTCACTTGGTGAAAGTTCAGGTGTGAGTCTCTCTTGATGTAGGCAGACTTTATGGTCAAACCCACTTTCTGGTTGTCTCACCCCAGCAATGCCCATTCTTCCTCCTTTCTGTCCTCCAGCATCAATACCTCAGCTTAAGTTTCCAGATGTAGGAGAACCACAGAGAGACCTTTGTTGCCCCTTTCCCCCTCCAACCCCATTCAGCCAAGAACAAATGGGTGAGGATCAGCAGCTTCCTACCAAAGCCAGGATTCTCTTTCTAAGTATGGGCAAAGGTGAGCAGGCTCCCTCAGCTGTCTCTTTTAAAGAGTGACATGCTGTTCAAATAAATTTAGATCCAATGGCCTGCTAAGCACAAGCAGGGATGTAGACCCCTGCATCAGTCAGAAGACTTGATTTTAATTCAAGTTGGAGAAGGGCACCCCTAAAGTCACCAATACTTCAACATCTTTGCATGTATTTTTCTTACCTGCTTGACTGTTTCTATTGGTGGGATCAGCTTCTCCATTTGAGATCTTCCCTTACAGAAAGTTAATTCTCTGTAAGAGGGACCTCTGAAAGTCACAGGTGGGCAGCTGGATCTTCGGCTGCCCGCAGCTACTCTGAGGTGAATCTTCTGCTGCAAAAAAATCTAGCGTTTTTCTACAAAGCCGGTCAGACCTCCTGCTCTCTCTCTGAGGTCCGTACAAGTGTGCAGTAGGCACGTTGATCCTTGTTGATCCAGGAAGGGTGTCTGAGCCTTGCAGGGATGCAGGTCTCAGCATGCTATCCTGGAGCAATGCAGGCACTTCACCGCTTACGCCCTCAGCCCCTTCCAACAGCAGGAGGATTAAATTGGCTCCCCCACAAAATGGAACTGCCTACTGAGAGGCTTGTATGTAAGCCCACAGCACAGGGAAAGCCAGAGAAGGCTACATGGTGCTCCTTCTTTAGTTGCCTTAATGTGGGGTTAGATTCCTTCATCTTCGGGATCCCTGGTAACATTTGTGCCGTTTAACAGCCCCAGCTGAAAGGGGCAGATACGGTGAGGTTTGTAGTTGGAGTCCTAGAACAGTTTGGGTTGGAAGGGACTGTAAAGATCATCTAGTACCATCCCTCATGCCATGGGCAGGGACACCTTTCACTAGACCAGGTTGCTCAAAGCCCCATCCAGCCTGGCCTTGAACACTTCCAGGGATGGGGCATCCACAGCTTCTCTGGGCAACCTGTTCCTGTGACTGCCTCTCTACAAATGGAGGTGCTGTCTCACAGTCCCTTTGGCTCTTCTGAGCTACATCAGCTGTCTCTTGCTGATGCTTCTGCCAGCTCAGCTCCCCTAGCTATCTCTGATTGCTCCAACAGAGCAGGTTTTCATTTGTCAGTACTTTTTATTCAGGTGACTGCATGCCAGTCTATTAGTCACCTGGTACAGAAAAGAGGAAAAATCATTACTTACGCTACAGTTACGGTGGCTCTTCCAGGTACATTTGCAATAGAGGCACCAAAAGTCATCTTTGTCCTTCGCTCTGAAATGAGTCTTTACTGTTGGTAAGCCTGGGAGAGGTTGGACTGGGGCATCCTGAAATTAGTTTGCTCCATTGCCACTCTTGAGTGGCAGCTCCTCACTTCCTTGTGCTACACTTGTTCATCCTCTTTCTTCCTCACCTAGGATGCCAGTCTGTGTTTCAGCTTTCCAAACCTCTCACCACACTTCCAACTAGGATATCAACTCTTGCTCGTGTGTTTCTCTCCCGTGACCCTGCTCCCTTTCATTAGCCACAGCAAACCTTGCCAGCTCAATTCACATCTGCACCTAAAACCCTTGAGATGGGAGCACAGGTTTGGGAGCAGCAGGGGAGAGGGAGGTTTCCACTTGCCAAAGCAGCGCGTTGATGGCAGTGGCGCGTTCGTTTGGTTTTGTGCCACGGTGTGAGTGAAGAGCAGAGGTGAGAGCTGCCACTGCTGCTGCCCCTGTTAGGTGGGGCAGTGGTGAGCGAGGCACGGCTGGGGAGTCCTTTGCCTTGTGCAGAGTTGGGAGGGCTCACAGGCACAGCCTGGATGGTCATAACTGTCTACAGAGGACTTGGTCCTGTCCGTGTGAGTACGTGCTCACCTGGGATCTATGGGGACAGCACTTCTTAAAGAATCACAGTTTCCATAGGGTAAGTAACCGCTTTTCATTTTGTTTCCTTAAAGAAATATTTAAAACCCACGATGGCTCAATGCTATTAACTCCTTATTGAGTACTACCATTATTATGATTCTCATATTTCTAGGACCCTTCCCTTGGTTTAAAACTGATTGATTTCGGGAACTGAAGCTAGATTTGCTGTTTTATATAAAAGGCAAAATGAGAAATACTGTGTTCTCAGTACTGTGTTCTCATTATTGCTCTTTTATTTTGAAAGAAAATAACCATGTAACTTGTTTTCCTTTACTGTGCTTGAACCCTCTTAAGTATGAAATGCAAGTTAGGAGGAGGATTATTGGTTATATTTCTGTAATGTCTGCATTATCCTTTTAGTTGAGATATCAAATGTTTTAAAGTACTTTTAAGTGAAAATATTTTCTTAGATTTTTAAATAGGAGCTCTTAATTTTGAAAAAAAAAGTGTTAACTCTTTTTTAGTATTAAAAATGAATATATTATTTTATATTTATATTTTATATTATTTATCTTCCATATAAGAGTTTTGGGGCACTTCTTTTTTCCTCCCTTTTCTTATAGTTGAAATTCAAATTTTAACTAACCTGGAATTATCATGGTGTTTGGAGAGATAGCAAAATTAGTGCCTCACAAATTCAGGAAGATCTGGTAAACTGTAAGAATTCTAAGAACTCTGACAAATTAGGGAAGTAATATTTTGTTACTACTACCCAAGTGGACTTTGGGCGCATGCCTGTGACAATGCATTTTGCAGTGTGATGCTTCTCTGCTTCATGTGGAGAATAATTTGAACTTTGTTATTCATTAAAAATTCTTCCTACCTCATCTAGGTGAAAAGCTTAATAACGCTATGATTATAAGCAGTTACAAGGAGAACAGTATACTTTGTCCAGTATTCTGCCTCAGGAATTTTGTAGCACCAAAAGCTTCTGAGAAAGGTGGCCTAGAAAACAGCATTATCATGGACAACTTTTGTATTCTGCACATAAGGAAAAGTCTTTTATCCAATAGCGTATTTATTGTTGCAAAGCTTAGGAATTATTTTATCTTTCCACTTAATCCTGTAAATATTTTCATTATTCATGCAAACATAACCCCTTTTGTATGTATGTTGTTGATTTTTTTACATAATAATGGCCCGGTAGAAATTGAGACCCCACTAATTGTAGGTGTAGCATTGCACTCACCTGGATCCACTGAATTGTGATTTTGCTGTATTGGTGAGGTAATGAATGAATAAGAGTACCTGAGTGTCCTCCTTCATTCTCCTCAGCACTTTAGCTACATCTCATGTTTATCTTGTTTATGTACTTGTTCCAGTTGCTTTGTTTTCCCCCGATTCAATAGTCTCTCCATGTCTCTAGTGGCCTGTCTCTGAGGGCATCTGCTTTTTGCTAGAACATCTTTAGATACGTGGTGAGCATTGAGGACTATAAACATTTAGGATAAAATGTTAAATGCCACTGAGTGGACTTTATAATATTTTAGACAGGATTTGCTGGTTTGTTTTTTTTTTTTTTCCAAGCAGGAAATAGTCTGCAAATATGAATAGGGAACGAACTAAGTCTGAGAGGACTTAGTCCATTACATCTATGTGTCTGTCTTAAATATTGTCTACTTACTGTGAACTACATTAGTAGAAACATCTGGGGAATGAAGCTCTACCTTTCCTCTGTGATACTGGAAGATGTTGAGATGGGCATTGCAGGGTAACTGATTCATAAGAGTCTTGCTTGGGAGAGGAGGTAAGGAGTCATCAGCATTTTCTCCCTTAAACGAGGTGATTTGGGGACCTCAAAAAGTGGAGGTGACAGTTGTGCTCATTAGTTGAAAACAGAACTTTTTCTTTGGGTACTGGAGCTGTTTCTGCCTCCCTCCTGTATGTACAAAGCCCCACATGTTCCTCAGCCATCAGAGAGCTTCAGTCAGTTGCTCTGAGGCACTTTTGACATTTAGACGTGTTCAGGGACACTGTTTGCTCACATTTGTGCTCACCAACAGAGCATGCTGGGGCTGTGCAGAGCTGAACTTGGTATCAAAAGGAAACGGTTTCTGGAATGAATGGGAAACCAGAAGGGAACATGGTTTGTGTGTAGGGAAATGTTACATTACTAGAGGGCTCCTGCCAAAAAACTTCAGCCTGCTGTGGGGTATGTGCACTGTGTAGGGCTTTGCCCTTACACATCTGGAAGAATTGGACAGGATAAACCTTCCCATTACAGTGAGGCACTGAACATGTTTTCTGTGTATACCTGTGTCATCCAGGAGGCCTCCTAGCAATAAAAGGAAGACCTGCTGCAAATTTACAAAAGGATGATGGCAGGGGAAAGGGAGATACAAGGGAAATTCCAAAAAAGCTCTCTGAGTTTACTCAGGCATACCTAGACATGCCCTCTTTAGGGATTTACCTGTAGTATGTTCATCATTAAGAGGTTTTATTATTTTTTTTTAAATTAATTTTATTTTCCTTTGCAGGTCACCTTTTAAGCTGCTATTTCCTGTATAATTAAGCAGAATGAAGGCATTAGGTTCTAGTAAAGTTGGGCCTAATCCAGAATCTTCTCTTATTCAGTCCTTTCTGAGTAAGAAAATCAAGTCTGGGCCCAGAATTTCACATGTTTTGCTGTTACTTCTAAATTATCTGTGGTCTGTGGATTTTTTTTTTTTTAACTTTATGAAAATTCCTTTGCTTTCGTCTAATTTTATCTCTTTATGTGTCACTGTCCAGCATAGCATTAGTTGAAATTATGTAAGTATACCACAAATTGAAGTGCGTAATTGCTACTGATAATGCAAGAATGATTCCTACAGTTTATAATTAACAGTATATAATGTTCTGTGCATGGGTTGGATCTGTCCCTTTTAACTTTTCCTTTCTGATTCTTTCCAATCCCTGGTCTTGCCACATCACAGCCTTTATGAATGTCCTGGTTTCGCTGGAGTCTAGTCCATTGTTCCTTTTGTTTTTCAGACCAGTAAAAATGGGAAGTACTGGATTCTGGTTTCCTCCAAGAAGAGTCAGCGGAACTGGTTAAGACCAAAATCTGAGGACTTTAGTGGGCAAACATCAGGTGTGCATTGAACAGAGGCTGCTTTAATCCTGCTTTAAGTATATGCTTCTTTAAAAATAGTATTATATATAAGCTTTTGTGTAATGTGTTATATTTGATACTGCATATAATCATTCATCCTGCAGTTGTGAAAGCACCAGTAAGAATGTGGATTTTAAGTGATAATATGTTGAGACACAAGCAGGCAATATTACTCATAAAATTCTTTCAGCTGGTCTTTGGAAAATTTAATATTTGAGGATCAGTGGGTTTTTAATTTTTATCTCCATTGCTCAGTCTATATATCCACACCCAAAAAAAGGAAAAAAAGCGGTTATTTGCTATTCAGCAGTCAATACTGCTCACATTTGCCTCACCTATTGAGAAATGGTACTGAGATAATAGTGCACGTGTTTTTTAATAAAATTGAGATTGGATCCACACTATATTTATTCTAATGATGCATTTTTAAGGATACTTAAACACGGTTCAAAGTCAGCTTAATTAGTTTTAATCATAGAGGAACAAAACCCAAATACTTTGTCCTTCTGAATGTTTTGACTGGTACAGCAGCTAGGTTACCTGAAGTTTTGGGGAAGATAACAGTGATGTTATATTGGCCTGAATATAGGATGGCCTCCAGCCTGAGGTGTGATCTTTGCACTGACAAAAGGAGTGAGAAGCTGTCAGATGTTAATTTAACAGTTAAGCTTAGTCGGCTGTTTCACAACAAATGCTGGTTCTGACATCACCTCAGATTCTGCAGAGCACCCTTCTGCATGGCCTAATATCCTGCATCTCCCCGGCCTGATGCATGTTCAGTTCCTTCCCACTCCCCCCAGTGTTACCAGTTCACCCTTATGCTCATGTCATTAGATACTCCTGACGCCTATGCAGCACTCCCTGAGTCTCCCTGGCCCTATAGCCCCATCGTGGTTCTGCCCACTCTCCCTCCCTGTGGCAGCTCATCCTCCTTCCCTGTATCTTTCCTGCTGTTCTTGCTTCCCTTGTCGCTGTCTGGGCACAGAGTCTTACTTGCTGCTGAGCTCTGGACTCAGAATGGTCAAAGTAGCCCCAGTCTTGTGCAGCAGCATATGGAGGCTGTTCCCTTGCCCTTTCCACTAATCCTGCCTGCCCTGTCTCAGGCTAGGTGTGGATTTTGCAGGGGGGGCAGAGGAGTTGGACCCTTTGTACCCCATTGGGGCTGTAAGTGCCCTGGCCATGCAGTGAGGGCTGTGACTGCTCTGCTCTCAGCTCTGTGTGGTGGGGCTCATGCAGGTGCCTGTGTGGTATACAAGTAGCCTGTGCAAGTGCAGATCAGGTTGGATTTTTTTTTCTCCCCCTTGAACTTCATTTGCCAGGAGAGATTAGACTAAAAGTTTCATTCTACATTCAGGCCAATATGCATTGAAGACCAGTGTGTTCATTAACAGAAGAGCAAAATTAATTTTATTACCAGATTCTGATTAAAGCTTATATTGAAAAATAAATCTTTCAATACACAGATTTGTCACAGCTTTGATGTGAATCAGACCCTCCTTTTGATTACATTGGTGGCTTCATAGAAGTCTTTGGAACTGGTCTTCATTTACTTTTATTGAAGAGAATTGTTGCTCCTTGGCCTCCAAATAACTGTTCCTTATGAACTAGAATTAGTGAACTAGATTGTTGATTATGAGACAGAAAATAAAATTAAGCTGATACTTTGAAGACCTGTGCATTTTCCCACTCATGGAACTGATGTCTCCAGGCTTCATCCCACGAGTGGGAATGAGTTTGAGAGAAATCTGAAATCAGAAGAGTCCTTAAAGAAATGCCTTTTCTGTCACTGGGTATCTTTAAAAGAAGTTAAGAGTTTCCTTACGAAATTTAAGGGAATAAAGGTGGTCTTACAAAACTGCTTGTTTAAAGAAGGTAGCATAGTTTAGCCTGTCATTCTTCAGGGTTGAAAGGAAGCAGATTTCCATCTTGGTGTGCTAGTACTTCTCTGCTAAAGACAAGGGGAAAGTTATGGGGAGGAGGGAGGAAAAGACTTAGACAAAGACATATTCTGTGTACACATTTCAAATGGAGATCTCAGTCTGAGGATTTCTTAAAGTGCAGACATTAAAGAGGCACTTCCCCTTCTTCCTCTCTTGCTTCTCCTGTCCTGCCATGCATTGAGGAAAACACAGGCTCTCCTTCCTTCTCGCTTTTTCCCAGGACCAGGATGGGACACTTGCAAGGACCGTGTAGTTTTCCCCTCAGCACACCTGGGCCGTGCTCTCCGCTGCTCTCCGCTGCTCTCCGGAGCAGCTGGCTCCCTCCATCTCTGCTGAGCCTCAGTGGGGTGAGAGGACAGCTAAGGCCAGGCCCCGGCTCCCTCCCGGCCAGCAGGGAAGAGCCCGGTTTGTTTTCCGGGGAGGTGGCGTTGGGCTGGAGCAGCTGCAGCCTGGTGGTGCCTGCCCGGCTCCAGCTGCCCGGCCCCACCTGTCCCAGCAGCTGCGGCTCCCCCGGCCCTGCTGCCGGGGCTGTGGCGCTGCCCGGATGCCGAGCCCCGGCCCGGCCACTGCCCGGCCCCGGTGCTGCCCGGCCCGGCCGCCTCTTGCGCAGCTGCGCCGGCAGCGACCGGAGGGGACAGCAGCTGCCAGCCACGACACCAGGGCTGGGGGTGCCTGATGGCACTTTCAAGGGAGAAAGGCTAAATTTTGGGGCGTTCCAGCCCTCTCAAATGCTTGCATTGAGTGCTCTCCTGCTTCCTCCTTGTCCCCTGTGCTGCAGAGTTCACGCTCCACCCTTCCCACAACGGGTAGCACAGGATTTTGGTATCCATAGTAGCAGTTGTGCTCCAAGATGAAGCAAAGCTGTCAGCACCCCCTGACAAAGGAGGGCTGTTGAGTGCCCTGTGCTGGCAGGTGCCCAGTTGCTACTATATGATACCAGATGACGAATTTGAAGCTGCTCACCCACAAGTCAGACACAAAGATCACGTCACACACCTCCTGACAAAGCCTCCATGTTAGTTCACATTTTGCCATGCCACGGGCAGGACTAGGAGCCTCCATCCTGAGCTAGCCTGAGTCTGAATGCTTACAGCCCTCATGTCTCCCAGGATAGCATAAGAAGGGTGGGGGTTTCCAGCACTGGGCTGATAAACCCCTAATCTATCTAATCTATCCCTAATCCATGGGACTTCTGTCATTCATAGATCAAGTCTCTGTTAGCAGAGGGTGAGTTTACAGGAGAATTCCACCTGGTGTTAGGTGTCATTGGCAGTGCATGCATTTTGCTAGAGTAGATGTGCAGTAATCATGGGGAAGGAGGTACATCTGAGAGGGAACACAAGCTTTGCCCTCCATACTGTCAGCGTGGGTACTGCTGCGTGTGGTGCAGGTTTTCAAACATTTTGAGGCTTACAGACTTTCACTTTGGTAGTTGTGTGCGTGCATGCGTGTGTGCATGTGTGTGTGGGGATGTCTGTGCAAACACCACAGGCGCGGCTGTGATTCCTTTGAAATCCGAAGCTGCCAAAAGGTGCCATCTTTGCCTGATGCCTCCCTTAATGTGACAGAAACTCTGCTGTTCTCCATCGGTGCTTGAGGGGAAGGTTGTGAGGTGTGATTTTAGGGCATATGTGGATCTGTTCATCCTGAGCAATGCGTTTTAAGAGTTTCAGCAAATAGTATAAAGAAACCTGTAGGTATTACATTAGACCAGCTGAACCTAACTTTATTTTTAAGTTTTATTCAGAAGCATCACATAGCAAGTAAACTTCAAAATCTAAGTTTAGTTACAAACTAGTTGTTTCTTATTTTTTTTTTCCAGTCCCCTTTTGCTTTCTTTTACGACCACATGAAACTTGAGAAGCCATCTAAAGCTAAATCATTTAGTGGAGTTGGGCAATTCCCAAGTGTCCAACAAGAAGGCCTGGTTTAGGCTGCGATGGCCACTGTCATTCCTGGTGATTTGTCAGAAGTAAGAGATACCCAGAAAGTCCCTTCAGGGAAACGTAAGCGTGGTGAAACCAAACCAAGAAAAAACTTTCCTTGCCAACTGTGTGACAAGGCCTTTAACAGTGTTGAGAAATTAAAGGTTCACTCATACTCTCACACAGGAGAGAGGCCCTACAAGTGCACACAACAAGACTGCACCAAGGCCTTTGTTTCTAAGTACAAATTACTAAGGTATTAAACTCTATTTATCTTTCAGATTATATTATCTATTTTATGTTGGCCGTGTTAAGCCGTGTAAAAGTATATATTTCTGTACGCCTTCAGCTGATTGCAGAGAGGATGTGTTAATTAAAGTAGCCATTGGATTGTTTCTAGAATTCTAAATTACCTAAGTTTGCAAGCTAATGTCTTTGATTTTGTTTCTTAATTTGTTTTCTGCTTTTGTTTTCTGTTTGTTTGTTTTTGTTTTGTTTTGTTTTTAATGAGCGTAGAATTTTCATTTGTATAAGGAATTGTCACAAGAAAAAGAGTATGGACTGAAAGTTCTTTGGCTATGGACTTTTACATGAGTACTTTCATACTTGCCCATATACCCCTGTTACAGTAGCTAAAACCCACCAAAACTAAAGTGTCAATTTAAGAGAAATGGCTCGCGTTTTGCTATATTTAAATTTGTCAAACTGTCTTTGTAGTGTCATGCTTTCAGTTAAAAGGTTCTGTTGCAAAGCAGCCCTTAGTGTAGTATTTAGCTGCCATTAAAAAATGAGCACGTGTGTTTTTTGATCAAAATAATTACTTACAGAATATATCTGTGTTTAAAGGCATATGGCTACTCATTCTCCTGAGAAAACCCACAAGTGTAATTATTGTGAGAAAATGTTTCACCGAAAAGATCACCTAAAGAATCACCTACATACACACAATCCCAACAAAGAGGCCTTTAAGTGTGAAGAATGTGGAAAGAACTACAATACCAAGCTTGGGTTCAAACGTCACCTGGCTTTGCATGCTGCAACAAGTGGTGACCTCACCTGTAAGGTATGTTTGCAGACTTTTGAAAGCACAGGAGTGCTTCTGGAGCACCTAAAAACTCATGCAGGCAAGTCATCGGGTGGAGTGAAGGAGAAAAAGCACCAGTGTGAACACTGTGATCGTCGGTTCTACACCCGAAAGGATGTCCGCAGACACATGGTAGTGCACACTGGAAGAAAGGACTTCCTCTGTCAGTACTGTGCACAGAGATTCGGGCGGAAGGATCACCTCACGCGCCACATGAAGAAAAGTCACAACCAAGAACTTTTGAAGGTCAAAACAGAGCCAATGGACCTTCTAGATCCCTTTACCTGCAATGTTTCTGTGCCTGTTAAGGATGAGCTGCTTCCAGTGATGTCTTTACCTTCCAGTGAACTGACATCAAAGCCATTTACAAACACTTTGCAATTAAATCTCTACAACACTCAGATTCAGTCCATGCAGAGTTCTGCATCTGCACACCAAATGGTTGCCACATCGTTACCATTGGGAATGCCTTGTCCAATAGATATGGAGTCTGTCCACCCTTCTCACCAGCTATCATTGAAATATCCGCTCGGTACTACCTCATACGCAATTTCTATGCCTGAAAAAGAACAGCCATTGAAAGGGGAAATTGAAAGTTACTTAATGGAGTTGCAAAGTGGTATGCCTTCTTCATCCCAGGATTCTCAAGCATCTTCATCAAAACTAGGGCTGGATCCACAAGTAGGGCCACTAGATGATGGGTCTGGGGAAGTTTCCCTTTCCAAGGGCTCTGTTCCTATTAGTGAACCTCTAAACGCCCCATCATTGGACTTTTCTCAGCTGTTCAACTTCATACCTGTAAATGGCCCTCCCTACAATCCTTCTGTTTCAGTGGGAAACCTCGGAATGAGTTATACGCAAGAGGAGGCACATTCTTCTATGACTCAGCTTCCACCACAAACCCAGGATCCACAAGATCCTAGCAATAGTATAGGTCTTGGGTCTCTGCACTCATTGTCAGCAGCTTTCACAAGCAGTCTAAGCACAACCACCACCCTACCACGATTTCATCAAGCTTTCCAATAGGATGTACAAAGCTGGCTTGTTAACTGTCTATTTGTAGAAATGCCTTAGGTGACCATTTTTAACTTAGTGCCTACTATAAGACATTATAAATTCTCTGCTTTTGTACAGTACCAATCTCATGAAGCCAGTAAGAAATTTAAATTAACTTTTTAAAAATGTTTTGAAAGTGTTTATTCTCAGCTGTGTTTACTTTGGTTTGTTGTTTTTTTTTTTTTTTTAAACAGTCTCATTGTATTGTTTTCATTTTCACTGCCAATTTACACATTTAAAATGTTCAGTAGAAAGTCATCCCAAGCAAACTGGCAACACTCATCCCGTTTTTAAAACTTTTTCAACCATACCAGCTATTCCATTTTATTGATGTCAGTGGAAGAACTGCCATTTTTACCTTTTAATATATTTTACTATTTACAATAATCCATTTAAAATATGTATCACAAAGATTCCTGAGATTTGGGAAAAAAATTCTCCAGTCCATTTCCAAACAAATCCTCTTTCCAAATGGTGACACATCTGACCTGTTCTATAATGACAAATCTAAATTTTTTAAATAAATATAGAATTCAGATATTTCTGAAAACTTGTGTGTGTATATGTAGAAGTCCATATATACACATGTACATATATATAGCATTTTGACTTGTATTGAAGTCATTATAAAAGTTGTTAAGAATTTTGCCATTTTCTGGCTTAAATTTTGGTGGCCTGTTATGGATAACAGATGAAAAAAATTTAGTTTAATTCTCTAAAATTAGGGCTGAACAGAATTTCGACAGAGAATCTCTGCTTGCCTAAATGACAAATGTTTCAAGTTGAATTTGGAACTGTGTTGTTGTGCTTTCGTGACTCTGGTATAGGGAAACAGGCAAAATTAATGGCTGATCTTGAAATATAAAAGTGTCGTAATGTAGTAATGCAGAATATTTTGTCGCAGTTTTTGTTTTAATTCTTAACTTGCTGTTTTTTCTCTTTAGTAGCATAGAAAGAGTACTGCATAGGAATCTTCCAGCAGTGTATTCACATTTGTAGGCATCAGTCTTCTCCCTGTTGCCACCGCCAAAGGGTGGATCAAGTCCAGCCAGAAAGTGTGTACCTATTTTCAGTTCAAAACTAGTGTGCAGTCAGAAAGTGAATGTAAATTTGCAACTACCAGTTTGTTTTGTTTTGTTTTTATTGGAGTGATCTTTTCAGTTGTGTTACATGGTGTGTTATGTCCTCCTAAGCAACAAGTTAGATGTTAATCACACTTTCTACACCTGGGTACTTGGTTAGGGACTTTTTGCCCATTGCCAAGATTTAAAGACAGGACTCTTAGGAGTGAAGTAAAAGCATATTGCTTACACCACTTTTACCTAATGCAATATATTCTATTCCCCAACCCCTAATAACCAAAAGAGGAAAAAAAAACCTAAAAAAACAACCAACCCTGTGATGCATAAAAGCAAACTAGAGTTGCTGTAATTCAACAATAACATTATTTTCCTTGTCATTTTTGTACAAGGAATTAAAAAATGGAAATCAAGTACATTAGTATCTCTCAAACAATAATGAGGATTCATGTAAGGTTTTAAGTGGTTAAACTAAATATACTTCACAGAAACAAAAGTTGCTCCCATTTAAGGAGCTCATGCTCCAGATGTTTTATCAGTAGCTCCTACTGGTTTTTTTTTAATTCTAGGAGCAATATGCAGGTGTAGTTTTACTATTTTATACATATGTGTATTTAAATTTTATTACTGAAAGATAACATTTTTATAAATGTGTTTGTGTTCCAAAGGCATTAAAATAAGGATGTATTAATAAGGAAATTACCTTTTGAAATTCTGCAAACTACTCCTAGATTTTGGGTTTAGGAGCACATTATCTCAAAGTGGGCATTTAGCTCTGCTTCACGACTGCTTCCTCTGGTTTCTGTGAAACAGATTGCTCACTTGCTTACATCTTTAGTTGAATGATTTGTTCAATATTGCTTTTTTTCTCTTCACCTTCCTAAAGGAAAGAAAAACACAGATGAACAGAGCACAAGCTGAATGCAACCGAATGTAACTCTAGTTTAAATGAGCAACCATAACGCATCTAAGAAAAATTTGGGTTTATTCTCAATTCTTTTAATCAATCTGAGATGAAGATAAATGGACTTAATTCCTCCAGTGGGTTATGTCCTGCATGGAGCTGAGCATCCACAACTCTCCCTGCAGCAAAGGAAAGCTGCGAGTGCTTGGCATCCTGCAGCTGGCCCAGCAGTGTGGCCAGGCAGCACTGCCCTCCCTGGGCAGCCCTTGGCACACCAAGTTCCAGTCTGTAGCCACTTTTTATGAGCCCCAGCTGCCGCAAGACTTCATCAAAAACAAAACCCACAGACACTTTGCCAACACCCGTTTCTTAGTGCGTAGCCAGAACCCTTACTTACTTTGTTAGTGCCTTAGCTTCCTGAAAAGGGATTGACATTTCACTTGGAGTTAGATGTACATTTCGCTTGAGAAACAGAGACCTCAGACAAGATATTGAACCTCATTCAGTCAGAGTTTCAGTGGGTGGCTGCACCCAGTGTGTTTGCAGCTGAACTAGGACGTAGGGTAACATGGAAGCAGACAGACCCTTTAAGCAATACCAACACCACCAGAGTGCTTTTGAGCATCACTTAGGCAGAGTCAATATTGGCCACTACTAAACCAGCAGTTTTTAAACTCCGTTTTCTTGATTTCCCATGGATTCTTGGCGGGAGGGGGGAGGGCTGGCTGATCATGCACCACTCTTTGTGCAACTTCTAAACTTCTAGTAAGGTTGTTTTGTTGTTGGGTTTTTTTTTTAAATATATATATTTTTGTGTACTTGTTGCTTGTGCTTTATTTAGTAGTAAATTGTGGAATAGAGTGATTTATTGTTAATTTGGCAGTAGCGGTTTTTAAAAACCATATACTGACTGAAACATGAGCCAGAGCTGATTGCTTTATTAAGCTAATAATGAATGTTAAGAGTACATATTTTCAGGATCATTTGCCTAGTGAGCTAAACTTGTATTATAGGCCAATATTTTTTAAAATAAAGCTTGGTCAACCTCTATGTTACACATATTACAAGATATAGCACTTTCAAAAAGAAAACCTAAACCTTTTAAGAAAATTTCTTACAGGTTATGCTTTTATTATAAAACCTTTTATTATAATTTGTTTCAAGTGCCATTAGATTACATATATGTAGGCCTTTGGTATAATGCTTTGTGTACAAAATGGTAGACATTGTAATTTTAAACAGGTACATTTTTACAGTGTTTTCTTATCAATTTGCTATATTGCACAGAACCAGTGTGTCTTTCTTAAGGGTTTTACAATGGTTTTTACTAGGTTTACATGTTTCAAACTACACTGTCTTCTACTGCCATTTTGAATACCAGTCAAAAACAATTAGGAGTTTGTCCGTACCGTTTGCAAACTGTGTCCTCTGGAGTTCTTGATGGTAAACTTTGTCAAAATTATTTAACATGCAGTATTTGATACAGAATTTTTTTATCATATCCTATCATCGCTATGCTGCTGTCTGAAGTTAACTTAGGGCCTGATCCTGCATCCGTAAATGTTGAGGGGATCCTGCATCCTTTGTTATGTCTGTCTCATACACTGGTTTAGCAGCTTCTCCTGTATTCTTCTCAGTCTATAGATAAGCCTCTGAAATATATGTACTTATCTGGTATGTAGTAAACCATTATAGGCTTAGCTGCCCATCCTGCTTCCCCCCAGTGTACAGTTTAAACCACAGCTTACTTAGCATCATGCTCAACTTACAAGTAATGCCACAGTAGTTCAAAATGTGTTTGGGTAGTCCCAAAGCCTTTATGCAATAAGGGTGTCTTACTTTTGTTGGAAGGCAGTGTCTTTTGATAACAGTTATCTAGCCCTGGAAGTGACACAGAACTATTGCTAATCATATGTAAACACTTTTCAGTATAAGCTTCAGTGGTACAGTTGAACCAGAGTGAATGTTTATCTCCTCAGAAACACTCCTGCAATATTGTTATATTGGATCATGCTGCTAATGTAACTTGGGATACAACTCCTCTCATGGTGCTACAAACCTCCCTGTCTCATTCAGATGTATTTTTACCCATAGAAAAAAAAGGACTATACTAGACCTATAGTTGTATGATATATTTTTATACTGTGACTTAATTTGTCATTAATGAACTTTGTGCAACACCACAATGTATTCATATGCACTTGCAAAAGTAATATTTTGGACATGCAAATTTAAACGCTGACAAGCCCAGCTCTTGTTCACAAAAATAGGTGACTGCTAGTTAATGTTAAATGTGGGCTTTTTATATGGTGTGGAGTGAAGAACATACTATATGTTACTAAAAGCCTTAGACAAAAACTGGGAAGAGTATATTGGGGAATGATGACACACCCAAACCTGACTCGGATTGCTGAAATTATATTTTTAGCTAGTGGAAAAATTGTTTGGACTTGTATGCTAAAATGTTTTTAATGATAAAAGTTTTGAGTCAAAAAAATAGAGAAAAAAAAATGAACACAGAAAACCCTGCATTCCAGACTGAATTTGTATATGTTTCTTGCATTTAAAATTTGCTATCCTGTGATATGGGAAATTGAGTTGCTTATCATGTATATGTACTTTAAAATGTATTCACAAACTACTGTTGTATTTGTATAAAATATAGACAAAAAGATTGCATATATATTTTTGTGTATAAGCTCTGTAAAATAGCAATCACATTATGAAGCTGCAGCAGAACTTCATTTTAAACATTCACATCCAAAGAAACAGACTATTTATTGTCCACATACCCTGATTATAAAATATACCTTGCTGCTATTAAACAATAGTGCTGCAGCTTCTTGTGGCCTACAGTGTTATGTTTGCTGTACAAAAATATGTGAACTCCACAAAATATATCAATAAAATTACAGAATGGTTTTAGTTAATGAATAACTTATGCCTGGCATTTCAATAGATGATCTGCATGTTTGGGATTGCAATAAGTAATTGCAGAGTACATCCAGTTTTGCTGGGTGTAGTTTGCAAAGGCATAACTGTCTTTCTAATTTATGACTGGTAAAATGTCAGTTTTTCAGAAAATCTTAAGGCATAAATATCTGCATTTCATGATTTCACCAAGGAACAAATGGGATGATGCTACTGTGTCTGTGACAAGACAGATCTGAACTGAAGGAAGCAATTGAGTTTGCCATCAAATTGCACTTTGAAGTGCTGAGTCACTGAAAGGTGAGTATGGGGTATCCATAGTGGGACCATTCCTTTGGGAGACATAGGTGAGTGATTCTCCATCATTTCAGATGAATGCAAGTCTCATACATCGATGGTTATAGTTTGCAGGACAAACTTTAAGGGCATGGCATGGGCTAGACACAGGATGTGGGTTGTCTTTCTGCAGTATTTCCAGGGGAAACTCAGTTGCTTTGATCCCACAGATGTCCATGTGCCTGTGGCACTGATTTCGGAAGAAGCCAGACTCTAATGCTTGGGGAAGAGTTGCCGAGCAGCCAGACGAGCAGCCTGCACACGACTGCAGAAAGTTACCTCTGCTCATTCCACGCAGTTGTTCCCTTGCATAGACTGTTTGCCAGGAAAGTGAAAGACTAGCATTTCACATTTCATTGCTTTTTGGAACATATTTTGTTAACATCTTTAACACTGTCTGTGTTTCCCTGCTTTTGAGTTCCTCTTTTCCAAGTCTTGGCTTTTTAGGTTCCTTGCTGTAACCTAGCTGGAGAGAAATGATTGTTAGAGAGAGTTGTTGGCTTTCGCCTTTTCTGCATGCAAACGTCTTTCCTTTCTTGTGATCCGTACCCCTTCCTCTGAGCTGACTTATCACTAATGTGCCACAGGTTTCTAACTTGTTTGAAGGGGTTGGTGGTGTTATATTGAGAGTCAAAAGCTCAACAGATGCTCTGTGATATGAAATACCCTGCAAAACAATTTATAACCACCCACAAACACACCCCCCCACACACACCCTCTCAAGAGAAAACCACCCATTCATTGTGTTGCTGTCCTAGTTGGTGTCACCCACCGTTGCTGATTTAACATGTCCTCCTTCCAGGCAGATGCCCTCTGAAAATTCCATCAGTCTCTGCAATAATTGGAATGTGGTTGCACAGATGACATCTGTGTTTTATCCAGAGATCTCTTGGTGCATTGCCTCCAGAGTTTCCTTGTTAAATTCAGAGCCACAGCAGCTTCCTTTCTCTCTCTTCTGTAACCTTCTCTTTCCAAAACTTGCATAAGAAAGTACAGAAAATGGTTCTGTAGTATCCTCTATACCTGGTCTCACTGTCTTCCAGGAGTGGAAGAGGAAGCCTGTTCTGGTTTTACCCTTCACTCTGCCTTGCTCTTTACATCTTCTTTTCCTTTCTACATACAAACATGCTGTGGGATGAAAAATGCTTTTTGACAGAGAAATCCAGAACTGCAGAGATACTGCTGGATGAGCAAGAATTGAGCAGCTACATGCTGTTGGCTTCCCTGCTTTGCAAATCAAAACATTGTATTAAATCCGGTAGAAATTAAGTTTTCCAAGGTGGCAGCTGCTGTAGTTGGCACAGCAAGGATTGGCGATCACAAACAGGCAGCAAGTGGGACAGCAAGATAAACTCTGCTACAAAATTTAATCTGTACTTAATGGTTGGAGAAGTATATTGGAAGATTAACTGGTGCTTTTCAGTGTGAGCTGGGGCCTTTAGCAAATAAACAGCAACACTGTATTTCTGTTTTGAGCAACACTGGAGATAAAGGTGTTGAAAATGACAGACCCCAGCAGTAGTGTGAAGTTTCAAGTTCCTGCTCATGTGCTAAATCCCAGGTAATTCAGTATGAACTTTCTCTACTCCTAATAAAGGTGTAACAGCTTGCCTGGTGTTTTTATTTTTCTATAATTTTATTAATTGATTTATTTATTGTAATGGTCTGCATGTCCTCAGGAAATGAACATTTTCAGAGAAATAAGTATTTGTAAATGAATAATTCTGTTCTTCATTGTCATTGTCATCACTCAGCCTTGTCTCATTTGGGGATATTTGTATCACAAGATCGCCAGCTACAAAGCTAGTTTGCCTCAGAGGAGACTGAAGAGACATCAGCTGTCAGCTGAGCACTCTGAAAAGAGGCATATGGTAATGCCTGCTGTGGCTGAGCTGGAAATCATTTGAATTGATCCCTTGATAGTTTACCCATGGGGCTGATTCTCACTTTTGGCTGAACTGCCATTAACAAAGAAGAATGGTTTAGTGTCATTTTCATATAAGTCAGTTCTCTGCTTGATGTGTGTTAAGTAGTGCATAGAACCTGAATAGTCACAGTTTCTAAGAGTCAGTATATTGCTTAAACTCTGGTAAATGTATGTATGCATGGGAAAGTAATCTAAGCTGGGAAGTTGATAAATTAGTTTGGGGTTTTGTTCATTTTGCTTTCCTCCAAAATGTTTAAGTCTAAAGTGTTTGTGTTTTGCAAGTCCAAAGTGAATCATATTGTTTGTTAAGGTATCCCCTAGTTAACACAGCGTGTGGTTTCCCAGGCAAGCTGGAAGAGCTTCTTCCAATTACTTGATTAATCTGTGAGAGACAGCAGTTTATCTAAAGGGTGCACAGACTCCAGCAAGGAAGGTGTTTGTCAGCTGGCCTTGTGTACTCCTAGATACAATTTCAGCAGAAAAGTACTATAGGCTGTGCCTCTGAAATTAGGCTCAACTCTGGCTTACTGGCTTTCGTGCTAAATTGTTACACACATGGTCATGGGTAAATCCTCAAAAGTTCCCTCAGAAGTACTTATACTAAGAATAAAAATAAAATACAGGCTTTGTACGGTTTCGGGACATGCCATAAGTGAGCAGCATCTGAGCTGTAACATAAGGCTATCAAATATCAAACATTCATGACAAATAAACACAAACTAAACTCCCAAACTTTCTGAAGTCTACCCTCACCTGAAAATTGTCTCCTTTTATTTTGTCAGTGTTTCGCTCCTTATGCCAATAAAGTATTACAGGGTTGTCCCATGGTTTATATGCTCTGTTCAGCTTGGGCTAAATTCAGCAGTATTTTTACAAGAAGCTTCTACTTACTCGCTGAAAGCCTTGCAACAATGTACTTGAACTGTATGACCAATTTTAATGTCAGGCTTAAAACCCTTTAACTTAAGGCAACCCTTGAGAATTTGCAGTGCCCCACCAGAGTACCCAGGCCGTCATTTCAGTCACCAAACTTAGCTGATTCCCTTGCCTCTTCCCCTCTGTAACTCTCCAAAGACGTGGTGCTGGGAGAGACTCATCCCTTTATGCATCAGTCTAGGCATCAGCATTAAATCCATGTACCTGGCAAAGCAGCAGCCCCCCAGCACTATACATTACCCCCTGGGTTCTTTGCAGTACATGGTTAATTTTTCTCATTAAGTGTTGAAAGTGTTTTCTAGTCCTTAAGCTACAAGTCTTAAATTCCACCACTATATTTGGTATCTCCCCATGACCCAGCAAAGTCAGCTTTGCTCCAGGGGCAAGACTGCAAAACCAGTTTTGGACAATTTGGCTGAAAATATTGCATAAGGTACCTGCCATGTGACAGCACTCCACCTGCTGGGATAGGTATACACCTTTGAATGGCCAGAAAATACTGCTGTGGGTGAGAGCCTGTATTTTACATTTCATTGTCTTTATCCCTGAAGATTTCTCCTAGTTTGTCACAAGGTGCTCTTTTTAAATTGTGGTATAAATCTACAGCAGCAGGTCTCAGATTGTTATCCCTGGTCCACCTTGGTCACTGAGACCCTGTAAATTATCTGTGAAACCTCACTTGCCTTTCCAGTGCCTCCAGTTAAAACCTCGGTGTGTTCAGGTAAGGAGAGCCTTTGCTTCATGCTCTTGAACACATGGAGTAACCTTACTGTGAAGGAAAAAAAGCATCAAACAGCTGTTTGGCAATGTGTGTTTGAAACTTGATCTTATTATTTATAAACTAGGGTTTAACCTTTTAAAATGTTTATTATTATTATGTCTCAGCAGTAAAACAGCATCACAGTTGTTGCAGATGTATTTTTTTCCTTGCATTGGGTTTACCTTTCACTGCTTTAATGAAAACTTGCTTGTATTTGTGGTTCCGAGGTGTCATTTTTCTCACCAAAACAGCCAAACTCTGAAACATGAACTGGATTCTTTGCTGGCTTGTGCTTGTAGTGAAAAAAAAAATAAAAAAAAAATTCTTGATCAGTGGCCTATCTTCAGAGCAAACCTCTGTAGGGACTGGCTCCAGACAATGCTATCACTGTGCGATTGATCATATCAGAATTCCTTTCAGGCAACTCTGAATATCATTTGAGGTCTATGAGGTGTGACTGGAAGCAGCACTTGGACTATGAAACGCTGTGCATGAGGAGAATGTAGGTTCATCATCAAATCCTAAACTGAGATGAGAGAGACTAACAGTAAAAGGAGAAAAAAGAAAACTTTTGATTTCAAACACAGAAGAAAACCTCTCAGAAGTCACTAAGCCACAGGCTGAGGAACTGTCTTGCTTTGAGTAGGACTGTAATTTAAGTACTGAAGAGCTACATTTGGCTCCTTTAGCACAGTTACAAAGTAACCTAGTGGAAACACAATGCTACCTCTGTATTGTAAGGCAGTTCTTAGAAGCCTCTGGGATTGTTACATGGTACAGCCACCAAATGTACAAAGAAATAAAGTAATGATTGAGGGGAAGTATATAACTATACACTCCTAAAGTCTCTGAAGTCAGTTCCCAATCCCCAGCCCCATCCTTCTCCTGTTTTAGACAAAACTGGCTATTAACCAAGAGAATGATGCACCTTGATGAAAACAAAGCTGGTGTTTGGTATATGTCCTGTGTTGTGTTGGGTTGCATCCATACCAGCCCCCCAAGGCCCTTGGTATTGGGGCTGACTTCTCCTGTCCAGTGACCAAACAAACAGCAGTAGTAACTAACAACAGTGGCAAACAAAGAGTTTCTGTATTCCTGATATGCAAGTGAAATATGAATGGGGGAAGCAAGCGAGATTCTGTATTCCTTCTCATCCAGAAACACAGATTAGGTTGGGCAGCTGGTGCAGCATTGGATGCACAGGTATGTTTTACTTGCAGAAATAACAACACACAAGCTTGGAACAAACCCATTGCTGCTTGCAGTTTATTGTAGCTGTGACATATTGCAGCCCACAGGACACAGACTGTGTGTGTCCCTCCTGTCACTTTCACAGGTTCCTGTTGCATTCTGTGCAGATGACTTCTGGCTGATACAGCTTCCTTTTCCCTCATGGAAAAGGCAGTGCAACTGGAACAGTGTGGTTGGAGGCTGCTGAGGGCTGCCCTGGGGAAGGGTGGCCAGGAGGGAAGGGGCAGCTTGTCCCCAGCAGCCCTGCTCCCCTCTGCAGATGGCTCCCCAGTCTCACCAGGGACCTCCCCCAGCCTGCAGTAATGCCAGAGCTAAACAGGGCTGTGAAACTTAGCAAGGGTGTCCTACAGTGATTGTGACTGCTGGGAAGTCACTGGGCCAAATCACCAATGGATTACAGGAAAATAATATTTATTAAGAAATAAAGCCTGCTTGAATTTAAATCTGATTTAATAGTGTTCATTTTGAAAGACTCTGGACATTCTCTTGCTTTGGTCCTCAGCAGTAAGCTTGAGGCAGAACTGTAAGTTACGCTGAGGCACCTTAGATCCCAAAGAATGCCCCTCTTCCTGTTCAGAAATTTCAGTGTATTCCCCAAGAACAATACAACAGTGTCTACCATAGCAGGGCAAAACAGAAAGGTTTCTGACAGAAAAGGGCAACAAGAAGATTACCTGAAAAGGTAACAAAAGGACAACTGACAGAAGTGGACATGGAGTTTGGAAATAATAATACAGAAAGTCTGAATATTGTTTTGAATGTGATTTCAATCAAAGAAATTTGGAAGCAGCTGTAATCCTGTCTGTTTCATGAGCATAGATTTTGCTGCTGTTTATAGCCTCCACAAACATCAGATACGCTGCTATAGTCATCTTAACAGATCTGCTCTCAGCCTCTTCATCCACACATCCTGTTACCTATGCCTCTCTACACCTAGCTTTCCCTTTGAACTTCACTGCCACCCTAACCCAGTGAAAATAGGCTTGGAGAATTCAGAGCAGAAATGTCTTTCTGGTGCTTTTATATGCTGTATGGCACAGAAGCCCACTGAAGAATTGGAGCCCTAAATAGCTCTTAGAAAACAGGCATAAAGATCTTTTTGCTCTCCCATGTAGCTTCATCTGCTTTATGTGGCTTTTCATTTCCATCTCACATGCCTAGAAGACATTCTTTACAAAGACTGGAAATGAAGACTTCTACATACAAGCATAAAATTGTAGTGCTGCTCAAGAAAGGAAAGTAAATACCTGTTGTCTCCATGACTTATTTCACCACGTATTTAAAACTACACTAAAGATCCTCTGGTCCTCTCCCCACCCCTAGAACGTCCCTGTGTAACTGATGGTGAGCCGAAGCAGGGGTAGCAATAGGATGTTACTCGGCTGGCTCATGGTGTACAACGGAGAGCTCACAGGGCATGGCAGCACCTGCCGGATCCAGGGGCCTCTTGTACTGTCAGACTCCCGTCTGGGAGGAGCCAGGAAAGAGGAGCCTTGTGTTGTCAGGCAGTCCCATCTGACCTGACCCTCGGCCACTGAGAGGTCTCCTGGCATCCCTTAGCCTTTGCGCCCTCACTCATTAACAACTCCTATTAGCACCTCTTTATCGAGATCTTCCCCAGCTTGTCCATTTCACAATGCCAGGTGAGAACCCAAATTCTCCATGCGCGTTCATCTGTGGTTCAAGTTTGCTGCCCTATGAATAGCTGTGGCAATTTTCTTCTGATAAATCTCAGTGCACACAGTGGGGAAGATCTCCATCACTGATGCACCACAGAGTGTTGTCTTTGAGACCCTCTGGTCGAGCTGATCTAGAGTTCAGAAGGGTCAGATGACGACTTTGGGGCATCAGGTTTGTGTATTAAGGTGAACAACTGAATCCATCTCAAGGTGGAGAACACTGCAGTTCCACTTGCACAGGTTCTGGGTACCCTTGAAACCCCACCTCAGTGGCCTGTGCTGCATTTTACTCATCCAGAGAATAAAAAAAAAAAAAAAAAAAACAAACCAAAAAAACCCTAAAAAATGAAAACACCAGGAAAACTCTGCAGAGCCCGTACTGCCCAGAGGAAAACTCTGCAGAAAGAGGCACCATCAGTCTGAAGTCCCATGACAGAATCTGTACTGAAAAATCTGACATCCAGAGGAAGGTTCTGAAGAGTGAGGAGGTGGGAAACAGGGACCAAGCTTTCCAAGATATTTGTCAACGTGTACAGAAAGATACCAGAATATTCAAAAGTCTTTAACTGTACAGGTCCCAGAAAGGTGCTCTGCTATCTGGGCAGTACAGCAGGTACCAAACACTGTGGCAGTTGGCATGAGCACTGCAAATACATGAAAGGGTCAAAACTCAAAAAGCCCTTTGAAAAAACACTGGGACAACTAAACCAAAATTATCTTTGTTTGATTTCTGCCAGAACAGCCCTGTAAATTCAGCAATAATTTTTCTAAGAAGGATCTAGAAATAAAATACACACCTGTAGTAACTGCATGGAGTATGATAGGAAGATGACCAAATACTTACGTGGAATTCTAGTTACTATATCCAAAGGATGATACAGAACAATCATTTGTCTTTATGCTGCTATTAAGGTTGTGGTCCTGCATAGGCAAAGCTGAGCACCCAAACCAGTCCCCTTGTCCCAGTCATGTTTAAGTGGTAGGTTCCTACAAACACACTTCTATGTTTATGCCTGCCATAGCATCATCAAAGATCAGTACTCACCACTTCAGCTGCTTCCACTGACAAAGACGTTGAGCTGTTTAATGCACCTGATGCTGATCATTCATGCCTGGAGACATGGTGAAATGCATTCACCAGTCACTGCTTTATTTACTCCTGGGGCAATTAGCTAGAGGCATTCAATGGGCAGAACATACTTCTTTTGAGATTGAAATTATGTGAAATACTTATGAGTTAATAATTTTTTAGCTTTAAATCTGTTTGCCTTGACTTTCTAGAGATTCTCTTCAGGGCTGGAGAAGAATGTTTCCAGGTGAACCTGATTTGGTTCTGACAGTTGTGACAGATGCAGTTCATTTAGGGGAGGGAGGGAGGGAGGGAGAATGGTGAAGGGAGGATAAAAGGCTTTGGAAGGCAGTTTAGAGTCTTTTCCACCAGGGAAGCTTTGCAGTCTTCTGTCTTAGTAACTGCCTGTTGTTTTTTCCTTCATATTATGCCATCACCTGTTCCTCTTAATTGTTTTCTTTCTTTTGAGTATTCCCCCTCTGCAGATTTACGCCCCTGCAGTAGCCCTTTAGTTATCCCTGGCAAAGACAGCAAAAGCTTTTTGGGGGGAGCTCCTTCAACCAGGACTCATCGCTTGCCTCCACGCCTGTCCTGGTGCTCCATTGACTGGGAGCAGCTCTGCCTCCTGCAGCCCTTAGGGTCTGGGGGCTTTGGCTCTGTCTACAAAGCCACCTACCATGGTGCAACTGTGGCAGTGAAGCAGGTGAAGAAGAGCAGCAAAAACCGGCTGGCATCACGGCAGAGCTTCTGGGCTGAGCTGAACGTGGCCCAGCTCCAGCATGATAATGTGGTACGTGTGGTGGCTGCCAGCACGTGTGCCCCAGCCAGCGAGAACAGCCTGGGCACCATCATCATGGAGTACGTGGGTAACATCACCCTGCACCATGTAATTTATGGTACTAGGGATGCATGGAGACAGGAGGAGGATGATGAAGGAGGATATGGAAGGAAGGCCCTGAGCATGGAAGAGACTGTGTGCTATTCTTGTGACATCATGACAGGCTTAGCCTTTCTGCACTCACAGGACATCGTGCACTTGGACCTGAAGCCTGCAAATGTTTTCATCACTGAGCAGGGAGTGTGCAAGATTGGAGACTTTGGGTGCTCCCAGAAACTGGAGAAGGGCTTGTCCCAGAGCCCCCATGTTTGCCAGCAAGGGGGCACATACACCCACCGTGCCCCTGAGCTCCTTAAGGGGGAGAGGGTCACTGCCAAAGCAGACATCTACTCGTTTGCCATCACCCTGTGGCAGATTGTCATGCGGGAGCAGCCGTACCTGGGAGAGCGGCAGCATGTGCTCTATGCCGTGGTCGCCTACAACTTGCGCCCTTCGCTGACTGCCGAGGTGTTCCACGAGTCCCCAGCGGGCCAGACACTCCAGAGCATCATCAGCTGCTGCTGGAAGGCGAACGTGGAGGAGCGCCCGAGTGCAGACCAGCTGCTTCCCAGCCTCAGGGCCCTCAAGCAGAGCCTCTAGGAAAACTCAGGACACTTCATAGTTCTTTTGTTGTCTTTTCTTTCCCTCCACCCTTCCTCTGAACATAATTAATTTAGCCCCTGTGTAAGCTAAAAGCTTTGTTGCTGTTTTCTATGCTTAAGGAAAAAAAAAAAAAAGCAAACCCAAATCTGTTTTGATATAAGAAAATTAAAAATAAAGTGATTTAATGAAACTGTGGGGTTTTACTCTGGAAGGGGATAGAGGCAAAGATCAAGATGTTGGCAGACATGACTTTTTCTGGTTGATGTCTTGTGTGCTGCCTTGCTGACTAGGAAATGTGATGTGCAGAATAGTTGTTGGTACATAAGTGAAGTACAAAGGAAGGATCTGCTTTTGGATGGTTCTTTATATGTAATACCTTTTGGTATTTTCAAAATGTCAGATATGAGTAGTTCTTTACATCAGCTAGGGTAGTGCATTTGAGCTTTTCCTCTTCATTTACCAAGGAATGAGTATGTATCACAATCAATGAATGCAGAAAAATAAATACAGAGTGTCAGTGTTCTATTTAACCTGTTCCTCCATGTACTTAATTTCAGTAAGTATGCTGCTTCTGATATGGAAAATGTGAACTACTCACATACTCCTTGACATAAAGAACCTTTTTGTCAGTCTAAGGCTACTAAGAGTAAGAAGATGCATTAACAACCTTGCCTTTTTGTAAGACTTCCCTGCTACCAGGTGCATTAGTAGCAACTTGCTAGTTGGAGCATTGCAAATTCTAAAATATTATAAGAACACTTTGTGAAGAATAGAGTTTTTAAAAAGGGGGGGGGGGGAAAGAATGGTAAAGGAAGGATTATTCGTGCTTCATAATGCACAGGTTGGGATTGGACAAAATACTGGAAGTACTGAAAAGGAAGTTTGCTTACAGCAGTAATAATGCTCCTCTGCTAGTGCTCAAAGCATACAATATTGAACTGTCCTCTGCACTCTGCTATCTTTCCTAATCTGGTTGTAGTGTGTCTGGGAAAGGAAGTGCTGTAGGCAATGCTGAAGACAAAAAGCTCTGATCCCTGATTTATCAGAGCTGATAATAGTACATCTGAGCCCTTATCTGGAGTTGCCTGCTGTAGCTGATATTGCCATTCTGCTCAAAGCCTCTGCTTCTTTTTAAGACAGGAGAAAGAGTGATGTTTCAGTCAAATTGTTTTTCTTCTTTACCCTTCCTCCCCCTTGCTTCCATTCTGGAAAAAAAAATCCCCGAGGAATTGAGCCAGTTTCCTGATTTCTGACACACATCTGTTCCTAGCCCCGTGAAATCCTGGAAATGAGCAACTATGTGAATTTGAGATGATTCTGTAGGTCTTTATGGTATTTGGGTTGGTAATTGAAATTAATGGTTTATAAAGGATATCTAAGCTTAACTATTTCTTGGTCTTCTGTCTGCCTTAAGTGGAAATATAAAAGGCTGGCTGGAATAAAAAAAACTAAAGTAAATTCTGGAAAATATTTCCTGTGTTTCTCTGTCAAAATAATTATGCTATAGAACCAGAACTTTTCTTTATGTGTGTGTTGCATAACTTACTTAATAAAGAAGTTGTTTTATAGAAGTTATCATAAGTCAGTTTCCTTTTGAAATGATTAGCTGAGGGCCTGTAAGATAAAATTTTAGATAAAGCCATTGACATGCCTCACCTTAACTTCAAGCCTTAAATAAAAATGTTTCTGTGGTTTTCAAAAGAATAAAAAATGGAATTAATTTTTGTTACTAGTTCCTAAATGCTTATGTGTTGTACTTTTTTTGCCAGTCTAGGAAGCTTATTGCTTATGCTGCTAGAAACGTGTTTTTTTGTTTAATGATACTTTAGCATCAACAAGTGCTGCTTGAGTCTCTGTGAAAAATCAAGCACCCTTCAAATTCTCTGTTGTACTTGACAGAAGGATACTGAATGGCCCAGATCTGCTTTTGAGGTATAATCAGCTCTGCAGATGTTTCTGTCAGTTTGATGGGGTTCTCTTTTGATAGTGTGAGAAAGAATTCTGCACAGCACTCAAGGTGTCAGCGCACCATACTCTGCTGCCATAATGATGGTCTCTATTTTTTTATTAATTTCTAAGGTTTGTTTTGTTTTTCGATTTCTAATGAGCTCTAACTTAATACTAATCAAGAAATATCTCAAGCCTAACAGTTCAGAATCCTTGGTTCTTTGTGAGGATGATAATTTTGTCTGTTTGCCTCACTTTACACCAATATACCTTGAATTTTGTTCTGCCAATTTGTAGTTGGCCCTTGCAATTAAATAACTCCACTGTCAGCAAATTTGTTTATCTTCCAGCTCCTCATCTTGCACTTCACTTGTGGATCTGCTGGGCGGCAGAGGATCCCCTGAAACACCAGTGGGCACTTTGTCCTGCTGAGAAAACTGACAGTTTTAGCCCCCGTGCCTGTCTTTTGACTTACCTAGGCCCAGGTTTTCTCTCCTAAATGTGGCTGCTTAGAACCTTTCAAAAGTTTGCAGTGAAGGATTTTTCAAATACCTTTGGAAACCCTAAGGGAACATATCAATCAGTGCCTTATCTACATGCTGTCAGTGCTCCTAAAGAATTCCAATACAATCCAACAAAATTGCGTTGGAAGTGCAATTCTTCCAACCAAAGCAATATTGGCTCTTTCTAAACAAATCATGTCTATGTGTCTGTTATTTCCTTTACTATAGAATCTGCTGATGTATCTTGCACAGCTGTCAATCATGTAATTAGGAAATTTATTTTTTAAAGACTTCCCTAGGCTATGATCCTGGAGAGAAAGGTGAAAGACACGTGGTTGATTTTCAAGGATTGCCTTTTCCAAGCTCAAGATTGGTCCATCCCCATGAGCAGGAAATCCGGTAAAGGTGACAGAATCTCTCCAGGGATAAACAAGGAGCTCCTGATTACACACAAATATAAACAATAAATATGCAAGACTTCAGAGACCAATGTGGGGTTTGAAGCAAGGAAGATTTACTGTTGGTAAGGAATGATCAGGTTAGGGAACATTGAAACAAACAAGATGTACAGAATTTCATAGGACCTGATGGGATGCATTCACAAGTGCTGACAGAACTTGCCAAGGTCATTGCCAGGCAACTTTTGGCTGTCTCTGGAAGGTCATGGTGCTCAGGAGAGAATTCTGAGGTCTGAAAGAAAACAAATCTAATTCCTGTCTGCAGGATGGCCAAGAAGGAGGATCTGGAAAACTTAAAGCCAGTCAACCTCATTTAAATCCCAGGAAATTGGTGGAACAAACTCTGGAAATCATTGCCAAACATGTGAAGGACAAAAAGGTGATTGGGGGTAGTCATCAGGGATTTATGAAGAGGAAATCATGCTTGACCAACTTAGTAGCCTTTTGCAATGAGATTACTGGCTGCTGGAGGGCAGTGGTGGTTGCTTATCTTGACCTAAGAGAGGTTTTTAGCACTGTTTCCCATTGCATCCTCATAGAGAAACTGATGAAGTACTGGCTAAATAGTGAAAACTGAAAATTAGCTGAGGCACTGGGCTCAAAGTGTTGTGATCAGTGGCATGAAGTCCAGCAGGAGACCACTCATTAGTGTTGTACCCTGGAGATTGGCACTGGGCCCAGTGCAGGCTAACATCTCCATTAAAGGCTTGGATGATGGGATGGAGCACCCTCTGCAAGTCTGCAGGTGATACAGAATTGGGTGGAGCAGTCGATATCTTGGATGGTTGTGCTGGTGTTCAGAGAGCCATTACCGGGAGAAATCTGCTGATGGCACCCAGTGCAGGGAACTGTGTGCCAGGCCCGTGCTGGTGGATAAACCCCGTGCACCAGTCCGCGCTCGGGGCCAGCCGCTTGGAAAGCAGCTCTGCAGGAAGGACCTGGAGCTGCGGGCAGACTCCAAGTGGAACATGAGCAAGCAATGCACCCTTGCGGCAAAGGAGGCCAACAGCATCTGGGGTGCGCTCCAAAGACTGCTGCCAGCTCTTCCCGAGCACTCCTAGCAGAGGTTACTCCCCGGTGCTCACTCAGCCCTGGTGAGACACATCTGGAGCTCTGTGGTCGGCTCAGGACTCTGCCGGAACAAGAAAGCCACGGATGTACTGGACCAGGAGTGCGGCAAAGGGCCATTAAGTTGATCACAGGACTGGAACCTCTGCATGTGAGGAGAGGCTGAGAGATGGGACTGTTCAGCCTGGAAAAACAAGACTCAGGAGGATCTTACCAGTTTGTAGAAATACTGATGGGAGGCAGTAAATATGGAGCCAGTCTCTTCTCAGTGTGGCTCAGTGACAGGACAAGATGTAATGGACACAAATAGAAGGACAGGAAACCCCATTTAAGTGAAAGAGAAAACATTTTTATTGTGATGATGGTCAAACACTGGAGCAGGTTAGGAAGAAGGTTAGCAGGTTAGCAGAAGGGTTAGGAAGTCTTCATGCTTTGAGATACTCAGAACCCAACTGGACATGGAACTGAACAAGCTGCTCCAGTTGACCCTGCTCTGAAGAGGGGGTTGGACGAGACAGTTGCCAGAGGTCACTTCTAACCTTAGAAGTTCAGCAATTATAAAAACTTTTATAGATGCTTGAATTTCAGACAACTGAGTTCTCCTACAAAAATCCTTCTAGCTTGAGCCTATTTTGTGTTTCCTTCAGGGAGAATGTACATTCAAGGATCACCCTGATTCTTTGCAATGGCTTTGTTGTCTTGGGGGGGAAACAGGTTAAAATGTTTAGGTGGGGTAGTTTTGATTTTGGTTTTTTAAAAACCTGACATCAATAGATCTGCCAGAGTCTTGACAGATTTCTTGTTCTTGATATTCTGAAAATGAAGAATTATGGAGTTTATGTTAGTTCCTTGAAGTTTCTTTTTCCCATCTGTTTTTCTGTGTAATCCACCATCCTTTTATCCTTTCTGTTTTCATCATCTGGACCCAGCTTCAGGTTTTTAAAAGATTCCTTCCTGCTTCTAAAGCTGGAATGAGCTAGTGAGTGTAGCTGCACTTCACTCTTAACTTTGTCATACTTGCATACCTGCAAATAAAGTGTTAGTAGAAGGCACGTGATGCTAGTAGAGCAGTTGCAGACAATTGTGTCACAACTCCTAGGGGATTCTGTTCACCCAGATTTTTCCCTTTCTATAAACTGGTTTTGTCCTTTATCTCTCCTTCCCCACACATATGTATGCAGCACAGTTCCAGATGGTTAGCAAGATGTGGTTATAAGTTGTAAACCTTAAGGGCTACTCATACCTAGTTTATTTACTCTCTTTGTTTCTGGAACTGATTGCCAGTAGCTTGATCAGACAAAACAGAAGATTTATTGCAGTATTGCACAGATTCAGATGATGCAGCATCAGTGCCAGTCTGGGAGGTGGTGTTGGAATGTCTTTGCTGGCCAGGTATGCTCTATTCAAGGCATGAGTTATCTGATGCTAACAACATCAAATAAGAGTGTACCTCCTCAGATAAGAGTCACCACATATCTTGACTGTTCTGAGGAAGGAACTAAGCCTCATTTCTCCCAGC
Organism: Lanius collurio; assembly: GCA_020086605.1. NCBI lineage: Eukaryota > Metazoa > Chordata > Aves > Passeriformes > Laniidae > Lanius > Lanius collurio. The sequence goes on along the minus strand of JACBWW010000003.1, from coordinate 28,423,388 downwards.
TGGTAAATGTAAAGGTCAGATCTCTCATGTCTTACTATGAACCGAGTTCCACAGCTTGATATAATTATTTTCCTTGGAAACTCAACTATTCTGGTGTTTAGTTTTGTTTGTTTGTTTGTTTGTTTTTGATAGCAGCAACCTAAGTGCTGTTTCTGAGACCCTGGGATGCCGTGTCACAGCAGCCAGTTTCTCAAGGTGAGCTGCTTTTTTTGTTTTATGTTCTCTGTCCCTAAGTAGCACAAGCTGCCTTTCAAACTTCCAGCGCTGCAGCACTGAGAGCTAACTATTCAAAACTGGGGGAGGTTAGCTCCTGCCTCAGGGCAATCTGGGGTTACCACAACCTGCATGGGAACTTCAGCTCTTTCTCATTAATCTCACACTACCTAACTACCAAACCTGCTTGCATTTACTAATTTTGGAAAGTATATATAAATAAGATACTGTAAGGTGCTTGCATTCTCACGAGTAGTAATCAACAGCAGTAGCCCTGGACATATGAACCATATCAGAGTGTTGTATTTTGTGCTTTCTTGGTTATACAGAGAGTATTGTCCACTAAGGGAAAGCATGAATTAAAAGTTCTAATTCTGGCCTTTTTTATTTTATTTTATAACGAATGCCATTCACCATCCCATTGTCCTCTGACACGTGTCCTCTTCTTCCTCAAATGGGAACATGTGTAAAACTTGACAGAACACACTTAAGAGATTTTATGTAATTTTAATTGAATCTCCAGATGAGACCCAATACTAATTAGTGTTGGAATGGTTTTAAGTAAAAATGAATTTTTTTTCATGCCTTACAATGAAAAGCAACTTCTACGAGCTATCCTGGGTTCTGTAAAGTGCAACAATTATTTTAGCAGTCAAGTGATTACAAGAAAGACAAGAAAAGATGGCTAAAAGCATGGGGACTATGCAATTGTAATAAACAGCTGCTAGGAAGAAAGAGAAAGAAGGAAAAGGAAAAGCATAGAAGTTTTTCATTCTGTATTAATCTTCCTTTACTATAGCTATTACTGAGGGTTTAGTGTCTTTGGATCCCAAGCAGAAATATCAAAAGACATTTCATAATAAGTTTTAAAAGGAGTCAGTTCTGATGCTGTGCTCTTTATCTGGCTTGTTCTGTTGTTTGCTCTTTTTTTTTTTTTTTTTTTTTTTTTTTAATTATGCTTTATCTCAACCCGGAAAGAAAGCGGTAACATCACTATTTTCAAACAATAAAAAAAAACTATATAACTTGGAAGTGGGAACATCCTCAGTTCAGAAGGTAGAATGGGAAGTATGAAAACATAAATCTGAAGGTGTTTGGGTTGCTTCTGTATTCTGTTGTAAGATATACCACAGCAAAGAAAACAAACAAAATCTGTTTTACACAATGTAAAACAAATATTTGTAAATTCAATGGGACTTAAATGGATGCTTACTATTCAACTTGTGTATCAATTTTTGCAGTGTTAGCATCTGTGTTCATAAATTCATCTGCTAGAACAAAGATGAAAACTGGGATAGGAATTTTTTTTTTTTTTAAATTAACTGTACTTGGAATATTTTACTTTTACTTTGTTCTAGCTATTTATCTGCTGCAAATACCTCAAAACAGCCTCTTTCTATGCTTCAGTTAACCCAGCTGCCAAATATTTGTCTGCCTGTCAAACAAAAAGCCTTAAAACCAGTTAAAGAAGGCAAATGGAACAAAAAAAGTCTACTGGCATCTATCCCAGTCTGCCAATAGCTGAGGATGCCACGGGATGATTTGACAGTAGAGGCACCACCATCCACCCCTGGACTTCTCTGAGCTGAGTTTTGCTGTTGACCCAGCCCAAGTAGTTCAGTAGCCCAAGTGTTCAGCAGAGCAGGGAGGTGATTGCATTTGCCTTTGCAGGGCACCTGGGATTAACAGACTAATTCATAACTTAATAAATATTGTACTGCACACGTGCCAGGCTACAAAGAGCAAATTAGGCTGCAAATTGGAAATGTAAATGTGTAGCTCTTTTTAAGTCACTCCTCCAAAAAGGGCAGAAGGAAAATCAGTTTTATTTTCAAGCCATGTATTTTTCTCGACCACTTGAGAATGGTGAAAGGGTTTTGATTCAGATATGGCACAAATGAGACTTGTCCCAGAGACAAGTATAGAAAGTTTCACCTGAACAGAGACTGTAAGAAATCTGAATGCAAATAAGGGAACAGATAGGCTGGGAGGGCTGGATTTCTTTTAATAGTAGTTAATAGTGTACATTACATAATACGGTAAGTTTAGAGATACCATACACCTTTTCCACATTCTTGTTTTTCTTTTATCCAACAGTTCCAATAAAATGCTTTACAGATAACACAAAAGCTACAAACAAAGCTTTTGAAGGAATGCATCACTGGACTAACATGCCAATAGATGAATGTCACACTGATTTCTCTTTGTCAAGAAAGTGACAGAACTCCAGACCTCCCTTAAAGATGTCAGTCCTTGTACAGATTTTGAGAGTGAAATGTTTGCTATAATATGTTTTCTGATTGAAAGGGGGAAAATAGATATTCTTAAAGTTTAATAAATCATTCCTGCTAACAGCTGATTTTCAGAGGAAACAAATATCATTACATTTTTAAAAACATTTTCATGGTTGCATAGTTTGTTTAAAAAGTTGTATATTAAATTGCAAGCAGCATTTGAAAAAGCATCCTGATCATAAAAGTCAGTACTATCTGACCAACCATAGCAAAAGAGCCATTTGCCCAGGGAGACAAGGGAGGGGGCTGGAGGAGGCAAGGAGACAAGCTAGAGACAGGGAGAGAGGAAACATCCCAAAATCCAAACCTATTTGCTACAACCCTTTCAATCAGTGGAAGTCTCACTGAAAATTAAGTTTATGCTGGCAGGTGGCTTTCTCTGTTGTATGCTGGAGATACCTGCCCATTGGTCTTGAATTAGTGCTTAATATTAGATAAAGTCACTGATTCAGTTCAGAGTGGTCACCCATTACCACCAGGTCAGAGTAGTTAATGATTCTTTAATTAATTAATTGGTTAGTTAAAAGAAGCATAGCCTTCCTCTCCCAGCCCCAGCCTCCCAAAACCCCAATAGGTCTTGAAAATGAAAACCTGTCTAATTTTAAATGCTCTGCAAAACATTACCAGTACCCAAACTGCCTGAGAGTGTTCTTTTGTTTCTTTTCTTTATGATTGCACTATTACTAAATATGATTAGTTAATGCTGCATTTAAGTAGCACCAATGATTTAGCAATGTATGCTAGCACACAGGTAATGGTAGATTCTTCAATGGAAAAGAAATTTCCTTTGTATATATAAGATTTTAAGAGGAAAAAGCTCAATTTTCTGTATTAAAGGTGTGCTGCTGGCTTGCTCTTTTTTTTTTTTCCCAGGAAAAATGAGAAACAATTCCTACATATTAGCATAAGCATTTGTTCCTGCTGGAAGAAAGGAATTGGCTCTACCTCACACCAGGAGCATTTCAAAAGGGTGTATGAACAGGTAAGGGACTCTCAAAAAGGAAATGCACCTGTGGCAGTGTGGTAAGGGGCTTTTGGTAGGATGAAATGCCTGCTGGGTGCTCTCAGAAACAACTTCCAACAGTCACAGTTATTGAAAGAATATTTTTAAACATGTGTTCTGCACATAAAAAAAACCCCATGAGGTCATAATGTTGAAAAAATGACAAGTATTAATATTTCTGGGATTTTTTTCAGGTTGCATGGGTTCCATACTCAAACCCACCTTCTATGTTTATCACAATACTTAATTTTATTTGCCTAAAAATTGAATGCTTGACCACAAACCTTGTAAATGCTAATATTACCTTTTCCTCAGTTTTAAACCTGTAGATTATACTGCTTCCCTTGATTTGCATCTGGAAAATCTGTTGCTGGGGATTTCACTGTGCACAGAGGCTGGAATGTTGGATGTGCAATCGTGTGCACATGAATTTACATATAGTAGCTCTTATGTTATTTAAATGATTGCTGGAGGGGAAAAAGACTTTTCTGTTTTATATCATTTCCTAGGGGAAAAATATAGCAAACTATATTCCACATTTACAACCACATTTTGTAGACTGGTGTGAAAGGCCATGCACAAGCCTCATTTTCATGAAGTAGGAACTTTTTGTAAAGTAGGAACTTCTGTCACTTATTTAGGTGAAAGCTAAATTTAATACATTTCCTGTAAGCTCCTAGTAAGATGTTCTCTTGAACAACACTTTTGGGTCTTCTATGAATATTACAAACTCTACAGTTGTTCCTGCCCTGCTACTGCAACCTCGTAACTTCTGTGCACTAAACTGCAGCTGCCACTTTGCCACATTAACTTCGTGGAGAAGTCAGTAAACCCTTTGAAACCAAAACTTCTTCATATCTGGTGCCTCTTGGATCACTTTCATGGTATGTTGTGAACCAGCTGTTCTCAGCAATCACAGCATGATGATTTCCTTTAGAGGCTACTAATTCCTGTTTCTAAAGCCCATCTTTAACATCACAGTATTTCCTTTAGTTCCAGGCCCTAAGTTCTATGTTGCTATTCCTGTTTCTGTCAGGTTTTGAGTAACTTAGCTTGGCTAGTTCACAGAGGGTCAGGTCACAACAGGAGAAGCATTGCTGAATTGGCTTTAATCTTTTTTTACAGATGCCAGGGTTGGGAAGGGCACTTAAAGTCCCACAGAAGGCTGACACCTGGATGTAATCTAGATAAAACTCCAAGTTGCAACTAATATCCGGCTCCAATAGTCCTGTAACATCAAGGTGGAAATCACCTTGCTTTAAGTCTCCTCATCATCTGTGGCAAGCATTTGTTAAATTTTGTGCTTGCAAACATTCACCATCTGAAAACCAATTGGATCAAGAATTTCACAAAATGACACCAATCCTAAAGAGATGAGGAAAAACTTTTCCAGAATAAAAAACCAAAACATGATGAAGTGATGTATTCCATATCAAGAGAAATTTTTTCCCCTAGGCATAAGGCAGTGTGAGGCCAGAACCATTCCTTAAATTATCCCTGTTCCATGACAGAGAAAGCAGCACAAGCACCGTGAAACAATTCCCTACTACTCTGTCTCGCCAAAGAATTACATTAGAATAAACTGGTCTTTGGATGAAAAAACCATGATCCATGGGCTCTGAAACACACAGGCAAACATATATGTGGACTACATATACTGGTAAACAGAATTGCTGTAAAATTAAACACCTTTTTTTTCCTCCAGGACAGACATCCAACCATGCCAATATGCTGCTGCTGACAGCTTCCCACAAAGTCTTTGCAGGAGGCAGACACGAGGAGGAAAGCCAGCTCCTAAGTCTTTCATAGCACAGTATTGTGAGAGTTTGTGAACTACATAGGAGTACATACCACTAGTTCCTAAACACTCCCAGTACAAAGCACCCATAGAGAAGCCAGCAAGGTAAGAGCAGCTAAATAATCTGTGTCCTAGAAGCCATTTCCAATTCTGGTGTTAGAATAACTTGCTCTGTTCAATGAGTCCCATGGATATTATTTGAGTAGGTGCAGGTTTTCAACATGTTGTAGAAACTACTGCTGTCTTCTTGATCTGTTTTTACAAAGTGAAACAGATCACAACAAACAGTGCCAAGTAGTGCTGCCTCAAGTGGCCAAATCCGGATTGGGGAGATTTGTGTAGTTTAGAGTTCATTTTTTGTACTCAATTAAACTTTCCCCACATGAAGTCTTCTGAGGTGATTTCCAAAATGAAAACTGGATGCAAAAATGCCACAGTTCTGTTTGTATGTCCACTAGTTCTGCTTTCACTGGCCTGATGCTGGGGATTTTTTTGTACAGGGATTGCATGCCCCCACTCTTGGTAACCTGGCCTGGACAACAACAGACAATAGGGTAGGAATGGGAGTGTAAATAGTCTGTGTGAACAGAATACCCAAACTAGCATATTCTGAGAGGATGTTTGCCCAAAACATGATAACCTTTAATAGGAAATTAGCAATAACAAAGCTTGCTTAAGACAAGGACCACCCAGACTAAACAGTAACCAAGGAATTAGATTAACGAGAACCTTTTGAGGAACAAAAAGTTAGCTTGAAAAGCAGCAATTTGTGATTATTAGAAGAAAACTTGGGGTGGGAGAGAGCAGTAGGTGCTAATATTTCTAAGGTCTTCCTCATCAGACATGGTAAGTAGCTGCCACTCCACTGCTGGTACAGACTGGAGGGACTGACAGGATCAGGCAGAGCAGTAGGGACCCATCTCTCAGGAGTGCATATAGGAATTCAGAGTATACTCTTCCTGGCATGTCGATTGGCTGCACAGGCTCCCAAAAGTGGGACTGGGTATTTGTAACCCACACTTCTTGTGAGAGAGTGGAAGTGAATATAGAAATCTGTGAACATGTAAGAGTAAGAAATTGGTAGGTGCTTATTAGCAGTTTGTAAGCCTCTAGTATTGTGATTTCTGTTGTATTGCCAATACTGATCCACAATATACAGCTCACTGATTACCAGCAAATTACATGTTGCTAATCAATAAACCACTTTGGTTGCTATCGAGACCATGTGAGTTGCACAGTTAATCTCTGCAAAATGTGGTTTTTTCATTATTATGAATTTGACAGAAGCATCACATCTGCAGACCAAGGACTGGAGAGAAAACATTCTTCCAGAAAAGCAGAGAACACATAACTCATAATTTGAAAAAAAAAAAAAATAAAATTAAGATTGAACTAAAACAGGCTGAATTCAAATATCCTCCTGAAAGCTGTCCAGGTGGACAATCCCATTTCAGCCCTGAGTGTTTTAAGACTTGGATTCCATGTCACTAGAAATGCTGTGGCATATCAGCAGCTTTGTATTTTTTGTCACAGTGACCTGTGTCAGAAAAACAAGGCAAAAACAAGGCTGACAATGGAGTTTTCCTCCAATCACATCAATGAGATTAGAAGCCAAGTATACCATCTGCCAGGCATAAAGTATATATTTAGAAGGAAAGAGCTTGTAGTGATAACTACAAAGTTGAAGTTGCCCACTTGGAAACATCTCCTAACAATCAATATATGTGGCAATGCTTGTCAACAGTGAAGGACTCCATCATACACAATTGCTCTTTTTCTGAATCACAGACTTAGTTCATGTCTTCCATGCTTACAGAAGAAATTTTTAAGATAAAAAGAGCGTAATATTTTGAGGGGTGGTTGCATTTTTACATGCTGAGCTTTACAGTACAATTGGCATGAAAATTTAGAAAAAATGTAAAAGGGACAGGCTAAGTGCAATATGAGAACTCCAGCTGTGCATTCTGTCCACCTGCTACCTGCAGAGAACATTGCCAGTTAGCAGCTACCCATCTACACAAATCAATCTTTTAAAAGGGAGTATTTTTTGGTTCCAGTTTTTTTTCTGAAGTTTCAGTAGCTGGGGCACTTGTAGAGAAAACTAATTGCTGAGCAAAGAACTTGGATTAGAGTTCTGCAACATGATACAAACTTAACACAAGAGGATCAGCAGATACCTACAATCAAGACCAAGCAGATGCTGCAGCCTTTCTTAAAAGGGTTGAAAATAGCTTTCATTGGATTTCTCCTGACTGGTTTAGAGACTCAACCATCTACTGATGACAGTCCTGGAAGCCTCAGGTATGATCCTGCTTCACAGGTATTTTAAGATCAGAAGCTCAAACAAAACCCTTAAAAGTGTGCTCAGATTCCAGTGACCTCGGAGAAGGAAGTGATTTACAAGGAAATAGGAACATGTTAACCACCACTGAAAGCAAATGCTAGAGGTCTATGGGCTGGCACTACCAAGACAGCTTCCAGGGAGCTGCCCACATCAAATAACCAGTATGAAAAATGACATAGCAGATTTAAGGAAGCTACTGTGAGCCCTGCCAAAAACATCCATGGGCCACCACTGTGAAATAAGCAGAATAAATCTACTCAACTCAAAGAACTGAATGGTGTTCACAACCCAAGCTACAAAGCCTGGGGAGTATGTCTGTCCTTTGATGCAGCCAAAGGTGCATCAGAAAGGTTCAACATTCACCAGAAGACAACACAAATCTTCATTTCACTGTTATTACAGAAGACCTGATTGACAATGGACACATGCTCCTTCTATCACATAGGTAGACCGATCCCAGGAGCTACTCTTCTGAAGGACAAACTAGTCAAAAGAAGAGAGAAAAAAAAAAATCCCCAATAATCTGTAAACACCAAAATAAAAGTCAGAAAATGTCATGAAGACACGTGGAATGATATTCTGCACGATAAATCATTAAATTAGGGATTAAATTGTTTTTGCTACAGACTACTAAGGCATGTCAAAAACATATCTTGCTTCTTAATGGTTTATCATCTTAATTATTTGACATGAGGCAAACACTCCTGGAAGCTTCATGTAAAAAGCACAGGCTGTTGGGTATTAATTTAAGTCACAGAATCACGATCTCTCAACTAAAGTTAGCATTGTCTGGGGAGAAAAACCTACATGAAAAGCAGTATGTAATCAAAGGAAAAACAGGCAGAATATAATATATTAATTAGAAGTTAAGAATGACAAAATACTCAGAAGATAAGCAAAAAGTTGTATTTAGAACAGCTATTTACTCACATGAATGGCAAGATGGAGCATTTTTTAATATATAGTGTATTTCAGAGAAAACAGAAAGTTTAGATAAATTTCTGTAACACATTTGTGGAGAAAAACAACATATATCAGAAAATTCCAACAATAGCCACGGAAAGCCTTAAACATAGGAACAGAAGCGAGGCGGTTTTTAAATCAGCAGCTCCAGATAGCCTGCATCCAAGAATTTTAAGAGCTGGCAAAGGATACTTGTGTGCCGTTAATGTGGATTTTCCATAAGCTCTGAGAAATCTGGGGAAGCTCAGAAAAAAAGAGAAAAGTCTCAAAGAAAGCTGAGGTAGTGCCAATAACTGAGAAAATAAGTAAGAAAGGAACAAATTCAGGAACTTACGGTCAACCTCGCCTTAACCCCAAGGAAAAAAAAAACCAAACCCAAACCAACTTCTTCATATAGGAACAAGAAATAAATGATCAAATTGTACTTAAATTGAACAGTTTAAATGTATGGAAAATGTATCTTTTCAGAATTACATTTTTTTCCTTGTGAAATTGCAGAATTTGTTTGGTAGACAATAGGAACAGGGTTGATATACCACATTTGCACATTGACTTTTTCAGCAGGACACAGAGAAACTAGCACAGCTGTGCATATACAGTTCATAGCAAGCAACTTAAAACTAAGGCTGCAGGTCTGTGTCACCACTGAGGACTCAGTCAGACATATTTCTAACTGAATCCCACAGGAATTAGTTCTTGGCAGCAAGGTACTCAGTATTTTATCTGGAAATAAAGTTTACTAAGAACATTCATAAAAGCTCTAAGTAAATACTGTAGCAGGGCTACTGATTGGGAACCATCTGGATTACTGGAAAACTAAATGCTTCACCATGATCAGTGTGAGGTCATGCCTTTAAGAATGATGAATATAAAACACTTATAGATGGAAAACCTCCTCAGGAAGTAGGTGGAATAGCTGGTAACAGAATAAGCATGGGTTCCTTGCATACGAGTTCAAAAATAGTATATATGTAATTGTTAAATGGCTCAGAAAACAAGCCACCAAACCCAAACAATGTTTTCTGTGCAGGGAGGAAGAGACCAGAGAAATGTGACTATCATCAAAACAGATTTTTCAAGTACTGATCTCCATTGGCAAAAGACATCACTGCATTTCAGGAAACAGCAACAGGATGACAACTGTATCGATGTTTCTTGGAACTGCTTTATCAGAATACAGCCTCTAATACTTTCAGAGAAGGTATTAGTAAATTAGAGATTTTAAAGAGTACAAATAATCCAAGTGCAAACAAGCCTAAACTATGGAATAGTTGGCATATAAATTTAACTCCATGACATGAGGTTTAAGGACCAAATGAAGACCACTGAAGAAACAGGTTGGGAAAAAATATTTTAAAGCAGAGTGTCATAGCTGACATAAGCTCATCCTAAAACACCAAGCAAGCTTTCTTGAATAACTGTAGTAACTACTAAGCTTCCAGAGGTGCAGCAGCTAACATTAAACATGTCTATGACTCTTGGACAGAACTCCAAATTAGAATTTAATTAATTTTAAAAGATAGTCATAGTGACCTTACTATATATAGGTCATCATTTCAACAGAGTTTCTCTGGTTCTCCAGTGATATAACTTGAAAGACACATTTTTAGCCAAACACTTGGTTTGGGACTAACAGTTACTGCTGCCCAGGCCGAATCAAAGATCAGACTCAGTAAAAAAATACCCCTCCAATGCCCAACCTGAACAAATAATGGAACTCTCATAAATAAAATTAATTTAAGTTCTTAAATTTAAGCATGAATGAAACGGGTGCTTTTACTTAAAACTTCTGCTCTCGCACCTCCACTTTACAGAATCAATTGGGCTGGAGCAGACCTCTGAGACCATCGAGTCCAACCTGTGACCGAACACCACCACGTTCAACTAGACCATGGCACATCCAGGCTTTCCTTAAACACCTCCAGGGACAGCGCCCACCCTCTCCCTGGGCAGCTCACTCCAAAGTCTAACCACCCTTTCAGTGAATAAATCCCTGCTCATGTCCAACATACACCTCCCCCAGCACAGCTTAAGACCGTGTCCTCTCGTCCTGTCGCTTTCAATAATGAATGAAGATAAAAAGACCCAAAGGCTCAGGCGGGACGGGGCTCGCTATCACTGGAAGCGATAAAGCCCCGCTTGCGAGCCAAATTCCGATCCTGCCCCCAGTCGAAATCTCCTGGAAAAGGCACCCAGGAGCCCGAGATGCCCGCGGGAGCCAAGCGGGAGGGGAGCCATGCCCCGCAGGGCGGGCCAAGCCCAGGCAGGGGGCATGGCCGCTGCCGAACCCCTCTCCGCTCGCCACCGGCCGGGACGACAAGGCCACCATGCCCGCAGGAAGCTGAGCCGCCCCAACCTTCCCGCCCCAGCGCTTCCGCGCTCGGCGGGCGGGTGAAAGGTCCCGCAGCGCCCGGATGGAGGCGGCGCCGCTCCGCTATATAAGCGCCGGCCGCCGGCGCGCCCGCCTCTCCCGCGCCGCCGCCTCCTGGCTCACCGCTGTTCGCTGGGCCCCGCGCCGCCCGAGCCCGGGAATAAGTCGGTCAGGAAGGCTCCGCTGCCGCCATGGTGAGGCGGGGCAGCGCTGGGGACGGGGGAGGGAGCGGGGCCGCCGCGCCGCTCCGCCGCGTGGCCGCCGTGCCCGCCCGGGCGGTGCAGGCCCTCGGCCCGGGGAAAGCGCTGCGCTTCCCGGGGGTGCGCGGAGGGCCCACGGCTGCTGGGGCGGCTTCCGGAGATCACCCCGAGCCGGCAGGCAGGGAGGGCGGCCTGTGGGCCCGGCAGTGCCTTTCCCTTCGGGGGCGGCACCGCGGGAGGACCGCAGGCGGAGGGGAGGCGGCCGCAGCCCGGCGTGAGCGGTGCTGAGCCGGCCTCGTGTCTCTGCCCTTACGGGCGGCCCTTGTTAAGGGGATATGATCAGTTAATGCGGCAGGGAGCACCTTATCGTCAGTGTGACATCCCCTGTTTCGCAGAATCACAGAGTAGGTTTAAGTTGGAAGGGACCACAGTGGGTCATCCTAGAGCACATGGCACAGCATTGCGTCCAGACGGCTCGTGAATATCACCAGTGAGGGAGACGCCACACACAACCTCTCTGGGCAGTCTGCTCCTCTGCTCAGTCACCCGCACAGTAAAGAAGTTCTTCATGTTCAGGTAGAACTTCTGTGCATCGGTTTCTGCCCGTTGTCTCCTGCCTTACTGGTTGGCACCACCAAGAAGGGCCTGGCTCTGTCCTCTGAGCAACCCCCTTATTTATATTTTTATAGAGGCATACAGATGTATATTTCATCCCTCTTTTCTTAAAACCTTCATTTTCCCGTATTTTTACTCCTATTTCATCAGCTCATTTAGCCCCCGTTAATGCTCCATTATTTGCTAGTGTTTATTCGCTTAAGCTCCTCGAATGAGTTTCCTGAGTGGCCGAATTGGTCTTGGTGCCCCTTCTTGTTCTCGTGGTGTGAGTTGTTGCAGTTTTGTTGGTCAAGTCTTAGTTATTTAATTTACAGTGAGGCTAAGTTTAAGATACATGAAGACTGACGTGTTGGGGTTTTTTTGAGGAAAAAGGAGTGTTTGTGCCAGCTGTATGTAGGCATAGCAGGGAAGGGGGGCTTGCAGCTTCCCACCTGGATATGCAGTTAGACACTAAAAATTTGCTTTTCCTTAGACTTAGGACTTTGCTCTTTCATTCTCTTCCCATTATTTCTTCCATGCCACCATGCCCATCAGATACCTCTTCTAGTCAGCAGTGTAATACAGTCCCATAGCTAAATTGTTGTTTACGCTCTAGAAATCTGTTTTTGAGAAGCTGTGGATTGTACATGTTGGTTTTCACTGTAGTGTCTGATATTTGTAACTTCAACATTTTAGGCATTTAAAGATACTGGCAAAGCACCTGTGGAACAAGAGGTGGCAATTCATCGCATTAGAATAACTTTGACAAGTCGCAATGTAAAATCACTGGAGAAGGGTGAGTAGTACTTTTCTGTTTACTTGGGTAGCTTGTCAAGTAATGAATAATAGGTGCCATGTAATGCATTGCAAAATACAATGTATTGAAACCAATTGTAATTAAAGATGTTACTGTTTGCCTGTTTATGTGTGGCTTGGCTGGCAAAGTCAACCAAAAATGCTTCATACACAGAAAGGTAAATTTTGAATTAATTTTTAATGAAAGCTGGTGTTTGGGGGGTTTTCATTATGCTGAAAACCTATGGTATAATGACTAATGTAAGAGAGTGCAGCTTCTTCCCTTTAGTTCTTGTGGGGAATTTTGAAATAGTTATCACACTTCAAATGTATAAGAACTGGTTTCTCAATATTTTATCACTTGTGTTATGAAGAATTTAGTATGACATTCTGTAAGAAATTATTTAATCTTGTTTAGGAACTAGCTTTGCCACTGTTCAATCTTATAATGCAAACATCAAAAAAAATACTGTTTACGGGCTCTTCAGGCAGATAACAGCTTAAATAGAGTTCAAATAGAGTTGTAGTAATGACTTTTTTTTACTGTTGGAATGTAATTTTGCTCATCATGTGACAACACTTCCAGTTGTATGTGGTTGGCTATGAGGATAACGCCTAAAATGAATGGCAGTGATCACTCATACGCTATTCTGAGCCAACATCTTATTTTAAATCCTTGCCTAAGAAACCAAGCAAGCAAACCTGAGCTACTGCATGTCTTTTTTCAGTCTGTGCTGACCTGATCAGAGGTGCTAAGGAAAAAAACCTGAAGGTGAAGGGACCTGTTCGCATGCCCACCAAGGTACTTGACACTGTTTTCCTGTCTTAAAACTTCGTTTTCTTTCTGCAATTGTGCACTTAAAATGCCTTTTTTTAAAGAAAAAAAGGTGAGATATAAAGAAATATTACTAAACTGAGAGTGACCCAGTGAAAAAGATGATTTCACACGTTGCTTTGACACCTAAGGTAAAACATGTTGAATGTGGAAGGGGCTTTTCTGTTCAGTTTATTTTAATAGTGAACTTTTTTTTAATGAAATTAAATATGTGGGGAAGGAATGTTAACATCAGTAGACTATAACTTAATAGGTAACTTTCTAATGGCGTAGATACCATACAGTATTTATAGATGATCGTATTTTTATATGTTTGTAGATGACTCAGTCTATCAGCTAAAAAGCTCGTGTTTGACTTTTCAGACCCTGCGGATCACTACCAGGAAGACGCCTTGTGGTGAGGGTTCCAAGACCTGGGATCGCTTCCAAATGCGTATCCATAAGCGACTCATTGACTTGCACAGCCCTTCTGAGATCGTGAAGCAGATCACTTCCATCAGCATCGAACCAGGCGTAGAAGTTGAAGTTACTATTGCCGATGCCTAAATGATGGTCATCGTTGAATAAAGTTGATTTACAAATTTTCATCACTTGTTTCTTTTCTTATGCGTCCCAAGAGATAGCTATCTCTGTGATGACCTTTGTGAAGGACAACTACATTCAGAATGCTGTGTGAGAGGATTGTATATTTAAAGAAGAATATGCCATCTGTAAATACCAGGAAAATTACACGTGGGCATCATGGTTTCATTGGAGGCTGGCAACTGTATGGTTGTGCAACACTTTATGAAAAATACATTTTTAATGATTTAGAGGTTTAACTTTGGCAGAAATCTTACAGATAGACAAGTACCTGCATTAAAATTGATGTTTAGGTAAAATTACCAAGCTTTCAATTCTTGGTTCTTGCTGTGCAACACTGACTTAGCTTATTTGGCTTTTTTTTCCTTCCCACGTGTGTCACAGTCAAAGGATCCTGGGGGTGCTAGTTATAAAACTTCATAATTTGTGGTGAACACATTGAATTTAACAAGTTTGTTTTGACTTGCATGTAGAGTCACAAAACTGAACTGGAAACACTGTGGAAAGTATCGAGTTGTCTTTTCAGTTTTAAATTTCCATAGATATTAATGCTATGAGTAATCTTCATATGTAAAGCAACAAAACAGCCATTTTCATTGCTGCTGTTAAATGTCTCAAGCAAAGGAACCATGATTAATTCTTAAACCAACAAAACAAAGCCCAGAGTTAAAGAAAACAATTTTGTTTAATCCATTTAAGATAGAATTGCTGCTTCTGCTTCAAGGATAGGAGGGAACTTGAATTCTAATTAAAACAAGCAGTGATGGTTCTCTGCAAGCAGCTTCAGGTCCTGTTTATGTTTGCTAAGACCTGAAACTGACCAAAGCTTGAGCTTTCTTACTCAAGAGATACAAGAGGCCTTCAATTTGCTTAAATTTAAGGCCTTAAGAGGATTCTGGCCCTCTAGTTAGGCTCGAGAGCTTTGGTAGAAGGGAGATGAGTTAATGTCACCAGATTGTGTCACACCTACTTTCTTGAGAAACAACTGTGAGCAGAGAGGAAAACACCCCCCAAAACAAAACACCCTAAAAGTCTGTTTCTGGTAATATGTCACAAATATAAGCTGCCTGACAAATACTTCCAGATGTAGTTTTAAAATTATTTGTAATATATGGGTTGCTCTTTACAGGGATAAATGGGCAAACAAATAGCATATGAGATCTGTTGCATTCAGTGTCCTTTGTGTATGACTAGTTACTATTACTCAAGTAGTCTTGCTTCTGATTAATGGGGTAGCCCTGAGACTGAAAGCACTTGGAGGGATCTAGGCCGGCTGGCTGGCTTTGACACCATTTCTGCCTTTGGTTTTTCTTCTTGGTCAAAACCTGTTGCTGTGAAACAGTTTTGTATCAGCTTACAGCTGGCTGGCTGTACCTCTGACCTACAGGGTGCCTCCTACACACACCTGAATGACCTAAAGTCCCATCGATTTTGTTTCAGCTGTGGCACTTAAAAGGCTAATTTCCTTTGACATCTTTTTACTTGTCTCCAATTTATCCTTAACACAAATGCAACTTTACCTTTGTGTCTGAATCCCGTACTGTGCGGAAATACTGCTGCCTGCCAACTGCGTGAACAGGCCGGCTCACACAGGAGGGCTTTGTATGTGCTACCGGGAAGGCCGATCCTTTGCTTGTGGAAGGCGCTGGACCGCGGGCTGCCGCGGAGCTCCCCCAGCAGGGAGCGGGTCCCGTTCCGCGGCGGGGCTCATCCCGCCTTCCCCGCGGCACACGGTGCCTGCCCGGCCCACTTCTGCCTTTCGCGTCACCCGCGCATTTTGCCATTTAGTTTTCGTTTTGTTCACGGCGACACCGCGGCAGTGTCGGAGCGCTTACGTAACACCCACTCTAACTTTATATAACTCGTTCGGATGGAAACATTTAGGTACCCGCGTCTCTCCCGCCCATCCTCCCCTCCTCTTCCTCCGGCGCGGCTCTCTGACAGGCAGAACACCCGTCTTCCTCTGGCCGCCGAGCTGCCGCTGTCCGTTCAAACAAATTCTTTACCGCCGTGCCTTTTTAAGGACGATAAGCAAACCCTGCGTGTCGATCATAGGTCCCTCCCCGTCCCGCTCCATCCCGGTTCCCTCATTCCCCCCGTGGCTCCCTCCCGCGCCGGCGTCTCCGCTGCCGCACGCTGTGCGGCGGCGCCCCCTGCCGGGCGGAGGGAGCTCTGCCCATGCGCGCTCCCCCGCGGTCAGCCAATCAGCGCCCGCCTCCCCCCGCACTCAGCCAATCAGCGCCCGCCTACCTCCCCAAAATGCCCCCCTCGCGCGGGGTGGGCTGGCTGGCGGGTTCCCGCGCGCGCCAAGGTAGTGGCGGTCCCCGGGCGGTCCCGGGCACGGCGGCCTCGGGGCACGGCGGCCTCGGGGCACGGCGGCCTCGGGAACGGGGCTGGTTCTTACCCCAGGTGGTTCTTACCCTGCAAGTGCTGAGCATGCCGGGGAGGGGGCTGCAGGCTGCGGCCAGCGCTCCCAGGTGGATGAGGGCAGTGCCGGGCTGAGGCTGTTAGCGTGCTTTCCCTTGTGTGTTTCCTAGTATAACCTGCCAGGTGTTTTTTTTAAAGGTCGTATTCCCAATTACTCCCAAACGTCTGTAGATAACGCTGTCTTCTTCAGAAGTGCTCGTTTATATACGAGCTGGACCTATCTTTATTTTGCTCCATACGTATTTTTGTCCGTTCTCTGAGAAGATGATGAGTTTTTGTTGTTTTTTTTTTTCCTCCCCAATTCCTTGCAAGTCCCTTTGCAGAGAACGATGGCTAATGAGGGGAGAAACTACGCTTCCACAGAAGTGTGTGATGTGTTGGAATCAGTTTCTTTTCTGAATGTAGAGGGTAAACCTTCACCCTTGGAGTCAACAGTGTTGCCTAATACAGAGGAACAGCAGGTGTGGATTGGTTTTACAGGGTGTCTTCTGGTGATGCTGGGCTTTTTTTTTTTTTTTTTTTTTTTTTAAGCTTTAATTCTGACAAATGTTTCTTTGGTAAAAACTGCTGTACTTCTCTGCCCCTGAGATGTGTTTGATTCTTCTGCTTATTTCTCACTGCTTATGCACGGGTCATAGCCAGTACCAAATGCGGATAGATGGTTAGCGCTATGCGATGTGATGTACTAAATTTTGAGAAAAAAAAGTAAAGGACTTCAGTAATTGTGCTTTGAATGTAACGATCTGTTCTTTTTAATAAGCTTTAAAAAACATATGGGTCTGTGTTGAAAGATTGTTAGGTGCTTGGAAATAAAAATCTATTTAAAAATCTATCTTCTGCTCTGCTGTACTTGAGCAGAAGATACCCATCTATGCTTTTTAGAGGGGTCTATTTCCTGGGTGACTTTTTCTTGGGTGGTTTCATTTTCTCTGATTAGTACTGGTAATGAGAGGGCTGTGGAGAGCTCTAGTAAATCCATCTGCTGAATGAAATGTTGCCAAAGTAAAGACTGAAGGTGCTTGAGAAAGGAGGGAGTGCTGGGATCCCTCTAAAATGCTCTCTACTATTATTGCTTTACCTGGGTGGGGAGACTGTTGTACAATGGTTAGGGGATGGAAAAGGCCGCCTGAGCAACTGAGAGCAGTTGCCTGGTCGTTACTGTGAGGAAGATGAGGGTCTGATGCCTGGATGGGGGTAAGGAAGTGGTCTCTTGAGGCTAAGAATGTGTCAATCAGTGTTAATTGAATATACTTCATACAAAATGGAAGTGCAGTACTGTGTAGCAGCTGATAGAATAACACGGCTTGAATTCAGTACTGAGGGATACCAGAAGGTGGAAGCAGTGTAATTTATGCCTCTGATAGTGTGCTCTTTTAAAATCAAAATACTGGCTTTGTCATGAAAAAATACTAAGGGGGGAGGGGGGGGCACACAAAAAAAGGGTTACTTAAGGACAGTAGAAGGTAAAGAAGCAAATAAAAGCTTAAAGTCTGAACTTGACGTGAAAAGAAAAAGTGAGGCATTAATATAAAATAGGAAACACTGTATCAGATATGTATGCTGATATGATTTGAGGCTGTTCTGTTAAAAACCTGGAAATTATAACTGTGTTTTGTGTCTTTTTTCTTTTTAATGAATAGGTATATGAGCCTTTGAAAGTCTTCTTGAGAGTGAGGCCCTTTTCTATAGCAGAGCTTGAAAGCCATGAATCCCAGGTTCGTTGTAGAATTAAGAAATAACTTTATTCTTCTCCCCTGAACAACACGCAGTATTGTAAGGCAGAACTTTCTTTTACATAAGCCCTGTACTGCCCCCACATGGAAATGGTGGGCACCTGGTGAGATGCGAGTTGTTTTTTTTTTCCACCTCCGCGATTTTAAATAATTTATGTAGTATAGACATGCATACCAGTAGCTCTTCAAAATTCCACTGGGTATGTTATTTAAAAATTGGTGTCAACTTTGTGTAGTGGTCAAGAGACAAATGAGTTCCATGGAAGAGATTATGCAATTCTAGGGGTAATTCGAGTATCTGACCCTTGAATTTCTTTGAAATGCTTGAATAATCTCCTACCTCATCATGCAGACTTTCTGCTGAGCCTGTCAGGAATCTTCTGTAACCTCTATGCTGTCAGATTCAGATGCTTTAAATTCAGGTGTTTTTAATGCACTCATGTACAAACATGCAGAAGTGCTCTCCTTCCCCTCATTGTGATCACTGGTGCAAAGAATTCCTTTAGCTGTCTTTGGGGGACAAGGTCTCTGTATCATATCTCTTAGCCCTTGTCTTTGCAGGCTCTCTGATTGAAGAGAAATCAGCTTCAAAAGCTCGAAGGAGGGTTTAATATTAGTTCTTATTTGCTTTTTGCAAATTGCTGTTTAAAAATGCATTCTTCCTTTTGATCTACCAGAGTTGTAACCTTCGTATCATTTTCACTTGGATAATTCTTTTCCACTCCTCAACTTCCCTTTGCTTTTGCTTAGTCAGCTCTCTTTGAATGTTGAGTACTGCCACAGTGCTTCCAGTTTGGTACCTTCCATAGTCTGAGCTGGCTCCAAGTGTAAAATGATTAGCAAAATCAAATTGTTTCATGAGTTGCTTAGCATATTCCTCTTTGGAGTGAGTCATTTTTTAAAAGCAGGGAGGAAAAAAGCAAACATTGAAGTTTGTACTATTTTTTTTGTTTTGTTTTCATGTAGTTCATGCTGAAATAGTGGAACTTCCAATCTATTACCTGTATAATCTGTTTTTTTCTCAGCCTACAAAGCCAGAATGATTGAAAGATCTTCAACATTTTCAGTGTTTTCTACTTTCTCTACTATCGCCTGAATCCAAGAAGAAAATGCTTGGTAACAAAAGCAAGAAACTCACACAAAACAATCAAATAAACCTCACTTCCTGATCTTTAAATCAAACAG
The DNA here is from genome assembly GCA_020086605.1 of Lanius collurio. Taxonomy (NCBI): domain Eukaryota; kingdom Metazoa; phylum Chordata; class Aves; order Passeriformes; family Laniidae; genus Lanius; species Lanius collurio. Next base: position 28,404,051 of record JACBWW010000003.1, on the reverse strand, counting down.
ATCAATTTAATTTTTAGGTCTTTTTTTTCCTCCCTGCCATGCATAATTTTCAGGAAGGCACCTTTGTGCCAAATATTTGGCACCAAAAAAAAAAACCAAAAAGGAAAAAGTAGAACCCAAGACCTATTTCTTATAGTTAAAGGCTGATGCTTTAAACAGAGGCAGTCAGCTGGTTAACTGATCAGTTGTTGCTTATAGAAGTAATGTTTTATGGAAGTAAAGCTTAAGAGCTCTGGATGAAATTCTGCACTCCTGCCAGTGATTCTACAGAGTCACCTGTGGGAAAGCAGGAGGTTGTGTTTTTTGGATATAAATGATGTGTACAGTGCCAGAAATGGTCCAGCTCCTGCCAACTTACCTGCAGGGGTAGCTGGGGGAGTCAAGTGGAGTGAGTTGTTACCAGCTGGCTTCCATCTGCAGATCTGACTGCTTTGGGTCTCTATTCACAGGCTTCTATGAGGCTGGTGGCAGCTGATGGCACATGCTGCAGATCCTGGATTATTCTGTAACTCTCTAGGGTTTGGTATATCTGACCTGCATTCCTGTTCCTGCTGATGTGGGAGAAATGTTAAAGACTATATAGGTTCAGAGCCTGGCACAGTGTGCGAGTGAATTGTCTAAATTCAGAAAGTAGATTTAGAGCTTCTCAGAGTCACAGAATAAGCTGTGTTGGAAGGGACCTGCAAGGATCATCAAAGTCCAGCTTCTGGCCCCGCACAGGATAGCCCCAAGAGTCCCACTATGTACCTGAGAGCATTGTCCAAATGCTTCTTGAGCTCTGTCAGGCTTGGTGCTGTCACCACTTCCCTGGGGAGCCTGTTCAGTGCCCAACCACCCTCTGGGTGAAGAAACTTTCCCTAATATCCAACCTAAACCTCCCCTGACACAACTTCAGGCCGTTCCTTTGTGTCTTGTCACTGGTCACCAGAGGTCGGTGCCAGTCCCTTGTTTCCTGTGAGCAAGTTGTGGGCTGCCATGAGGTCTGTACCAGTTAATTAGTGGCATTGAGCTTCTATATCTGTTAATAAGCAGGCTTATTTAATGAGACTTCTGGGAAGAACAGTATGTTCGTATGAACAGTCTGTACACACCACACACGGATTATTAGTTTTAGAAATTCTAGCCAGTCTCTGAACATAAATGTTAGATTTACTTACAATCAATCCTTTCAGATGATGCATCAAGACACTGTTAAGCTATACTGGGAGTTCAGTTTGCATCTTTGGTAGCCAGTCTGGTGTAAAATAAATTTTCCTTTGACACTGCATCCTACATTTATCTAGCTAGTGAGTGTTTGGTAATTGTATTTCACCTTTACTCAACTGAGAAATAGTGATCAAATTGCTTGAAATAAATTCAGTTTCTTTCTTTACTGGTAACCCTATTTATCAATCAAAGGATAACACTTCAGACTTATTTTGTTAGTTCTACTCATAGTCTGTTTCACACTGAAAATGACTGATGTGGAAAAGCAGTAGTTTTCTATATAATTTTGTTTTCATAGTGATTGGGCAAGTGACAATCACAAAATACCAGGGTTTAGCTAGGGTTCCCAAGGAAAAATTGCTGGAAGGACTGCTAGTAAAAGTTTTTACCTCTTAGAAAACTCCAGAGGATTGCATTGACTTTGTCAATACTCTGGCATTCGTGTGAAGTGAACATCTCTGTGGTGACATGCCTTGAGATGATATAAGTAAATTGTGGGACTTTTGTAGTTCTGGTAAATAGGTGAGGACACTAGAGTTTTGGAGGGGGTATGCACTTTTTGTTTTGTTCAGATAGCTTTCTTCCTGAATAATTTTGTGTCGCTTTTTGGTTTATCTTGTCTTGTTTTTTTAAGGGTTGTGTAACTATTGAAGATGCCCAGACAGTAATTCTTAATGCACCCAAAGAGTCTTCTGCAATGAAAAACAGTGAAAGAGGGATTGGTCATGCTGTGCATAGCTTCACCTTTTCTCAGGTAGGCCAAATAGTTTCAAATTTTTAGATTTGTTTTTCACTGTAATGAAAGCTGAATTTTGTATTATGTCATGCAATGCGATTTTTCTTCTTTTAATTACATGTGGTGGTACTTACCTTTAATTAGAAAAACCTGCTTGTTAATTACTGATAAGCTGTCAAAAAAGCTGTATTACAATGGAGGTGCCTATTAAATGAGACAAGGAAGGTTCTTTGGCAGGTCTGTGGTTTTCTTTGATTAGATGCTACAGAAATGTCTTGTAGGTGCAGACATACAGTGGTTCTGCTCTTCCTGCAGGTGCTTTTATCTGGCAAGTGTTGCAGGAAACCTTATGTTCGTAGGAATTTATTTAAGCATGTATTTAGTAACTTCCTTTTGAAAAAAATAGCTGCTTAACTGCTTAAACCTTCTATACTGAAAGTAAATTTCTTAACTTTGCCTAGTGCAAGAAGTTCTGTTCTTACAGGATCCAAAGATAAACAGTTGCGAGGGTTGAGTTATTTAGACCATTTTAATGCTGATTTTTTTCCTCAATTATGGGTAACTGGTGCAGAGTGAAGAGGGAGTTCTACATCACCAGCAGAGCTCTTGAAAGTATCCACTGAAGAACATGTGCTCAATAGGTTTCTGAGCAGTTTATTTTCAGAGTAGGAAAATATTCAAAAATGAATGCAAGCCTGAGTGCCTCTCAGAATTAAGCAGGCATCCTGTGAGAACCCAGCAGAAAACATTGAATCAGAAGGGTTTCAGGCAAGACAGGAAATTAAGCTGGTATCTCCTACCCAGCTTGCTCTGAAAAATTAGTCACTTATAATCAGTACTTAATATTTTGCTTATTAAACTTCTTTGTGCCTTTTGTCACTCATTTTTTTTTCATTCTTCCCCTTATCCAAGGTCTTTGGACCAGAAACCACTCAAAGTGAATTTTTTGAAGGCTCAATGAAAGATATAGTAAGAGCATATGTTAATGGAGTGAATGGACTGGTGTTTACTTATGGAGTTACAAATGCAGGCAAGACATTCACTATCCAAGGTATAAAATATTTGCATGTATAAAAACTGAGTCAAAATCCACTGAGAAGCTTACATGAATGTCTACACTTATGTTTTTAATATTTTTAAGGGACTTCAAAAGATCTTGGTATTCTACCTCGCTCACTAGATGTGATTTTTAACCACATAAAAGGAAGACATTACCTGAAGATGAACTTCAAACCATATTTGAGCAATGATGTTAAGAAACTAGAAGATGAACAAGTTAAACAAGAAGAAGCCTTAAAAACTTATATTCTTGCCTCACTGAAAGAGGTCAGCAACCAAATGCTTCTTAAAGCTGTTCTATAAGAAAGGAAGTTTTAAAAGTCTTTATTCCATTATTGATTATTTGTAAATATATATATATATAAATCTACAGTATGCATACGTGGTGAACCTTGGGATATAAGACAATTGGCTATTTTTGGAGCTCAGGGAAAACTGGAAGAACTTTCTGCAGCCATCACAAAGCCAAATCTCAATTTCTAGAGAGAAGTCTCCTCTTTAGAGGAGCAGTTCTGATGCTGTGGTGATAGCAGCCCTTAAAAAGAGAGCTACAGGAGCTGTCTAAAACCTGGTTCTTCTTGTAGGTCAGCTTCCCAGGCTGGATTTTGGTGCAGTCATTCAAAGGCTTGTAGTAGCTCAGGAGAGATGATGGCACTGTCTTAGTAAGGGCAGTGAAGAAAGCAAGGAGAGTCCCTTCTGGTGGAAGACCAGTCTTAAGGCAGGTTAAAATGTTTATAATCCTCTGATTTATGTGACTCCATAAAGAAACTTTCTGATTCAGCAAGTGAAGTGAGATGCTACAAGATGAATGTCCTAAAAGGACTCCTGTCTGCCTAAGAGGATAGTCTGTGTCTAAGTCTGGCCTCTGAAGACTGTAGGTAGAATAGAGAAGTCTTTAGGGTGGTAGCCTCCTGTTCTTATCTAGTAATTTCTTTCCTCGGAAAGAAACTGTCTCACCAGAAAATGGGCATCCATGTATTTGGGACTATTTTATACTTTCAAGCCCAATTGCAGCTTGTAGTCAGATTCCTTCTGTTCAGAACATTTTTACCCTGAACTGTGATTCTGTGCTTTCAATCCCATAATGCAGTAGGCTCAGCTGGTTATCATTCAAAGCAACTCTAAATGAATTCTGGGATGTATTGAAATAACGTTTGGGTTTTATTTTTTCTGTGGTCTTTAATAGTAGAATTGTTTAAGTACTCCAGTTAACCCCTAAAAAATAAAAAATATCCTGTGACTCAAATTCGTATATCAAGTTCTACTCTAAATTCTATTGCTTTATTTAAACACTGCAACCCAAAACTTTGTTTAGTCTGAGTCTGGTTAACTCTTGAGGAAATATCTCAGATGAAAAATCTGAAAGATTTGAAAGATGACACTTATTTTGAAAGTGCCTCTGAGTATGTGTATGCCCATGTGCAGAGGATGAGGGGGTCTGAAAGAAAAGGTGAGATGATTAGGAGGATAGTAGGTATCTTTAAAAAATTTATGGAAGCTGCAGACTTGCAAAGAGGAACAAGCAGGAGCCCAAGGTATGGAACATGAGGTCAGCATCTTATTTTGAAGACAACTCTATAAAAATATTTCCTTCTGTTAAATCACAGTCTGACTTACTAATAGCTTAGTTACTGAATGTTGCAGTAGGTGATCCAGATGCTGATGCACTGCAGTGAAAAGAAAGCAATGCTCCACCATCAGGAAGGACAGGTAAAAATGAATCAGGAAATTATTAAGTGACAGGATCTTGTTTATGTGTTACAATGCTTCCATAGAGATAGCTCAACCATCCCCATTTCTGAAGCTGTGCTTCCTGATAGCTTGTGAATGAATAGCATCACTGTTTGGATGCTCTCTCAAGCTGTAATCTGAGAGCAGATACGATTTGGTGGGCTTGGCTTTAGTTTGCATGGATTCCTCTAGGCTCATTTCCCAGGCTCAGTTTACATGTCATGGAGAAAGAGCTTGCTGTTCCTTTAATTCTCTCAGTTTTAGCTGCTCTGAGTTACTGCAGTACTTAATGTACTACTGTTTATGTTCTGTATGCAGTACTGCTGCAACAGCTCTTGCTTAGCATGGTTCATACCCTCTCTTTCCTGGTTATCTTCACGGGATTCTATACTGCTTTTTACTGGATTAAAAGATGCTTTACTTGCATTTTTATTCCCACTCATTCTTGTATTTTCTATTAAATGTCAGCTGCTGTTGTTGGCAAACAATGTCAGTTCCTGTTCCCACTTGTTTTTATGCACTCTTCATGCTCTTTTCTGTATTTCATTTGAAGAGCAGTATAGCAACAGTGAATTCACTCAGTTTTCTCTCAATACCTTTACAAAAACTTATCATGTGCACAAGTAATGTGGTACTGGGTTTTCTAAATTCCACTGCATTTTTGACATGCATAGATGAGATACCATGCGTGTCAGTCCCATACCCTGCTTGGCACTTCACAAACAATGAATAAGATCTGTGCTGTGGTTAGACATCTAATACTCAAGGAACACAATTTTATAGACAGTGCAGCCTTTGCAAAATGTTCACTTGTATGATTTTGTTGTAATTCTAGTCTATGCTATTTATTTCAAAAATGGAAGATCTCAAGTCTTACAAACAGAAGTGGTGCTTCTCTGTATGTAAGAATTCTGGTTTGGATATACCAAGTGGGTGACATTGGCATCAGTGGTCAATCCCTGATCGAGTTAATGCTGCACCTGAATAGCTACAACGCTAAGGTTTGCTCCTCTGGATCTACTTCCCTTCTACTGTAGGATGACCCTCTCTCAGGAAAGAAACCAGGGTGAATGCCCTGATTTATAGGGGGCTATATTATATGGAGAGAGAGGTGGTATGTAATGGTGCTGGACTCTAATGGGAGTTGCTGCTTTGTTACCCTAGTTTTTCCAGAGGTAACTTAAAGGCTGTGCTTTGGTGAATCTTGGCAGGTTTAAAACAATTTTGTTGGTGTAAAGAAATTCAGCAAATGTGTCTATTTAAAGAAGCTACGCTGTCTGTTTTTAATGGCCTTTTAGTTCAGACTGAATTAAAGCAACATAGAGTGTTGATTTGTCATAACTTAAGTCCTACCACCTTGGCAGTTACTCCTGGAGGAACCTTCTCCTGTTCTGTTGGATGACTGAAGCACTCTTCTGATTTGTTCAATAGCTCATAAAGGCATCCTGGGCTGTTGCAGTCTGATGGAGTCTTGTTTCTCCCAGGACTGTGAAGTTAAGTCTCCTGTGTTAGCAGCATCTAGCCACCAAAACAAGTTGCCAGGAGTAGCAGAGAACAATAATTCATGTAATGGAAAGAGCATTTATTGATTATAGTTCAGTGTTATTCAGAACATTTAACTTCTATCCATAGTAAGGTGGCCTAATAATTAATACTTCTTCAATATTTAAGTCTTAAGTATTGGAATTGCTGTAATTTTTAACTTCTGCTTTTCTTATTGTCTGTTCATGTGGATATGATGGTCTCTTATTTTTCTCAAGGAGACAGAGAGCATCACAAATACTATAACAAATTTCTGTGATGTGAAGTTGGATTCTTCTCACTGTACTTCAGACAATGACCCTTCTAACTCCCTCGGTAAAGTGGAAAACTTTTGTGTGGGAAAAACATAATATGAATTTAGAAATAGAAATGGGTAACTACCAGTGGATGAAAAAAATCCCTATACTATCCTGCAAAGTAAATATATATAGGTTTTGACCAAATTTTTGTCCCTTTTCTCTGGAAAAGGGCAGCTATGTAAAAATACTTTGGTAGCTTGCCTCCTTTTGGCAGGGGAAGGTGGAGACTTAGTTCTGCAAATATAAGCTGGTGGAAGTTTGTGATAAAGCAAGGCCATCAGCTTAAAACTTGGCCATATTCTGTTAGCAGATGACTGCTGAATAGTTTGAACATTTTTGGATAAAGCTAAAGTTATCTGTGTATCTAATTGTACAACACAAATGTATCTAAGCCTTCTTTCAGTGGGTTCTATAGGTCCTTTTAGAAGATTCTATATACCGATTCAAAATCTATCAATGAGTTGTTTGATCTTTGAACTCTTTCTGTTTTGGGTTAGCAGAGAAGAACTTTGTTCCACTTGATGTTCATAAGACTAATATGCACCAAAGAACACAAGCATCTGTGTGGATTTCCTTTTGTGAAATTTATAATGAATATGTTTATGACCTATTAAATGTATTATCTACATCAAAAACTCAAAGGCGCAGAGTTTTAAGGATTTGTGAGGATCAAGGAGGAAATTGTTACATTAAAGGTAATAATACTGTTTATGACCTGGGCAGTTTCACAGGATTTCTCTGATGATCAGAAATGTATGTAAAAGATCTCTTTTTGCAGATTTAAAGTGGATTAACGTTCAAAACACCGAAGAAGCCTGCAGACTACTAAAAATAGGAAACAAGAACCGAAGCTTTGCTTGTACTAGAATGAATGAGCAATCAAGTAGAAGGTTTGTTCCTCTTATTATAAGCATACTCAGTCCCTTTTGAGGGGAAGGGAGGGGACTTTAGAATATGTGTGATATGAACCACTCTTCAATAATATTTTAATACTTCCCTTGATTATTCTGGTTTTGTTATGAAATTCTCTCTGAAAGAAAACTAGGAGAGACTATGAGTAATAGTAGCTGGACTCAGGTTGCTATTTATGTCTTTGGACAACCAAAAAGATCAAATCACATTCATTTTTGAGTGCCAACAGAGCTATGCATCTTGGCAAATGCTAGTGGTGCTGAGTGAGAATGGCTGTGTGAGGATATTGAAGGAAAAGCTGGCTAGCTTTTCATAACTGGCAGTATAATTCTTGGAAACCTGGAGCCTCTCACTAGGGGATATAGGAAGGAGCAAGTCATGTGGTATCTTGAAGTGCTGCTAGATTATCTAGATGCTTTTAGATTGCTGTGTTCAAACTGAGCTTACTTGGTATTTTAAGAATTAAACTCCTAGCTTCTTACCTGGCTCTGGACAGGGATAATCTGACTTTTGATTGCGTGAGAGGAAATAGAGAGGGTTGTATAATTTCTATCAAAAATGCCTCATTTCATGATTTTAATGACCTCTTAGTAATTTGTCCTTTAAGTGTGCAAGGGCCATGTTTTATTTTAGCTAATACAATCAGAGTGTTACTTAGTGTACTAAGCCTGCTTTTTCCTCTAAAAAGAAGGAGCTGTGTTATTCTGTGTTAGCTAAAGACAGCTGCTGTTAAATTTCATGCTCTTCTTACAGAATTTTGTGCCGAGAATGCCCACTGCTTTCGGCATATACTAGAGGAGTTAGTGTGCTGTGGTGCATGATGTATCAGATAAACCCAGGCACTTCTGGTTCTGAGGCTTTTCTCTTTGGTTTTAGACAGCATGTCCACTGCCTTGGTAGCTTGTTTCTAAAGCAGATTTTCAAGTGTTACAAATTCAGCCTTTCTGGAAAACAGAATTATATCAAAACTTAATAAGTAACTGTGCATATTGAAGTAGGCAAAGTTACAGGACTGTAAAACTTGAACTTATTCCCTTTTCCCCACCATTTGTTTCTAAGTTAATTCTTCAGACTTACTGAGTCCAGATACTGCCTAAGGTTTCTGTATGAAGTGGCTACATGAGTACTCATCTTTTGATCAGTAGACTTTAGTGAACTGGCTTGGTTTTTTCTCCAAGACAGTTTCTAAGCTTCCTGTGATATTTTTCCTTTTCCTATATGGAAAGAAATAGGAAGTCATAAAATACAGCTTCTATTGCTGTTTTTTGCTACTGAATTGCAAAAGTAACTAATGTATTAAGGTAACTAATGAATTAATTCTTGTCCTTTCTTCAGCACTGAGCTTGCTGTAGCATACAATTTTTACTTTGCTTCAGTGACTGCTTAATTTTCATAACTGCTTATTAAAAAGGACTTCTTTCCATTCCAGTCACAGTATATTTTCCATCAGGCTAATCAAGCTGACTGATGAGCATCAGCCATGTGTTGTTGGAGTATCAGAGTAAGTGAATGCTTCATGTGATTACCAGAATGTAAATATTTTGGAAAAAATAGTAAGGGGTAAGCATGCCAAACTGGTGGACTTTCTAATAATAAACAACTTCTCTGTGAGTTGAGAAGGAAATCAGAACTCCACTGAGCACATAAACTGACTTGAAAGCTCAACAAGGAGAAGCACAGAAGTGTTTTCCTGTCTCTTGCTCTAAGGTTTTGCTGGAGCAATTCTGTCAGTAGTGTATAAATTGAGGGAAATGTGCATTGTCTCATCTGATGGGGAGATGGTGGAAAGAGTAAGACTGTGCAGCACCAGACTGTATGTCCTGGAAAGCAGAATTCAAGTGTCTGGCAGGTAGAGGGTGATCTCTGTGGCTGGAGGGCAGCAGTTGATGCTGAAGTCCCAAGTTGCAAGCTGTGCCAGTGGATCTTTCTGCTCTGGGACCAGACCAGACTTTATGGTTTGAATGTTTGTGGCAACATATTTGGTGTGCTCCTAGAATGCAAATTAAAATCTATCATCCCAAAAGAGTGCTGGTGACATGCTCTGAGAGTGCTTCATCGTCCAATGTGCAGCCAGAGGGAATCATCGAGTGATTTGCTTAAAAACTGTTCTCCATTAATATAAAATCCTAATGTAAGGGCACCCTATGAGAGCAGTGTTAAGTCCTTACACTTAAGTCTCTCCTCTTTCATGGTTTAGAGGAAGCAGCCTAATCTTCTGGCCTGAAGCCATTTAGATACACACCATCCAAAAAGATTTATTTTTTAATTCTGATTAATTTAGTTTGATACAGAAAAATACAGACAGCCTGTAACAGATTGTTTTAGTTCATTGCTTGCTCCTTCTGATTTCTCTCTTGTCTCTGCTGAGTAGAGATGGTAATAAATATACCTCATTGTGAGACAACACCTTTTAATGTCAGATGTTACAGTGATAAATATTCTTAAGAAAAGATAACTTGAGGAAATAAGTGCATCCGTATTTTGCTGTTCCCTGTCATAGTGTATACCCCGGCAAAGCTTGCAGCAGCTGTTATGTGAATTACAGAGTTTGTATGTTGCTTAAGGAAGAAAAAAGCTTTTCATCTTGTGCTGGAAAGGATGAAGAACATAAGGCTTTCACACGTTTGAAATATGTGCCTTAATTTTATAGGACTTACTTCAGCTGTATGAAAGGTTATGGTCTTACAAATAATTTTATTTAAATAAATTTATGTATAAGTGAGAAATGGTTTGGTCACATAAATTATCCAACTTCCAGAGTATCCTGTATTTCAACAGCTTTTCTAATATAAAGTAAAATCTACTAAATTTCTTGATTATCCAGGATGATTTCCTGCTTGTAACGTATTTTGCCAGGAGGAACAAGTCAGTGGTCTGAGTTTAGTAGCACAGAATTGCTAAAGCCAAACAAAGAGCTCTTAGGTGAGCTGGGAAAGACTTCAGGCCTGCTCTTGGCAGTAGTGAACAAGTGGTTCTGTGTTCAAAGCAGGGCACTGAAGCCCAGTGCCTTCCTACAGTTCTCTCAGCACTGGAATTGGTGGAGGTGACTATCAAAGTGCTCCTGTACCGTAGTCTTATCATGCAGAACCTTTTCACAAATTTACTTCATCTTGTCTGGAATTACTTGCTTTAGGATTGCAACAGAATTTGGGTTCCTGAACTGATTTCTTTGTGTAAGAATGCCCACAAATTTTTAGATGGATGCTACAAGCAGACTTCTTTGAATGTGCTGAGTAGACTATCTTTAGGAGCTGTAGTCCTGTTCAAGGATCTTTATATGCAATGTGGAGATAGATAGGTTAGTGCTGTCATCCTGAATACTTTGTGTAGTGCCTTCTGGACAAAAGCTCAGCACTGAAGTACAGCTTATTCTGTGATCTAGGTAGGATGAAGCAACCCATTCATTTGTGCTCCAGACACTAAGAAATAAAAACGACATGATTTTTCATACTGTTTAGAAACAAGTTCATGTGTGTGTTCTGGATAACTCTTTCATGCAGGCTGTCTTTCTGTGACTTGGCTGGATCAGAGAGGTGTAATAAAACACACGTCTTTGGAGACAGACTAAAAGAAGCAGGAAACATTAATAATTCTCTTCACATCCTTGGAAAATGCATTGCAGCATTGAAGCAAAATCAAAATCCAAAGTAAGTGACAAGTTATTTACAACATGCCAAGTTTTAGGTGGAAACCCTAAATATCCCTTTATGTTTCTGCAAGCAGTTTGCACAGAGAAAAATGGAAATTTACAGAGTCTTGGAAGTCTTCTTTATTATAGATGTCACTGGAATACCTGCAAAGAACATTTTCTCCAAAACTGGTGTTTGTGGAAAGCAAAAAAAGGCAATTTTTAGGAAACTAAAAATTTTTTTAGTGTATGTGTATGAACAATACCCTCTGTGTACAGAGCCCCTTTTTTGTCTTCTTCCCTTCCACCTGCAAATTATACAGACAGCTTCATCAGGCAGCTGATAAATGACCTGTACTTAGCTTTTGGCTTGTTCCAGTCTCTGCTTTGGAGCACTAGGGAACTATGATGCAGACTCTATACTAATTTTACTTTTAAATAGTTCAGTTTGTTGAAGAGCTTATGAAATCTTTGTTCTTTGATGTGAAATAACTTAGGCTTAAATATGAGCATCATACTGAATCTCTTTCCTGAAAGACAGAAACAGAGTTAAGGTAAGATACAACACTCCACAATTTTACAATTTTTGTTTTACAATTTTTTTTTTTTTCTTCTTGAGGATGAAGCCAAGTTATATTCCATTCAGAGAGAGTAAATTGACTCGTCTGTTTCAGCCATTTTTTTGTGGGAAAGGCAAAGCTTGTATGATTGTAAACATCAATCAGCATACTTCTACATATGATGAAACACTGCATGTAATGAAGTTTTCAGCTATAGCCAGACAGGTGAGAATGTATCTACTGTCCCTGCTATTCTGCCTTTTTTTTAAATTTTTTTTTGTTATTGTTACCATTGATTTGTGAAATGATCAGGTTGTATGAATTTGAGTGTAATTTGGAGTCTTGATTTATTGTATTAATTCTTCTGCATATGGCCTCTCTCTAAGAGGCTTCTAGTAGTCTTTCCCATCTTCAGACCTATTTGTGGTAACAAGTTAAGACAGCTTCAGGTGTCTGACTGTTCAGTTCTACACCGTTGATGTTCTGTGTAAAACGTAGTCAGGGCACTTTCAGATATGACTGATTTTTATACCATATATCTGAGCAAATGCAGGATTTCAATTCAAGCTTTTGACAAATTACTTAGCCTGGGTGCAGTTAAGCATCTGTTGCACAAGATGAGTTGCTCACTACTTCTTGGACAGTTGGTGGTAGTAAAAGGAGTATTGTCTTGTTTTGTATTCTAAATAAGATCTTTTGCAACTGCATTGCTCCTATTTGGCTAAATTCGAGTAATTAATAATTAAAGAGTGTCTTGGAAAGCTTTTCCTCCATCTCCTTCAGTACCCTTGGGTGGATCCCATCCAGCCCCATAGACTTGTGTGTGTTTAAGTGCTGTAACAGGTCAATGACCATTTCCTCCTGGATTATGGGGGCCTCATTCTGCTCCCTGTCTCAGTCTCCCATTAAATTCAGGGTTTAGCCTTAATCTTGTTCATGTTCCCTGAAGGTGCTTCTTGCAGAGAGTGGGATGGTGGGCTGTGCTGTGTTTCATGGCAGAAATACAGTAATTTTTTTGTCTGGAACCACAGATTTGTTCTGAGACATTACAAGTTTGCAGTAGCATGTCTAGTATGATCTCAGAGAGGAAGACTTTCCTAATTCTCTTCAGGTGGGACTTTTGCTATAAGTGTGTACTGTGGAGACAAATTTCTCTGATATATTGTCTTATGACGTAGTTACTAAAAATCTTTATGTAAATAGCATGAATTGCTGAATCCTGGTCACAGCATTTCAGGAAGGAGCAAATATTTTAAGGATTTTCTACTTTTCATTAACTTTGCAGGAAACTACACCAAACCCCTTATATTTTAGGGGAAGAGAAACCACCTGTCTAGACAAGGACGCTAAGTTTGCTTGCAGATATTTCCATTTTCACTCTTTTTAGAGTACTGAAGAATATTAGAATAGTCATATAAGAATTATGTTATATTGGTTTTTTTCCTGCTAAAAGACATGTAAGCTTTTGTTAATGGACGTGTAGTAATGAAGTATTGTGTAAATACAACAACATATTCATGTGCTTCTTCCTGCTGTTCTGATACTCGCAGTATTGACAACATTGGTAAATCAACTCTGGATTTTCCAGGTTATCCAGACAATCCTGCCCAAAAATTTTGGCTGTTTTCCACCAAAGCTAGTTGGAGGTGATGGCAAACCTATCATGCACTTTGATGCTAACACATCCGTAGATGACTTTCCTGACAGTACTGAAACATCTGCAGAAGAGGAAGTGGACATCACCATTCTGAGTCATGAGGTATAGATACACATCTACTTAGAACTGTACCCAAGAAAGAAACTGCTATTAGTTCTAATATTAGCATAAGAGATGTCCTGGAAGCTGCACAAAATGGGAAGTTTAAGTTTCTGTCCAGTGTCAGACTGACTAGACATAAAGTGGCCTAGTTCAGTGTAGTTGTGGAAGGATGCCTGTGGCTTTCTAGTTAGGTCAAGTGCTAAATTTGGAATTCAACTGATTGCTCAACAAGAAGACTAAAGAAGCAGTATATATCTTTAAAATAACATAATTCTGGGTTTTGTGCCTTTTTTTGGAAACAGCAGTAATGAGTTAAGATGCAGCATTTTAAAAACAAAGATACACAATCTAATAGCAATAAATTGTAAAAATCAAGTAGGCTTCATGTCATTATGCTGTACAAACTAATATTTAAATGCCAAAGCAGTAGTAAACTTTTTGATAGCGGAAACTATCAAGATGAATGTAGGGTGTATTTGTAGTAGAAATTCATGTTTGAAAATATTTAACCTTTGGTGCAGACCCCCAGAAAACAGACTTGTAAAACTACCCTCTGTGGATGGCTACCTGTATGAATATTTTGTTTGAGATGCATGTCAATGTGTGCTTCAATCTTGTTTTTTGAACTGAAATATGTTCTATTTAGGACCTCTTGAAAGCTGCAGAGAACTTAAAGGAGAAGTTAGTTGCGGAAAGGCAAAGTAAGCTCCTTCTGGAGGTGAAGATACGTAAAGAGATGGCAGAAGCAATGTTTCAACAGCTGTTGGAAACAGAGGAAGCGTGGAGGCAAGTCATATTGCAGTCTGCTTTGAGACTGAAGGGATTCCACATGTGTTGGTGCCTACATGTGTATGTAAATACATATGCATATATTCAAGATGTATCTACTCGCTTTATTTAGAGAAGTTAGGGCTGGACAGTTTCAAAACCTCTGAAGGAAAGGGAAGAAAGAACATTAAACTCGTACAGATCAGCCTCTTCCCATTTACGATGAAAAAGTAATGCTGCTTTCTGTTGAGCTTCCCTCTGTTTAATTTGTAATTACTGGAACTTGTCCTGCCTTTTTATTACTACTTAGCAGATGTGGAATATTGTTACAGGTACCCCACTGAGAGTTATGATTCTTCCAAAACATGCATTCTGTCACGTTAATATGCATGCATGTGCTTAAGGTAGTTTGAATTGCGTCTCCTTTGAGCTTCTCTGCAAGGCTGACAAACCATTGTTCGTTTACTATCTTATAAATTGCTGTGGCTCCCTGTACTGATGTTAATAGTTTGGGAACTTTTTCAAGTGTGTCCAGATTCCTCAAGCTGAGTTCACTTCCTCTTAACTCTTCTTTAAATCAGTTTCCTGCTGTTTAAATCATTAACAAAAATTAGCACCAAGTTGCCAGCTGAGCTCACTATGGTTCAACACCTGCATTTGCTTTAAAATTGTTTGGTTGTCTTTGGCCAAACACATGAAATAGCATTGATACTCTTTCTCTACTGAGGTGATATTTATTCTGCATCACTGATGGGGCATGTTTTTAAATTGTGACAGGAGTAATATGTAATGTATTGAAATAATAAATGGAGAGGGACTTCTCACAAGAGTATGTAATGACAGGACAAAGGGGAGTGGATTCAAACTGAGAGTTGGTTTAGATTGGGTGTTATAAAGTTCTTTACTGTGAGTGTGCTGAGGCACTGGAACAGGTTGCCCAGAGAAGTTGTGGATGCCCCATCCCTGGACGTGTTTAAAGACCTTGTTGAAAAGGCCTAGTGGAAAGTATCCCTGCCCATGACAGGGAGGTTAGACTTGGATGACCTCTAAGGTCCTTCCCAACCCAGGCCATTTTATGATTCTATGAAAATGAATTTGGTATTTATCTTAAATGGAAAAAAAAAAAAAACCAAAACAACCAAAACCCAAAGTGAAAGATGCCCCCAGGGAATATGCTTCAAACATAATATCTAAATGAGTGTGGTCATTTCTATTACTATGTGTTGGTGGATTTTCTTATAAAATATTTGTTTGACAGGTGTTAAGTATGTGTTTTTCTACAGAACTTTTTTTGGTATATGCCAAGTAGAAATTATCCTTTGGTGCAAGCCTGTGGGATCATTGAGATTAAAGAGGAAAAAAGTAGTTCTTTGTCTCTTCATTTCACTATTTCTGATTAGACAAATAACTTTAATGTTGACAGTTGAATACATGTAGCCAAATGTAATAGCTGGAATGCAAATGCATCATATATAACTAACACATTCCCTTCAGCAACCGCTTGGAAGATATGAAAGACAGTTATGAAGAAAAATTGGAGAGCAAATTTGAAATGTATAAAGAAGCCATTAAGAAACATGCATATATGTGTGCAATGGAACAAATTGAAGACCATTATGTTCCCATAGAAGAATTTCTAGCTGAACAAGAGAAAGTTGAGGTATGACTTGACTGACACTAAAAATATGTTCTAGCCTCTTAACTGTAAATTTTGCTTTCCCTTAACAGAATCACTCTGGGATTTTGAATGTAACAGCAAACAAGGAAAATAACTAGCAGCTCATTCTTGCTGCTGTGTTCAGTGCTAGCCATAAGCATGCAGATGTCTTCTCTCTGGGGCTACCTGTAGTGCATACCTAAACCTCATGGTCTTTGAGGGCACAGTTCAGTTAAATCCAAGTCATCTTTGTCTTCGTGGTGCAATGGTTGGAACACCCAGAAGAATGATGTATGCGGGAGTCTGGCTTTCAGGAGATCTTTGGGATCACAGGATGTAGAGTCAAAAGCTCCTCTGAAAGGGTGATGGGGAATTTGTTACAGGATAGCTATTTTAGTTATAACTGATCTCTGGTCTGGAGGTGGTGGGAGGATTGTGGGATAATAAAGTGATGAGAAATCAAACTTTATGCAGGAGACAACTGAATCTTCTGAATGTACTTTAACATAGAACTGCTCAGAGTTGGCATCACTATGTTGCTCCTTTTGCAACTCAGCCAGGTTAGCTGTGAGCAACTCAGTTTTCTAACCTGTGCATCAGTGGTTTAGTGCATCCAAGCAACAGATGAGGCCTGTGGGTCTTGTTTTCAGAAGGTTTGTAGTGTAAGAAGAGAACAGCTTGTGGTGTCCACCAGTGGAGCTTTCTCACCGCACTCTCCTGTTCTGGAACTGATAAGACATCACACTCCATGGATAGGCAGGGTCCTTTCAAGACATGAGAGAAGTGGGTTTCTCTTGTAGATTGTGGTGTATATATATGTTTCTGCTTTTACAGCTCTCAATTCTGGTGCTGACAGGCAACACCAGATTATGTCACGGGCTGTGTTTTTCCAGCTACTTTACACTTGACTCTTTTCCCCACTTAAGAGTCCAGTGTTGTGTTCAGTTAAATCCTACCTATATACCATGTTAAGGTGGAGGAAAGGAGTTTTAATAGTGGTCTTATACTGGCCAAGAGGCTGCATAAGGGAAGATTCAAAGAGCAAGATGCTTTTGGTAGCAAGTCAGAAAAGAAACTGATGAAATCCCTGAGATGTAAAAGTGTTAGTTGACATAGGAGAGCACAGCACATGAATCTGAGTGGGCAGATTCAAAGAACCAGAATTAGATGAATAATTTTTCTTGGTGGTGCTACTTGTTTGGTTTCTCACGCTGAAATACCACCCCAGCAATCTGACAGATACTGGAAAAGAGTTTGAGATGAAACTGTAGCTCTATGATGTATGTTCTGCCTTATTTAGCAAGTAACTGGCAACAGTGTTTCTGCCATATGGTTACTTATAATACAGTTTGGATATCTCAGACTGGAAGAGTTGACTCCTGTGTAAAGAAACTTCCTCCTAGAAGGTCTTGTGACCTGAGTGTTATCCCTTACTGTGATTTCCTAACCATAACCTGTGAAATAATTTAAAATTGCATGTGTGTGTGGTATAATTAAAGGATGTGCAGAAATGCATCAAATCAAGCACAAATGCAGACAAATTCTACCATGTGCCTCTTTTTTTTTTTTTTTTTTTTTCAGGATAGAGAGAGGAAAATACTGCAGTTGGAAAGGCAACTTGATGAACAATCAGGGAGGCTGTTGGCTCTGGGAAGTCTGAACTCGACTATTCTGACTACTGAAAATAACATGGAACAAGGTAGGAAGGTAACCTGGGTAGTCCAAGTTCATTTTACTTCTGGGAAGGTATATAAACAAGCAAACTTTTCTTTTGCCTGTAGATCTTATGGACAGGACAATGAAGAGAAGCAATGAAGGATTGCAGAAACAATGTGAAGAGAAGGAAGAGGTAACTCTTGCTTGGTATTTAACAAATCTGGGAATAATGATTGTAAACTGTGTCATGGTTCAAGGCTTAAAGATCTGCATTGTAGACAAAAGCATGAAGATTCCTGCAAATGAGCATTAAGTTTATCAAAACAAAAGCCCTTGCTCAATTGTGGATGACTTTTGCCCGAGGCTGTTCTGGCATTATTCTAGTCTGTAAAGCCATCTGCTACTGTAACAAGTCATGGTAAATGTGGTGCAAGTTGGAAGTATGTTTAGTCTTATGTTGGAATTTGTTGTAAATATTGCTGCCATGACCTCAGTGCTTTCCTTCCTGAAATGCTGCCTGCTTCTGAACAGGGGACCAGTTACAGAATCTGGTAATAGTTTGGATCTAAAATCAAAAAACTGTTTTAAAGCAGTCCTTTCTAGAAGTATTGAACTCCACTGTCACCTTAAACTTAAGTAAAGGTGAATGTCTCTGTTCTTCAAACCAGATCTCTGTGTTCTGAATAGCATATAGAGGTGGGAATTATGAGCTTCAGGCTCTGTTATGGAAAACATTAATTTTTAAGTATGCATTTTTATTCTATTCCTTGAGTGATCTTGTAAGACTACAGTTAGTTTCCCCTGTTTAAAGAGGATGGGGAGAAGAGGAGACACAAGTCTTGCTTCTTTCTCCAATATCAAATAAGAGTAGGGATTGGAGAAATACTTCCAACTGGTTCTAATGAACTATGTAAATGGAAAGTGAACTTAAATCCTTTTCTATTGAGGAAATAATATTCCAAAAATAACTTGTTTTTCCTTAACAAGTTGAATGTCTTGTGTTATGATGCTAGCATTTGCTTTCCACTCCTGTTTTTTGGGAGCCCTACATCATTTTCCTATGTCACTTTCAAATTTTGGTGGAGGTTTGGCTTTTATGCTTGTTATGGGGATACAGTTATTGATTGTTTTGTGTGGCTAAAAAGTGTTAGAAGGATGAGATTGATACCTGGCAATAACTGAAGGGAGAAGGTTTTAAACTGGGTGGTTCCATCAGTGCCTTTCTGCTGCTTTGCCTTAAAGATCAGTGCATGTGTGATGAGTAATTCACCACATTTTTTCTTCCTATTCAGCCATTAAACATGGGCAAAGGGTGTGAGTTTTTTTAGCAACTTTGCAGAAGTAAATTAATGATACCATCAATTTTTCTGCTTCAGAATTTTTTGCCTCTTGGGGCTCAATCCATTAATATTCCCATCAGAAAGGTGAGGTCTTCTGTGGTAACTATGCTCCAATTCTTGATATGAATAGTGTGAATGAGACAGAAGTGTTCTTTTAATTACTCTTACTGAAATGGAGCAGGCTGTTCTGGTTGTAGCTTAATCTGTGCCACTGTTTGTTGATTGAAAGGTCTGTAAATCATAGTAGCTTCAACACAACAGCCTTTGAATGCTCCAGCTGTATTTTATCCCCTGAAATGATGACCTGGGACATAGGAGGCTGAGAAAAGCAGACTTTCTTGGTTTGATCTTACAGTTTGCACTGTTGTAGTCATAAACAAAATTAATGTAAAACATGCTCTTTTGATTCCATGTGTATGGGCTTTATTTTCAGCTTATAAAATCTCTGAAGTTTAAAATACACAAACTAAATGAAACCCTGCTAGAAACTAATGAAGGCTACAGAAAAATGGCAGAAGAAAACAGTCAGCTGAAGCACACAATCATGCTCAAGGTTTGTCAATGATTTAAAAGCAACTTTAATATAGCTTGTATCTATAGTTGCACTGGATGCTTCTGCATATTTTTAAATGTAAAAGCATTGTTTCAATTAGCAATTTGTTTTGATGTCAGCATTTTTCATGTCTAACTTCCTGAATTATGAGCTCAGAGCCCTTGTGTTTCACTACTTGACTTTGAATCTTGTAAGACAAAACTCATTTTTCAATTTAAGTGACGGATACTGTCAATAGGGTAATTGTGCTGGCAAAGCCTGCTAATCTAAAGATGCCATGAATTATTGTCAAGCAAAGAAATGCTACTTAGAACTCATCAAGAGGCATGTTGCTGAGGCAAGCGAGGTGTCAGTGCACAAGTGTTACTGCAACATGGCCCAGGGATCTATGGCTTTAAAGTTATCCTGGCAGTCCTGCCAGAGGGGGCCAAATTGGATGAGAGATACAGGCAAGTGAACTGGTTAATACAGAAATAGGCATCTTTCCTTCAGAAGCAGGGACTTCCTAAAGTTTACAGCATCTGACCTCAGAAATCAACTATATTCCTAAGCAAAAAAGAATGAAACTTTGGAACTCTAGACACCTTGAAACTATGCATCACTTGTAATCTGCAAATGAAGCAAGGCAGGTAGAATAACTGCTTAGTGATGTCTTTCTTTGAACATTAGATTACTTTCTGCATACTTTTTGTTTAAATCTGAGACTGAAAATTGACTTGAATTTCATAATTGGAGGTTACCTTCCTATCCATTCTTAATAGCAAGGTGATTTTGTTAATCACAGAGATTAGAGAGTGTATTTAACACTCTGTGTTTTGCCCACTTGAAGCATTTATTCAGTCCTGGTTAGCAGACTTATGACGTAAGAGTTTTGATTTGACCAGTTTTGCTTTCAGAAATTGCAAGGCAAGAAAGCCACCTTTATCTGGTTCCTAGAACAACATTATTTTTTTGCATAGTGTGGCTAAGCATTTTAACATTAGTCTTAGTCAGACTCGGTCTCTAACTAGATTTTATGGCCCTGTAGTTTGCTGGGGTTTTAATTACTTTGATGTCATTTACAGGAAATGGGTACTGAATAGCCATATGACACAGGGTGTTAATGGGTTTAGTAAAATGGACCAGTGGACCAGAAAATTAACTGTATGAGAGAGACCATGCAGTGTTCACATACTTAACACAGCCTTATCCTCACAGGATCAAGAAATGAATAGTCTTCAGAACTGGGCTAAACGTGTTCTTGAGCTTGAAGAAACGGTGTCTTCCCTGCAAAAAGAGCTCGAAGAACGGAAAAAGCATTTCTTTGCAGAGGAGTCAAAACAGCAGAAACCCAGGAGAGGTTTGCTGGCTAACCTGAAATCCACAGTAGCATCCACTGCTGGTACACCTCCTAGTAGAGGCTGGGGGAAGTATGAAGGGGCTTCACCCTGTTCAAGAAAACAAGTACTGTTGCCTCATAAAGCAAAGGAATAGTATTTGATAAATCAAGGTGTGCAATTACTGGGCTTCTTTATCAGTCTTAAACTGTTGATAGCTCTTACTCTTAGATGCCATCTTCCCTGTCATGTTGACTGACAAAAATGTTTAATACAGAACTTTTTAAATTGAATCAGGGTTGAATTTTGAGGTATAAAGGTTTAGGTCTGGATGTGTGCTTTTACTGTTAATATAGGGATGTGATTTGAGAAATATATATATATTTTAATTCTGGAGTAACTGCTATCATGTTCTTCTGTACAGATAAATGTGTGGTTCATGCAAAGTGGGTTGTCCCTCATCTGCTGCTCCTTATGTTTTTAAATTATTTTATTTAATTGCTGATTCCTAGAAATCAGATTGCTTGTAAAATTAATGCCAAGTAGTTAAAATAGCATGGTTCTTCAGTTAATATTCTGGTTCTGAATATCAGTTAATATTAGTTAATATTCTTAGGAGACTCCCTTCTTGGGACCAAACTAAGCAAACTGCTAAAGAAGGAAATGAAATGAGATCTTATCTGGCTCCTTGCTATTTTCCAGCTAACTTGGCTTTGTAAAGAAATTTGTTTTAATATAATTTGAATTTCCACTAGGAATATGCATTAAACTTCAAAAAATCTATTTAATAAAATTTTCCACTGCTAAATTCAGCTCTGACTATTCATTTTATAAACCAGCAAAACCAAGATAAGGAAAGATCATAAAATTAGAGCCCAAATAGTGATTGATACAGGATGATCTTGAGTTGAAAGAATCATATCCTTGATTGTATTACTTAGCTTTTATCTAGTAGCTTAAGGATGGAAGACTGGAGCATGATAAAATTTTAAGTAGTTTTCTTAGAGCCCTTTCAGTGAGTGGAGGTGAGGGTTTTTTGGCTACTGTGCAGGTACAATGCCTGTATTTGCTGGAGGCTGGCTGTAGGATCTGTAAGTAAATTGGGTTGATCCGTCCCTGTGATGGTGTTTCTCATAGTGGAAGGGGACCAAGTTCAGAGCGAGAATGTCACCCTCCCGAGGGAGACAGTAGGTGGTGCAGCCTTCCCGTGTGACAGCCCTTCTCTGCTGTGACTCCTTTGCCAGGTCCTTAGGAGTTTCGGGTTGGTCTGTGATCAGTTATCACTGACATCTATTTAACAAGGCTGTCACACTTCAGCTACTGCTTTTCTCACATTTTGATCTGTTTCTGTTAAATACAGGCTTATCTGGCTTTAGGAGTTTTGAAGGCCTACAATCCCTGCAAGGCAGAATTTCTAAAATATTTTTCTACTCCCACATAAACTATTCCAGCTATTAAAAAATATTTTGATGTAGTTATATGAGACACTGAGTGTTGACGCCTTGAATAAGAAAGCTGTTATGTACTAATTACTTTAGAAAAGCAATTCAAACAAGTTTAAAAAATCATCAGAACAGGCTAATATGGGAAAACTTCCATAATACCATTTCAAACTACCTAGTGCTACACCTTGGCAGCCTGTCTAGCAACTTTGGGAACATAGAAATAACAGTTGCTGAGGGAATAGGAGGTTATAGTTAGTGTTACATAAAGTTGCCAATTACTTCCCAGAACTCTTTTGTTGGCTACAGGAAATGGTTTGAAAGACAAAGTTACATTATCTTGAGTTTTTGGAGTTTTTTTCCTCCTCAGTCTTAAAATAAAATGATGCCTGTAGTGAAGTACTGGCCAGAACTGAACTGTAAATGAAGCCTGTTTGCTTTGGGGTGTTTCTACAGATACAAAACTTAGAGCCTTTAAGGAGAACTTGAAGCTTTAGAGGAATTGTTTTAACCAAATAAAACCATTATTATTTCTCTGCAGAATTATTCTTTCCTTCAGCATTTCCGCTTCCACACTCAGTTAAGACATCTGAATTCATGAAGTAACTGGTTTGAGCAGTCTGTCCTAAAGAGAGTCTGTGCCAATGATCAAGGGCAATAGAAAGTGTTCTTTGATCTATGGCTGTTGTTGATACTGCCCTTCTGTTGCTGTGTAGAAGTCATCAAGCACACTCTGTAGATAATCAAATGTTGGCCTCTCTTCTGCTTTGTCTTTCCAGCATGTTTTCATGATATCATAAAGCTCAGCTGGGCAGGCTTCCATGCGTGGCATTCGGTACCCACGCTGAAGAGCAACCATCACATCTGAATTGCTCATACCTTCAACAAAAAAAAAAAAAAGAAAGATTTGATGAAATTATCTCCATTCCTAGAGAAATTTTGTTGTGTTTTTTTTTTTTTTTTTACTTCACTCTAAAGATATTCACCCACAAGTACAAGACCCTTGCTACTTGTTAAAGGTAGCTCCTAGCATCAGTTTAATAAACAAGGTTGAGGTGTGCACCAGCAATAAGGGACTTGCTCTGAAAATCCTGGTGGGAACATTTTCATTTCTGCAGTTGAACATCACAACCTCTTTAGCTCCAAGTCTAAAAAGACTCTGGGAACAATCACAATTTTTGTCTCCAGCAACCATCTCTGTTCTGTTTGTCTGACCAATCCTGCCCCCATTTATTCTGCTTCCTGTGGTGTTTGGATTCCCAGGAAAAGCCTGCCCTGGCACCAGCCTTTGTCTCTAGCTGCAGTTACTGTGCTGCTTGCTGAAGCCCCATCCACCCTGAGCTGGAGAGCAGCCTTCCTGTGTGATCACATTGCCAGTCACCCCACCCAAAAATTTCAGGTTTTCTTCTACAGCAGCTTTTGCGTAAGTGCTGCTGCTTGCAAAATACTGGACAGTCACTCATGAAAACATTAATTGTACTAGGCAATTTCCCCTCTTGTCCTATTCCTGTTCTGCAAAATCATCTTGCCAGCTGTGCTGAGCTTTACTTTTTTCCCCTGCTATGGTTTTCTTTCAGAGGATAAGAACCCTAAGTACCAGCAGTGCATCCTGCATCTCACATGCCAGCTTGAGTCACATGACAGAGTCCTGCTCTGGACTCCACCCTCCACCCCTCCCCTCTTTATCAAACCCTTGAGAAACTGGTTCACAGAATAATTTCAACACCTGCTCTCAGAAGTTCAGCTACAGTAGGGCCAGCTTTTGCTATTTCAGACTCACCACTTCCCACCTGCCTTTGGGCTTGTCCCTTCCGCTCCAAATCTAATCAACCCAGTGGGTGCATTACCTTCTCTGGACACAGACTCTTTTCTCTACTCAGTGGCTGCTGATTGTTCTGATGGCTGGGCATGCACAAAGTGCCTGTGCTTCAGCCCAGAGACTCGTGTTCCCCAGAGAAGGCTTTCCCTGTTGAGAAGGGTATCCCAGACCCACAACCACTGGCTGCTCCTCAGGCTAATTGCTCCATGTGCTGCAGTTCTGCCCAAGACTACAGCTCCTCATGGTTTTCTCAGGCCATTCAGCCTCTGGTCAGGTCCATGCAGGACAATCTCCTGCACACACCAGCTCCCCAGAGGTGCAGGGAGAGCAGCTCTGCTTGGCTGAGAGCAGGCAGGATGGGTCCTTCTCTGAGCAAGGTCAGCAGTGGAGATGCAGATGTGGTGCTCCCCTGAACCTTTGGTGACTGCAGCTGTCGCTGCAGACTGTGCAGATCTCTGTGTGTATTATCTGACTGCTGTGGTTGTGATTTAAGCCACTTGGCAGGTAAGGACACATTTGAATTACAACCAAATGACAACTTTATCCAGTTAACTCCTTGGATTATTCAGGATGACCATAGTTCATATAGCTGACTTCAGCTCAAGCCTGTTTGCCTTAAGCTTTTCCAAAAATACCCTCAGCCATGTAATCTGAGTGTGGATCAAAGTACTTACTTTGGACACATCTTTTGTATTTTTAGCTCCTCTTTGGAAGGTGAAGAGAAGTTTTCCTGAACTAATACTACATGTGTGCAGAAAAGAAGTATTTTGAAGTATTGTGTTGTCACAGAGTAAGGAATTACTGCTATATAGAGCAAATTCAGGAAGAAAGTCAATAAAGCAGTTTATAGAGAACAGTGATTGACTGCTTGAGCTTAAAGAAATGGATTGTATGTAATATATGCAGTAAAACAGTTATTCCTACCATACAAAATCTAAGTTAACTGTGCTGCTACATGAAGGCTGCTGCTACTGGGCTTTTGTGCAGAAGGGGGATGATTTTTGGGGTTTAAGTACTTCATAGGATGGTGCTTAGATCTGTTTTCTGCAGGAGCAATTGTCACATTCTGAATGCTAAGGACAAAGCCTGTGTTTCAGCTACCCTGCAGGAAAATGATCTGTTTAATAACCATTTGAGTTCAGAAGCAAAAAAGAAAAATACTCTTATCAGTATCCCATAGTAAATAAATCATGTACAATGATTTATTTAATGTGTTTATCCAATGTGTTTGGAGTTTTATTTAAAACAAAAAGGGTTACCCACAATCCATGCAGTATTCTCAAAATAGCTCCTTGTCTAACTTTACCTTTTAAAAATTATTTCAATTTTTTCTCTTTGTAGCTAAAGAATTACCTGTCTTACCACATCTACATCCTAATCAGTAAAAGAAATATATTGCACATACATATTTATTACACTTAAACCCTCTTGAATGCTAAGTTTTGGTACATGTCTGTTAATTAATGCTGTGGTACCCATTAGGTTTCACAAAGATATATTTCTTTATGTTAGGGCCTGGGTAATGATCCCACTGTACAGAAAGGGTCATACCTTGTGAAGAACAGCAGACATAACTGGAGTGCAAGTATGGATAATGCCAGTATTGGCATGCTAAGTAATCACCCAGAAATTAGGTTTTAACAACCAATTCAACTTATGTGCCCAGAGAATCAGACACTTGTTTCATTTTTCAGAGGTAGTTCCTGAAACTGTAGTTCCACTAATGCCTTTGAGTTTCTCAGGAAGAGAAACAGCTGTTGGAATTTAAGAACAAAGATCACAAAAGCTCTGAGTTTCTTGGCTGGAAATGCTTCCTACCAAGATGCCTACAGGTATTTAGCTACTTGCCAGTTTCAACTCAAACTGTTTCATAAGCAGCTATATGCTGAATACTATGGTTGCTAGAGCTGGTTAATAATTGAAAATAATATTCTGAAGCATTCCCATTAGAACTGAAAAATTAATTTACTGTTTCTCTCCAGTGGCTACTGGTTACAACCCACCAGGTTACTATTGCCATGCTGGGGTAATTTTCCCCAATCTGTCACATCTCTTCATGTAAAGCAGATTGGTCACTTATGCCTTTTGCTGTGATTCTGATTCTCAGGATCAACATTCAGTCCAACAGGCGATTTCAATTTAAACTTTATTTAAAATAGACATATATCTCTCTTCCATTTTAATGCAAGCAATACCTGCAAACTATTAAAATCTTCCATTATGCAGTCAAGAGCCTTCCGTTTGTAACTGCTGGTCGACAAATGAATCTACAGTGAACAGAGTATTTATGGTGCTCATAAAAATGCTCCCACATTTAAAAAAAAATATTGCCCTGACTTCCCCTAGAAGAGAGATTTTCTCACAGCAGTGCAGCCGTACCACGTCTGCTGTACAGATTGTCTTTGTTCTTAAAATAAAACCATGATATGGTTTATGAAAGTAAAGAGAGAGCAGACTTAGCAGCAGAATTAAGTATTGGATTGAGTTGTGTATTTTTGTAGTGCTGGTTTCCGGGTAAGCTTGTTGGTTTGCTCAGAGAAGGACAATTTTCTAAGGTGAAATTCTTCAGAAATAATCTTGTGAACCCAGCTCCTTGCAGGCAACTGTCTGTACACACAGGCAAGTGCTAACAGGGAAAAAAGGTATCTTGACTGTGGGAAGAGCCCTGCATTACCTGGCTGCACACAGCTCCCCTCTGATCCTTCTTTGGGACATGAGCTCTGTTTGAAAAGGGCTTTGAGAGGACCTGCTCTGCTGTCAAATATTTCAGAGCTCTCACCTACAAACTGACCCAGAGCATCCAGCTGTGCAAGCAGCCCTATCACCTCTTGAAGTTTAAGGGGGCTAGTCTTGAGTTTAAGTATTTTCCTGGCCTAGAACTGTGCCATGAGAATGCCTGGTTTGGCTCTACCTCTTGCATGGGGAGTCACTATGTTCTTCCACAACAGTGTGAAGTTGGCTGCCATCACCTCTTTAGCACCGCCTGTGTCTCACAGGTTTTCCTGTCTCCCTCTGCCCAGAGGTGTTCAGCCTATTGTCATTTCAGGGACCCAGGTCTGCCTCTTGACCATCTCTAGCAGTTTAGGATGCAGAATTCCAGCTGCTCAGGAAGTGGTGAAAATGTTTTCACTGTTTAAACAGCAAGAGCTGCTGCACTGGAAGCATTGGGTAAGCTTTGCTTGCATGAAGTATCTGGTCTCCCTTTCCTGTCAAGATCCCAAGGTTCTTCTCAGAAATTACTCTGCCTATCAGACGTGCAGCACAGGTGAACATGGCTGTACTTTCCTCATTTTCCCACAGGAAAAGGGAATTTAGGGCAATTTCCCATAACCTCAGTAAGCTTAAATGAATGCAGTCTGTTGTCCAGAATGAATAATCTATGCCTGAAAAGTAACAATTTTATGTGCATAAAACCCCCCTCCATACAAGGTGTCTCTGTGTGCTGGAAACATTAATATATATATTTTTTAACAATGTAAAATGAAACATGAAGCACATGACCATCTCACACCTAATGCAGCCACATTGATGTGCACACCTCTGTGGCCTTGTACCTGACTGTATGGAACAACAAATAATAAATACTCCTAGTGGTACCTCAACACTGCATTAGGGTCTTCTTTCATATTTGTTTAGACTGGCTAGCACTGACAAATTATTGTAGCCTACCTGCTTGTGAAAACATGTTTTCTTAGTATCTTCACATGTTATGTTATTAAAACCCCCAGCAGCTTACACAGCACTGTCAGAACTTGCAGCACTACATCCTTGCCATGAAACTGTGCTTCTCTCCACAAAGCAGGGATGCCATAAATGCAGGGTCTGCATTTGCTGCAGTTGTAGAACCTTTAGAATATATAAAAATTACTATATATCCATGGCGCCATTGGTCTGCTTGCTAAAATTAACCCTGGAGAGGAATGTGCCTTACACATACAGGGACCAAGTTTTCAAAGCAGTAAGATTACCTGTAAGACATTTTTGCAATCATTGGTGTCACCACTCTCAGATGCCAGCTCTCTCTCTGAGTATTTTCTTTGCTTTTTAGCACCAAAGCATAAATAGAGAGTAAAACCACAGGCCCATACCTGGATAAGGAATCTTCCCATATGTGACAATTTCATACAGAAGAATCCCAAATGACCACACATCAGATTTAATGGTGAAAGACCCATAGTTAATTGCCTCTGGTGCTGTCCATTTAATAGGGAATTTTGCACCTAAAAAAAAAAATGCAGTCTCAAACAGTCACTTTAATCCATTTCACATTCAGCCATAAGATGCAAAAGCAGTAGCAAGACATACCTTAAAAGTGGTATCTTAAATTACTGTCTTTCATATCTAACTGATTCCAGAAATTGCCACATAAAAGCAAACTCCTTTCAGTTAAAGAAAAACATTCAGGCAGCCTTTTTGGGGAATACTACATTAATTCTTTTGACAATGAGGAATAATACAAGCAGAGTGTCTCTAAGCCCTTTTTAGCCTGCTCTAACATTCTGGCACAAAATAGCAGGAGAGCTAGGAAACTTTTTTGATAGCAGAAAACACATCAAAGAAACTTGACATAAAAATTTATTACCGGAAAAGTTATTTTAATCAATATACAATGTCCAGATCTAGCTAAAACCCAGAGATACAGATCTATATTTCTGAAAATTGCTTAATCAGACCCTTTCCTCTGATCAGTTGAATCACTATAACTCAGTGACTGCTGAATAGCTCATCTTCCTTTAATCTCAACTGTAGTGTGTTGTTCTCTTTCTTCTCCATAATCCAGTTCTTCCCTTCTCGCCCTACATTTCCACAGTTTCCATCCAGACTGTGTGGAAACCTGAGGTGGTGTCTTTAAAAGGAGAGGGGGAAAGCCAGCCAACAAACCACTCTGGAATGTTATCCTTATGCATGAAAACATAAATAAAAACTTTTCACAACAACCAACAGTGCACTTCTTGAAAGGATCCTTGACAATGTCAGCAAAACACTTGTGGAAAACCCCAGACATTCACCTTTCATAGCATGTTTTCCCTCTTGCCAGTCCTGACCCTATTACCTCCCATCCATGTGCTGAGCAGGGCCATGACCCAGCCTTCCAATGCCTACAATGCTGCTGAACATGCAAGTTAATGCTGCAGCTCCTAAAACACCTTCCAAAGATAACCAGTTCTGCTAAAGCTTTTCTTGTTACCAGCAACTACACCTGCTAGGGTTTCTTCCTTTCCCTAAGTGAAAGGATGTCCATATGGCACCTAAAGATGTTAAGAGAATATAAGATCACAATTTCTTGGCCTTTAATTCTGTGAGATGGAAGCTGTGACTGTGAAATTACTTTGTTCAATGTAGAAAAAACTGTGTGCAGTTAAGTGCTCTTGGTTGTCTTTGCCTTTCAAATTTATTCAAAATAAACTCATCAAAAAGCCTGGGCAGCACAGAAATGTTATTGGTTGGCATTGGAATGCTGTCCCGAGGAAGCTGTTATGGCACTTTCTGTCCTTGGTGACTGTATTTCTGTTAGACACAGCCTCACTGCCTCCCAGAGGCTGAAGTTTTTAAGACAAAAATAAAGGTACATACCTTCCCTTGCTGTGTATTCATTGTCTTCGATGACTCTCGCTAGTCCAAAATCAGCAATTTTGCACATCAGTAAGTCCGAAACCAGAACATTCGCTGCTCTCAAATCTCGATGGATATAATTTTTTCTTTCTATGTATGCCATCCCTTCTGCAATCTGTAATCAAATAACAACTACTTTGATGTGTCAATGCCATACAGCTCCACCAGCAGATCTGCCCCCTCTTTCTTCAAAGGTATCAGCAAAGCCACATCTATTTATTCAATATTGATGCCTCTGGAGCATTTTTTAGATGGAAGCCAGGAAACAGGGGATTGCCATGGAAAACCTATGTGCAGATCCAGTCCTGCAAAACTCTGCTTACAGTAGCAGCTCTGAAAGAATTATTTGGGTGAATAACAGCTGGCAGGATTAGATATGTATGAAAGACATTTCCTGAAACAGAATCTTGAATAAAATGTTCCTAAGATTTTTATTAAAATATCCTCTTTCCTAAATTATTAACCAGTTAATTTTCTAAATACTAAGAAAATAAAAGGAATGAATCACTTAGTGTATAGGTGTTCTGATGAAGCAGGTACTGATAAAGTGCAGAGAAAGGTAAAAAACCCCAACAGCTTCCTATTTACCCAGAACAGGCATGGACAATCAGGAAACAATTACTAAGATAGGGGAAACAACTTTATTTTCTTCTACAACAGCATGTACCTGTTCATACATGAGGAGTGTTTGGCAACAGCCAGCTCTCAGATAGTATCATAAGTAAATATAATCTGCATTTCAGCAGCCCAAATTGATCCCAAGAGGGTTAATATCCTCAAAATATGCACAGGGGATGATTTTTTTCCACACTACCTTTTTTTTTTTTTTTTTTTTCCTGAAGAAAAACATTTTCCTTTTCAGGAAAGAAAAAAGAAAAATTGAAATAATAGTTTCTAAACTCAAAGTAATAAAACTGAAGGGTAGACTGTATTCTGTCCAAAATTTAAGAGGACCTAAGAAAAAAGAAAAAGAAACCCCGTGCTTGGTAGCCATCAGTTTTTATCTTCCTTGTGAGACTGGTGATGGGACATTCCCAGCAAGGGGCCATGGTTCCAGCTGTGCCACAGGTACCTCTCTGGGATGTCTGCGGGTGGGTCACAGACTCCTCTTGGCCACGTGATTTGGGGAACAGCCAAACCCTCAGATTTGCCAATGGAGCAGCAGTAAAGCAGTGAGGGCCCTTCACCAGTGCCAGTCCCTGGCACCTTCATCACAGGCTCTTTCCATCTCAGGAGCAGACAAGTGCACGGATCCCTCCTCAGCACCAGAAGTGCTCCTTTCAGCTGTGCAGTAAAGCAGGCAGGAGCAGCTGCCCAAATTTGAAGAGAACATTAACATCACTTCTGCTTATTCGTTTTTTAAAACTCCCCAAGGGGTACTGCCAAGGCATACACTGCCACCACTTACAACACAAAACTGCACAGTCTTTGTTCCTCTTTTTTGGTTTAAGCAATGGAAAAATAGAGCCACTTGCCCTCCCACTTCCTTCCACTGCAAACTTCTTCTTACAGTCAGATACACTCTTTAGAGAAGTGGGACATTACCCTTGTACAATGCAGGGGAGTTCTCACACTAAACCAAGAAGAAACCCTGATGAAGAGAATGAGCAACACCTGCATTTCACATTTTCTAGAAATAAGTAAAACATTTAAAAATGAAGGAAGTAGCTACTAGTGAGCAATTGACACAGAGAGTCTTATTAGGGACTTACAGAAGACCAGTATTTAATTCAGAGTCTGCTCTGCCTCTCTCTCCTCCCCATGCCATTACTTGGGTTTGGGGAGGAAGCAGACATGAAAGGGAAGGTTTGGCTGCGAGATCAATGCTGAGTTTGGACTGGTCAGCATGGCAGAGACACCCAAAGTGCAGACAGAACTGTTAATGCCATCAAAAATACATCAAACACCACAGAGGAATCAGCTCCCCTCCTTCTCCCCTGCATGGATTTAACATTTGGGTAAACTGCTGGATAGGGAATGAAGAATCACTTCACAAAAGAAACATTTGTGATAGTTACATTTATTTTCCAAGCCCAATCAAGAAAAGCCTTGAAAGACCATTTTACTTTCTCTTATTTGTGCTAGATTCACTGAAAAATGAAGAAAATTTTAAAGTAGGAGAAACTTAACTGCAAGGAATTTTGAACGGGAGAAGGAGGGGAAACACAGTGACCAAACAACTGAATTCACATATCTGGTCATATTAAACCTTTGCTTACAGGAAAAGAAGAAAGAAAATAATTGAGATTTTTTAATTGAGGGAATGGGTGCCAGAGCCCACGTGATAACTTCTAATGATTATTGTTGGTTTTCATTGCCAAATGAGATGTTAATGCTAGAGAAATTCAAATGAACAAAAGAAAATTAAAGCCTTTTCCCCTCTCTTTTAATGATCATTGGTACCTGTCAAGACTGTTCTGCTACATGTAACTTCTATTCAGGAGCAGGATGGGAAAGCTAATTTGGGCTTCAGGAATAGGTTTTGTGGCCTTTAAAAGAGAATTCTGCATACACTGCACAAGATTTACTGCCAAGAAGGAGCAGTTCCCCGACATCTTCAATGAACCACTGACACACTTTTAGAAATACCCAAATTAAATCTTTTTAAAAACAACCCAAACAAATCTCTACATAGTAGGAACTGTGGAATGAAATAAAAGGGTAGGAATGAAAGAAAAGTCCTCCAGGAGAAATACATCACTCCATAAGCCAACCTCTGTGAAGCTTCAGCTAAAAGTTGTGGTGCATGTGGGACAGTGACCTCAGAGCTACTCCCAGCTGCCCATGTGGGCGGCTCAGGCCCACAGCTTGGTGGGATGCTCTTGCTAAACAGGTGAAGCAACCCAAAAATCATATTGGAATGAGTGCAAAACACTTAGGGTGGACATAAGCATCCTTTTGGTGCATTTTAAGCAGAGGAAATAATGGAGTATACCCTGAGTTCTGCACTGCCTTAAATCTGGTAACTCTCTGACTTCCTAGGGAGAAGCCTCACTAAAAACAGTCTGCAGCTTTGAAAGGTTTGAAGTGGAGGTGTTATTGATCTGGACAGGGCTGTCTTTGGTCTGGGATCAACCTTTCAATAACTGTACCTTTCAATAATGTCCAGATGCATAATAAAATAAAATTTACTTTTCAATCACAGAGTTTTCAAAAAGACAGTTCATCTTCACGTGACTGTGAAGAGGGTGCAGACCCTTTGTACCTCGCCACTGAAAACTGTTGCAAAAGACATATATCTTCAAATGATGCATCAGTGTAATAACAATTTTCAGTTTGCAGCAGTGCTTATCCTAAAGGTGAAGTCAGGAAAGGTGGCAAAATCGTATTCCTCTTGCCCCAGTCAAGCAGCTATGTAGTCAAAGCAGACTTGCATGGAAAAAAATTATTATAAAAGTAATGTATATAATTACACACTGGAACATTAGAGTGTATCATTAAAAAATCAAAGAACTGAAAAGGAATACGCAGTGGAAATTTCACAATGCCAAATAAGTTTTAAAATTAATTGTAATCTAGGTGTGACTTTCTACTATGACTTTAAAAAAGAGGATAGAGAGGGATTAAAACACTGCATCAAAAATCTCTATTAATTTTATTCTAAGTTTACTATTATTTCAAAGGCACTGTAGCCTTAGAAGTCAGAAAGAAGTTTCCAGTTAAGCTGTAGATCACAGAAGAATTAATGAAAGTATCAGCACAGCATGGGGAAGAAGAAAGACTGTTTTTAGGACAAAGCTTTGACTCTTTTGAAAGTTATCAGTTTGTTTATTGAAAACATTTTCCTTACCACAGCCACTACGCATGTGTGTCCTACGTGGAAGAGAATGGATTTGCATAAGAAGCAGGAAGAGTTTACACACACAAAAGGCTTGCTGAATTCGTGTCATACACTTCCAGCAGATCTCATCAAACAGGAACAATTATGAATTCAAGAAATGTGAAACAAAGAATTGGAGGCTCTTCTGGTAAATTGTCTCTGGGGCACAACAGAAACCAACTTGTAAAAACCTGAGTTTTCCAGTTGCTTTAGGGCTGAAGGAGCCAGGCTGGTGCTGACTTCTATGGGAGATGCCCCAGTTCTGCTCTGTACTAAAGCATTTAGTACATGCTTGCACATATGTTGGCAAAAATCAGTTTCCCTTAAGTCATTCACATTTCAGAGACTTCTGGCATTCATCTCTAATGGATAAAGCTGTCTTTGCCATGGTGTATCTAACACTGGATTCCCCCAGCTCCGACTCACATGCACTGATTGAAACACAAGAGATATCTTCAGCTCTGTCAGAGGGCAGGTTTCTTTGGAAACTGAACTGGACCACCTTCCTAGCACTACCTTCTTGCCATCTTCTCCACAAACTTAATTTCATAAACCAGGACCCTTAGTACAGAAAGAAACCCATCAAAATCCAGAATCCACAACTGTCAGTCAAAGTAGGCACCAGATGTAAGTGCAACCCAGTAAAAGCTATTTCTGCCAAAAATGGCCATCAGCAGGTGTGTTCACCTAACTAGACAGCAAAGTCAGTATAGCAGAGCAGGAATGTATTTGATCACTTGCTTGAAAAACACTTACTTTTAAAAAGTTGTTTATCTCACCTAGAGGAGCGGTCCTCATTTTGCAATGTCAGAATGTTTCACCTCTTGCAAACATACATTTTTTCAAGACTCTTCGAGACAAAGGCATAATGAACTCAGTGAGTGGGGCACTAACCAACAGCCTGGCAATGCAAACAACAACCCACAGTGCTCTTCACTTGGAAAATCAGCTTCAGCTGGGGGTTTCCTGTACAACTACCTGTACTATATTCTTTAGCCAGCTAAGAGTCTTCTTTAATCAGCTAAGAGTCACAGAGACCACATACCCCTCTCCCTTTCTCCTACTCCCAGTCTCTCCTGCATCATGTAACATCACAGATGTGTGAAGGCAAAAAGAGGTTAATGCTCAGCTATCATTTCTTGCATTTTCAGTGCTCCTGAGAAGCTGGGATAGCCTGGCAAACTGCCCTGCCAGAATGGTGTGATCAGAGAGTAATGAAGAGCTCAAGCAAGTGTCCACCAGAAAAAAAAAAAGCCTGATCCTTTTTAAGAACTTCACCACAAGCTTCCTTCCATGTTCTGAAACATATCTCTCCAAATTTCTTTCATCTTAGCTCTGCAAAGAGGTTAACATCACTTCTGTAAGAATAAATTAGTGTTCCATTTATACAGACCAGAGTCACACCAAAAATGCTACACACATTTTGTGCTCTCCTTTATACACAGCCTACATTCTGGAAAAGTGTGATCCACAGGTTACCTTAGCAGTGGTCTGAAAAGGTTTTTGTCCACCTTTTGCCCTAAAGACCCATCAATTAACATTCAGACTGTCAGAGATAGAGAAGACCAGGGGAACATCTGTGTTGGTCAGAGGGAAATCTCTGGTCTGGAACCACACACATGCAGCCTGCAAGTCTATTCCACACAGCCCTATTATCACACAGTGGCATTAGAGGCTCTTTACAAACGTGCTCAAAAACCCAACAAATTCTTTCCATAAGAAAAACCCTGGTATCTCTGTTCCAAAGTTTTGTTTGGGCCTCAGCCAGAAATCCTCAGAGAGGCATTGCTGAACATCCCTTTTGCAAGCCAGACTCAGGAATTTCTGTTGATGGTCTACATCTTATATGACAAGAGGGACTTCTCACATCACCTATGCAGCACAAGGTCCTGGCCTCTGGGGCCAAGTGCAGGAACTGGCTCTGAGAGGTTGCTGTCAGATCAGGGTGACAAGTGATGTCCATTTGAAGTGACCTGACCTTCAAAGCTTTGTGAATGACAATCTCTGGCCTCTGTTATCTAGAAGAGATTTACCCAAGTTGTACACAGAACTGCTCTCTAGTTAATTAACCTTCTTAAGCCTTAAATTTCTAAAAACACAGTATTAATTTAAAATGAACACTACAACCCTAACTCCAATGAAAAGGTCTTCTGTGTAACCACATGCGCTTTTCTCTCCACATCTCAGGTCTCCTTTCATATCACTGCTCACAGGTATTCTTTTCTCTCTTGAATTTTACACACTATTTTCAAAGCTACCTTTTATTTTTCTTTTCTGTCCACTATTACTCATCTCTTCAGACCATGACCTGGGATCCAGCAGGTTTTCCACATCTACGAAGCTTTTATTCCACTAAAAATAAATTCTCAAGGACAAATTACCCAAAGAGTTCAGAAAATTTAGACAGCCTATAGCAACACTAAACCACTAATTACAACAAAAATAGCTCTTCTGTGGAGTCTACATGAAATAAAAATCTATATTTGATATACTGAACACCTGTATAAGGATATGCAATATATAATAAACTATAGAATAGAATAGTTCCAGTTGGAAAGGACCTCCAGTGATCATCTAGTCCAACTGCTTGACCACTTCAGGCCTCTTTAACCAAAAGTTAAAGCATATATTAAGGACATTGACCAAATGACTTAAAATATGGCAGGTTTGGGGCATTGATCACCTTTCTAGGAAGCCTGTTCCAGTGTTTGACAACTCACTTGGTAAAGAAATACTTCCTAATATCTAATCTTATAATTATTTGTATAGCAATAATTACATAAAACATTTATATAATACTGTGAATTTTCGGTATAAATCCCTAATGCTTTATTAGATCTTTTAATGTTTTCCCATCTTTCCTCATGAGTTATAAAAAGTTAACATAATATGGTACAAAAATCTGCAAACTCTTATGCATAAAAAACAAACCTCAAAAAGTTGTTTAGCAATAACCTACCAGAAATGCCATCATTACCTAATACTAACATGAAATACAACCTGCAAAAGCAGAATTATTACTCTATTATTGTTACACACCTCCCTGGACACCTAATTCTCATAACTGCCCAAGACAAAACACTGGGCTCTGTGACCTTTGACTCAGGCTTTGACACGTAAATTGCTCTGGAATCTCTCTCTTCAGGTTTCATTTAAGACAGAGATAACTTGTATATTTTGAAACAATCATTTTGGTTCATAAATGATGTACTAGTACCTGAAACACCATCTCACAATAGTTTATGAAAGAATTTGAAATCAAGAAGAGTACACTGAAGTTAAGAGGAGTTTGACCAGTTAACCTAACTCAAGAATTAAAAAAAATGACACATTTATTAACAGTGAAGGAATCTGCTAAGTGAAAACTCACAAACTTGTCCTTACACTTTCAGCTCATAGCCGCTCAAATTGAAAGCAGCCTTTTCACAAAAGAGGGCACCTGGGTACTGCTGCCATCTAAGCAGGTCATCAGCAGTATCTATGAGTTAAGCCTAACCACATAGCCCCTTTGAAACCTCTTTTATCCATTTCCGCCTTTCAAATAACCACATTTAATCAAAAATGATTTGTAAATTACATTTTTTTAATGCAAAAATCCTTAGGATAAAATGGCACAGTATAAGCTTCAGAGTCTGAAAGGAATAACCCCCATTAATTCTGAGCATATTTCTTAAACTTTACCTGAGCAGAGAAGTCGATTAGCTTTGGAAGCAACAATTTACTTCCTTCCTCACTCTTCAGAAAATCCAGCAAACTTCCTGTTAAAACAGAGGAAGATGAAGCCAGTGCAGCTTATTACAAAAATAAAGGTCACATTGTTTCCCCCGTTTTCCAGATCACAAAACTGATGCAGTGAAATGTTTTGATGTATTTTCAAGTTGACTACAGTAAGATGGTCTCTTTGCATGATTTAATGACAGGAACACCCAAATCAGAATGCCAGACATTCAAGTTTTGCCATTTTCCTGGCTGTAGAAAACTCTCACCAGACCATCCCTCAGTTCAGTGGTGCTGAGTTTTAGAAGTACTCTATGGACCATCAGGAAAGCTGTCAAGAGAATCACCTACATCAATCCTTTCCAAGTGCCTCAACTTTTGTTCATGAAGTTACCAGCAAAATTGCATGAAAACAGAATAAAACAAGAAAAACTACCAGCCAAGATAATCTGAGAAGAAAACTTTGCAGATTTTGTGTAGTGATGCTCTATAAAGTCCTTTTCTAGAAGTGCAGCCATCCTTGCAGGACCGTTCCTCATTCACTTTATTACACACACCTTCATCAATTCAAGGCCCACACAAAGCAATTCCTGAGGTTTGTTTAAATTGCCTGGCTATGGTACCAGACACACAAGTTAGGTAGGGAGTCCAAAGGAACCAGAGATATTCTGGAGGTTACCCTCTAATCAGAAACAATTGAAAATTTAAGAAAACTGTAAAAATGGTTTATCTCACAAATGCAGCAATGGTTCATAAAATTAAAGCCTCAGCCCTCCTTAAGGATAGGTGCTCCTTAATATCTGAATATTCAAAAATAACACTATCTCATTCCTTTCTTTAAAAAGAAAGGGAACTAGTTTAGGGGCAGCAGAAGAGTTCACTAAAATATTGCTTGCAGATTGTTGTGGTTTAACCCCAGCCATTAACCAGGCCCCACGCAGCTGCATGCACACTCCCCACCAGTGGGATCAGGGAGAGAATCGGAAGGGTAAGAGGCAGAGAACTCATGGGCTGAGATAAAGACAAATTAGTAGAAGGAAAAGCAAAATCTATGCACACCAGCAAAGTGATACAAGGAATAAATTCACTGTTTCCCATGGGCAGGCAGGCGTTCAGCCATCCCCAGGAGAGCAGTGCACCATCATGTGTAATGGTTATTTGGGAAAACAAACGCTGTCGCTCCAAATGTGTCTGTCTCCTTCTTCCCCCAGCATTACATACTGAATACAATGCCTTATGGTGTGGAACATCCCTTTGGTCAGCTGGGGTCACCTGTCCTGTCTGTGTCCCCTCCCACCCTCCCATGCACCCCCACCCTCCTCACCAGCATGGCAGCACAAAAAGCAGAGAAGGCCTTGGCTGTGTGTAAGCCCTGCTCAGCCACAACAAAAACATCTCTGTATCACCATCACTGTGTTCAGCAAAAATCCAAAGCACAGCCCCTCACCAGCCACTGGGAAGAAAATTAACTCTACCTCAGCCCAGATCCAATGTTTTTCTCACCTTTTGCCATGAATTCTGTTATAATATAAATAGGCTCTTCTTTGGTCACTACAGCATAAAGCCTAACAAGCTTATCATGCTGAAGTGTTTTCATGAGGTTGGCTTCCTCCAGGAAGGCTTGCACAGACATTGTTCCAGGCTTCAGAGTCTTCACAGCCACTTTTGTACTATTATGATAGTAACCTACAAGAAGGGAACACGATCAGTGCACTTGAAGTCACTCTGCATCCCACAGTATCCTGACTAACAGAAATTTGTAAAGCAGGTGAGGTTGGATTCCAGGAATAGCTAAGAGACTGAAAGCAAGTGCTAGATGTAGCACAAATACTTATGCTAGAATTCCATTTTATTTTGCAACTTATACAGCACTGCAGAGAAAAACAATCCATTCCCTATCTTTAGAAATCAGTACTCTGAAAAAAAAATAAAGGAAGTAAATGATCTTACTTCATACCAAGTTTCTACTCACAAGAGACCCATAAAATACTTGGTCATGTCTCAATGAATGTCCACCTAAACTGCCTCAAAGCAATAGAGCCCAAGGACTGACTGTGAGATTCTGAAGTATCTTAAATCCCATGATTACACTTATTTTATGCATGCCAGTCTCATGCTTGTAATCATTCCTGTAACCCTTAGTGCTGAAAATGGAGCATTACGGGAAAGTGCAATCAGACAGCTCTCATGACCAGCAAGGACACGTTGCCAGGACTGCAATCCTGCAGTGTGCAGCACAAGATTTAAAATGTGATAACTTCTTATCACACAGCCCACGCCAAGACTGGAGGAGGCTGTGGCTGTGGTTCATTTCTCTGTTTATCAAACCTTCTAATGTAACATTCTAACGATATGAAGAGCAACTATCAGTAAAGAGAAAAGCAGCGAATAATTTTCAGATTTAATGTTTTACAAACATTAAATAAATGTTAAAATAGCATTAAAAATAGAGTAGCAAGCACTAACCCTGAAGTTTATCTTGTGAAGTAATTTAATTTGAAAAATAAAGAAATTAAAGCAAGAGAAAGAGGGATATAAATGCAACTTTTTCCCCCCATCACACCCATTGCAACATTGTAGAAATATTTCTCAGAAGAGGTAAAACTTTCATGACTCTATGAAATAGTCTCATTTCCTTATTCAGCAACAATCTGAATCATCATCATGATGGACACACCTCTAAACTGAAATACACCATTTTCTTTTGCTATTTATCATCCAGCAAAAGAAATCAGTGGCAAAGCAAGGACCTAGTTTCCATATCTTAAGTGATTGCTCTAACCACTGCATCTTTTTTGAGAAAAGCTACTATGCCAATCACAAAATATTCACCTGCATGATTATTAAATCTATTTTTCCAAACATGGGCAGATCAAAGCATAACAAAGAAATTTCTCTAAGTTACCTAATAGCAAGAAATTACAGCTACAGGTCAAATTTTCTGTTAAAGTTCAGGCATACGATTTATATCTATCAGAAAAACAGATATTAAATATACTTCTGTCTGTTTAAGAAGTAGAAAGATTATTCGTATAATTTCTACTATTCTATCCATGCCCTAAAACAGAGCACGAGTTTCAGTCTCAATTTGTTGAATTCTCTAGTGAACACACTAATTAATACAAACATTTCTGTGAAGCACTTATAACCAACACACTTAACATTAACTATGCAACAGTATTTTACATTCCCTAAAGATATCCATCAAACTCAGCTCTTTCTTGCAGAAAGTTTGCTTTACTACAACACCTCTGTGATACTGAGGTTTTCTGCTGTAAAAAAAGTCTACCCTGACCCTCTGGTGGTATCATGCAAAACAAATAGCTGGTGACAGCAGCAGGGGTAACTGATCTCAATTTCTCTCCTGTTCATTTATTTCATCAGCTATTGGGAGGGATGGGACACCAAAACAAGGTGGCCATGAACTTCACGAGCATGCTCTATTTCTAACAGCTGCAGAAGAAAATACACTTCCAAAGCACATACTACTGATATTCCAATTCAGAGGTTATTGAATAAGAGAATCTTTTACACCTGAGATGTAAGCAAGATGCGACTCATTAATAAAATACGCCATAATGGCTGCATTTGCCTTGTTAACTTTCTTCTTAGCCCTGCTTGAGAATTCTCTTCATGGATTATTAATACCACAGAGCATCATGATTCACATCATATCAGTTCACACCAGGAACAAAAATGCATAAAACATAGACCCTGCTCTTGCAGTGCTGCTCTGGTTCATCACATCACTAAAGTAGCTGCCCAGATACACTGAACTCCATGGTCTAAAAACCTTTCATACCATGGCAGGAAGTCAGTCTCTTTGTGGTTTTAGCTGCTGTTACAAATCAAATGTGAAGCAAGCAATAGTATGAAAGTCTGAGGAGTGTGTGATGACGTCTTACACAATGAGACGCGTTCTTCTCTACATGTTAGAATGAAATTCTCCAAAAAATTTAGCGTTTCAGGTATTTATTTGGAGTTGATCACTATTATTTTGACAGAGTAGTATCTTGCACAGCAAGGTTGTCCCCAGATTCTTGCATGGGCTTAAACAGGCCAAAGTGTGATACAAACTTATAATAGACAATTGACATTGAGACTACCATTTCTGAACAGGACTGAAGATGGACAACTTTGTGAACAAGCCTGTAGTATCCAGCTTTCTCCTTCCTCTACTTTTGCAGTAATTCCCTTCAGGGTATACTGGAAACAACTTGTTTGATCTACGAAGGTATGACACTGCTAGAGGAGAGATAATGGCTGGAGCAGGTACTATTGGAAGAGGTAGCAGGGAAGAGACTGAGGAACAACAGCTTCTCTACATCCACCTGCATGTCAGCATTTCACTCCTTCACCGACTGCAGCCATCCCCCAGCTGCAGAACAGAATAATGCAGCAGTGGCTCCATCTCTCACTCCTCTCCACACAGCCCATTAAATATAAAGGCAGAAAGCCCAGCCTGCAGCTTTCTAACCACTTCCATGGTGCACTACATGAAGTGTGAACACAACTCTGCCATGCTTTTTCTGTCCATCAGGTCAGCACAACTGGTGACCAAATGCACACCTAAACATTAACTCAGTAGCCTCAATCCAGAAAATCTCTATAAAACATGTAAAATGGCACTTGTACTGATAGACAAAACTGGAAAACTGGTACCAACTTTTCCCTGTGTGAAAGTAATGCTTCAGAGATGGAGGAGATTCACCTGCTCATTCCATAATACAGATTCTCTGCACAGGCCATCCAGGAACACATCCAAGTGCTTGGGGCATATGGAGGGCTGCTTTTTGTTCCCAGGGTTTTCTTAATCCTTCCATAATATAAGTTAATTTCCTCCAAAATGTTCAAGAGGAAGATGTCCACATGGAAGCCCAGAAAGTAGTTATAGAAATACTAAAAAGAAAATACTATAGAAGATATACTTGCATATCTTCATGTTGCAGTCTCAGCATTATCTCTATATTCCCACATCTCTCAGAATCACAGATGGGACCTGGAAGGTGTCGGTGTCCAACACCCCCAGAGGCACCAAGAGCTGGTTGTCCAGGATTCTGTCCAGTTGGCTTTGGGTTCTGTCCAAGAATGGAGACACCACAACATCTCTGGGCTTGGGCACTGACACAGTGAAGGAACCTCCTGTGCTGCAGTTTATGCCTGTTGTCCCTGGCCCTGTCACTGGACACCACTGAGAAGAGCTTGGCTCCATCCACTTTGCATACCTCCTTCAGCTATTTACATACACTCATAAGATCCCCTTGAGCATTTTCCAGGCTGAGCAGTCCCAGTTCTCTCAGCCTTCCCTCAAAAGAGAGGTGCTCCAGTCCCCTCATCATCTTTGTGACTATTTGCCGGACTTTGTCCAGCAGCTCTACAACCTTCTTTACTCAAAAGCACAATTCCTCTGAGTGGGACACTGCTTTCCCTCTGAAACCACAATTCTGAGTATCCCTTATCAAGAAGAAATGTATTTAGTAATTAAACCATTGACCAATATTTCTCTTAAATTCACACTGTGGCTGAAAAATAATTTTGTTCTCTGTGAGGAGGCAGTGTAACAACCAGCTCTTGAATCAGGACAGCGTAGCAACCTGGTTATTTCTCAGTACCTCTACATAACTCCCCAAGTCCCTGGGTGATCATTACAATACACAGTGTTTGCTGATGCCCTGCAGCACACAGCTGACCTAATATGCTTTTCCAGCTTGAACTTCCCTGGTTTTAAGATTAACCATGCTCCTGATTTGAGAGGATCTGTGCCATGCAAATCATCTTGTTTCACTTCAGAAAGAAAGCAAAGAAGAGGAAATGCAGCAATCTCTTTCATAGTACATTAGTTTTTCTCATAGTGCAGCAATTCAGACATAGGATTCAGGCCCAATTTAGATGTTAAAATAATAACACAAACAAGAGGAAGCATCTTGAAGCAGAACACCTTTTTAAAGTTTTATTCGTTTCTCTGTGTGTGTGCTGAAGTATTTATTCACTTCTCAAAATAATCTGCATTTTCAAGCAGGTGATTATCTCCTACCATATAGTCTTTCACAGTGTTTCAGTGTAGGTTAAACACTTGTTGCCCTGCTTCATTAGACAGAAATAACTGCTCAATGGTTGACACTTGTCCTGACTATTATCTAAATTGTCAGTCATGTATATCATAGCTAGAGGGTTTCTTAAGCCTTTTCTTGTGAAGGCAGATAAAAGGCTGAACCTGGCTATAATTTAATAATATTATATTAAAGAGATGTGTTGCACTTTATATTAAAGAGATGCTTGCACTTTTTATGTGATTTATACCAGAAGATTGCACCTATGACTGAATTAGAGCTTTCTAATTGACACTGTAAGTTGTGTGTGTAATTTGCCAGTCAAATAGCACCAGCCTGTGCTTTGCTTTTCTAAATGAGAGCATCTCTTCAAAGCAATGACATTCCTGTCAGACTGACACATCCTATAGGTTATTAGAGAGAGACCCCTTCATAGCTTTGTGTCTTCTAGCAAGCCTTGGGATACACTTTCAAGTTGCTCAGAATTACTCTGCTTGTAGAATTTTAGACCTTAAAATTTATAATAATCATCATCACCATTATGTGATCATTTATTATAATTGTAACAAATTTATTCCTATTTAAACATAACATCCCCAAAAGGGATTCAGGGAAAGGCTAAGAGAATTATTTGGCCTGAAAAAAGACTTCTTAATGAAGACTTTGGGAGGAAGATATAGCTTACCTCAAATAAGATGGTAACTGGCAAAAAGTGTGCAAGCAATGAATAGTAGCAGAACATGCAATAAGAAAGCCAAAAGAACACTCTGATATCAGAATATGCAGCACTTCAAAAGCAAGATGATTAAATCATTTTCACAGAGTGTGACACTGGGCATAGCCCCTTGCCAATAGGAAGTCACTAAGGCTGAGGAAATACTGCTTGTAAGCCAACAAATCAGATTATTCAGGTCTATTAAAAATAATTAATGCTATCATTTTCTGCTGAGTACATATTAATATTTACAGCTTGTAAGTTTTATGATAGTTTTATTGCTGGGGTCTTGCCTGATGATTCAAGGTATGAGCTGCTCAATCTCTAGTCTTCTCACTGCATAAATCACCTACTCTCTGAGCAGCACACTGGCAGACAACACTCGTGAGTTAAGTCTGTTCCCTTTTTTCACCCAGTATGGCAGTACCATGCATTGCATTGCAGGAGGCATCTTCTTCACAAATGGACAATGAAACCTTTATATACAACTCACTAAAAGACACTGTTTCTTTTTATTTCATGTTCTTTAACACTTTCTGATCTGAAACAAAACTCTGAGAGGTTCATCCATTTTGAATTCAGGAGCAACATCTTACTATAACCTTCTATTTTCACCGCAAAACATAACAAAAAACTCTATTGTCTTCCAAATTACAGTGCTTACTCACTATTTTCTCCTT
Organism: Lanius collurio; assembly: GCA_020086605.1. Taxonomy (NCBI): domain Eukaryota; kingdom Metazoa; phylum Chordata; class Aves; order Passeriformes; family Laniidae; genus Lanius; species Lanius collurio. Next base: position 28,359,473 of record JACBWW010000003.1, on the reverse strand, counting down.
TAAAAGACACCAAAAGGATTTCTTCCATTTCCTTGTCAGGTATCTACCCCCTTTTGCAAGCACCCTCTCCTCACAAGAAGGTGTATTCTGGGCCTGATTTTGCTGTTTTACAAGTATATAGGACCAGGTTCATGTCCACTATTTTTTTGGAATGACTCTGAAATGACACTTCCTTCAGAGTTAAATGCTCATTTCAAAAGAATAAACTTACCCATCCACACTTCTCCAAACTGACCAGCTCCAAGTTTCTTCACTAATTTAATTGATTCCCGTGGAATTTCCCATGCATCTTTATCCCATGGTTTTTGAGGTTTGGGACTAATACAAGCTTTTTCCAACTTTCTGCATAAGCCATCTGATTGCCCTGGTGTTTAAAGAAAAAACAAAATACATTACACTTCTGAGCCTCATGACTCAAGATAAACATGGCTTAATTGCAGGTGTGCACTAACCAGCCCACAATAATGTTCAAAATAATGAGATGCTATGATGAAAATGTAGCCTTTCTGGTGCTTTTACAAAACTTTAAGTGCCTCTGATCTGAAATTTGGCATTAAGAGACAAATTTAATAAAGAAGTATCACACACCTCTGGTTACTGTCAGATTATTAAGGGGTTTTAGTACAGTTTGCACCAAATAAATACAGTATCAGATCTTATTACTGACACTATGATGATTAAGATGCACATTGGAGTCAGGTTTGGGACCTGTATTCTGAATTTATCATTAAATTTTCTTGCAACATGATTTCAGATAGATGTGTATGCAAGCATAAGTAGGTCAACAGTATTTTTTCTCCATGCACTGACCAGCTATAACTTTTATATAAATGTTGAATAATTCTCAGGTTTTCCAGATGTGCTGAACAGCTAGCACATATATCTAACCATTCAGAAAAATTTCATGGCCACGTCCTCAGAATGGCTTTGAAAAATCACTATGTGATTTTATGTCCTACATTTCTTTGTCTTGTCTTTCTTCCCAGTTACATAAGTAAAAAACCTGTATTTTGGAGCTATCCAGCAGGAGGTTATGAAGAATCAGAAGTCAGTTTTGCAGCTAAAACACAGGTAGGCTTGTCTCTTCCTCCCATTTGTTTTTTAAAATAAATGTATACATTCTATGTGGGTGCAATTTTATTTCTTTGAAGTATTTGGAATATTTCTTCCTTTAAAATATATAATTAAGCCAATACATTTATAGGAAAAATAAAACCAGTTTCACACTCAACACCAGGTAAAGAGGACATTCACAAGTCTATAGGTATTTCTAATTATGAATAAAAAATTACCCTTAAATAAAATATTATTTACAAGGCAGACAATTCTTGTTATAGCTTTGCATCACCTTAAGTTTGATGAATTGTTTTATAAAGCTGGTCTTAATTTCACAATGGTATGCCACAGAGCAACCAGCATTAAGTCTGGTTATGATAACAACATTACTTGAGTTCCAACCAGTTTTACTTAATATTTGATAACATGCATGCCCATGTTATTTAGGAAAAAAAAAAAAACCCAAAACTTTGAAGCAAAAAAAGAAATTATTTATTTTCCTTCACAGGAAATAATGGCTGCATTCTATTAAGTAATTCACTAACCGATCTAACTTACTTTGATAATGTTTGATCATATCATTGATGTTAGGAAAAGTTATCCTTGGAGAGATGTAAAATCCTCCATTGTCTAGACTCCTGATTTTGTAGTGCTTAATAACATCACCATGGTCTGGATCATAGTCTCGTATGGAGAGAGAATAGCTGCCTGTGGATAAAGAAGGAATGATCATTAACACATAGCAAAAATCTCCAATGTCCACACATGCACAATTGAGCCTAAGAAAATCGCCATGTTGTCTGCTTTTCTTTTTTCTCCCTTATTTCCTCAAAAAGCATTTTGCAATGAGCAGGAGGAAGTTAGCCAATAGCCACCCCTGAACCAGTCACCAAAATGCTTACAGTCACACTTTCTTTTTCAATCTTATTCACCAAACTCACGTGTTCCATATTCCAGGCAACTCCACATTCAGTGCCCAGTTTTGCGGAAAGTCCCCCAGTTTGAGTAGAAGTGGCTTGGAAACAAGCCCAAGGCTGTCACTCTACTCAAACAATTTGGAGGTCAGCATTTTGAAAAAGGAAGATGCTGGTTGTCATGGGGCAGTTAGCAAAAGGATAGTTTGTACATGGCTTGAGGCATGCAGGAGGGACAGCAGATCTGTTGATCTGCTAGATCTGTTGGTCCCTAGGCAGTCCTACAGAGCCCAACATCATCTGGGATTTAAATTGGGGCAGGAGAGCGTCTACCCTTAGCTACAGCACTCTTTGTTTCTTCTACTTGTGCAATTCTTGTCCATTTTCAAAGTACAAGAAACCATCTTACCCCCTTATCTCCCCTCACACACATAGCTAGCCAGTGATACTGGAGGGTTCTTTGCCTTGCTCTCAGGACCTTATGTAGTATTTAGGAGTTTTTCTTTGACAGCTTCATTTAGGAGTTTTCAGCTGAGAGCACAATGATATTGGGCCCATTATAGAGTCATACTTAGTCAAGAATCTGCAGTAATAGGACCAAAAAAGCTACCCTGTGGAGTGGAGAGACATGATCTGCTGAAAGGCTTCATGCGTCTTCCCCTGGAGGATGCAGAGTTACAGCATCCAGCTGGAATATCCATCCAGACTACCATCAGAGTCCAGAGGCTGGGACAGGACTTCCCATGCTCTCCTTAAAGCTGAAGAGCCTGGAGACTTCACTAAACTTTTCAGCACAAAATGCTCTGTTTATAGCACAAAATTTTACTAAAAATCTTTCTGAAAAGAATCCCACTACACTGTAGAAATGAAAACCCTCATTATGCTCTAAATACAATTTTAAACTTGTAGCAATGGATACAGATCCAATAATGGAAGTCTCTAGAATGCAGCAGCTACTATTACAGTAACATGTCTTTCAGTAAAGGAGGTACAAACATTAAGAAAAGCTGCCACTTCATCCATTGCTGCTTCTTGTCAGTGTAATCACACACATACACCTTTTTTTTCCCACCCTTATCGCAACTTTGGGTGTTAGCCTGTGTTGTGGTGGACTCCCCTGGGCCCCCCTGGCCGGGTCCCTGCCATGGGACTGAGTCGCGTCTGTCTGATGTTCAAGCAGCCCGGGCTCTGATCTGGTTGGTTGTTTATCCCAGCTCCACCCCTGGTATCCCCTTTCCCCCTGTCTGGGATAAAACCAGCAGGATGGAAAGCCCCTCCCTCTTACCTCACTGGCTTTTGCCCAGGTCGGGTGCTCTGTCCCCCACAGGACAGAGGGAATAAATGACTTAACATCATAAGAGGTTTGAGCTGTATTTCTCTTCTCAACTTCTGCTTCTGGTGAGTAGCTGTCAACTAGCACTGGCTTAAAGTGGGGCTGCACAGTCGAGGAATATTTAGACTGTTTGTAAATGGTTTAAGATATTCCAAGACATAAAGAGGCAAGCTCACCACAAAATTAAGCAGCGGACAAGCTAATCCACCACCAGAAGCCTGCAACACTCTTCCCTCTTTTTCTGGTAATTTTCTCATTCTTCTCACTCCTACAGAAGTGCAGAAAATTCAGACAATAGGATGCACTGTGACTACTCCACACCCAGTGCCACCTGATGCAAATTTTTGTGTAGACTGATTTCGTGTTATCTCTATAAAAATTCCAAAGTAACCTACCCCGAACCCTACCTTTTAATGTTTCACTTTCTCTGATAAGGAAAGCTCCAGGACCATTTCCAGGAGCCAGGAGCTGTCTTTCAGCATCTTTTCGGGTTATGTCTTTGAAGAACCATCTGAAAAGTATTTCAAAGAGTTAGAACCACCTCTTTCCCCACCCACACCACCAGGGTGAAGAAGCTTGCCAGTACTTGGAGACTAGGAGAACTTACTCTTCTGTTTCCAGAGTGTTTACTTTTGCTACATAGTTGCTGGGAATGAAACCTTCTTTTCTTGTCGTCAGAGATTTTGCTCTCCACCATTCTCCAGATCTGAAAAACAGAAACAGCAGTATTCACAGGAAAGAAAAATTATAAATCGTTATTTAGGTTCTACTCTGCTGAGAGATTTGCCCAGGCTGAATAGAGAAGCAAAATCTTTCCTTTGAAGTCAAGCCCCTGAGAAGCCATTGTGTCCACTGGATGAATGTTTGGTCACTGTTACTGAGGGCAGCTGCCAACTCAGAGAATCATAGACTCAAGAACGGTTTGGGTTAGAAGGGACCTTAAAGATCATCTCTGTCATGGGCAGGGATGCCTTCCACTGCAGCAGGTTGCTCAAAGTCCCATCCAACATGGCATAACTCCATAAAGCATTTGTATTATCACATGTAAGGAAGCTCACTTATCATTCATATAGTCATGATATGAATACAAGATCAAAGCTCTGTAGAGGAAATCAGATGAGGCCAAAGAAAATCTGCAATACAACCAACATTGCCATACTTACTCCTCAATAACTTTCAGTTTTTCTCCTTTTTTGAAGGACAAGTCCTCTTCATGAATGCCTTCATAGGGATACAAAGCTACCACAATGACTCCATGCTCCTCTGCATCTACAAAAGTAGAAAGACAAAGTATGTTCACATCACTTTGCAGGCTGACATGGGCACTGCATGCAAGTGTGAGATTTCTATAGGAACATACCTTGACTGACAAACCTCTGTCCTGGTAAGAGCTGTGCTTCTGCATTTGCCTACAACAAAATATGTCTTCGGTTAAGCAGTTTTAGATCTTTGTGATGATCGTAAATTACAATTACATACTGTACAGTTGCTTTGGTATCATCCCATATGTCTTAAATTAAAAAGAAATGCTTGGATTTTCCCCCATCATTCTTCAAAATATATAATATATATATGTAAACATATATTATTTATAAGACAATATAAAAATATAGTAAGTCCCCTCTAGATTTTATGTTGAGCAGCTCAGACCTTGTGAAGGTGTGGCACAAGCTGTGGGGAGGAAGTTCACAGCTTTGGGACTTCTGCTGAAGAGGCTTTAGGTAGGGCACTTTAGCAGGACAGTTATTGCCATGTAGCTGTCATGCTAAAGAACTACAAGCATGGTTATGCCACTAAGACTGTGCAAGAAAAATAAAAGAGTAATTAAAAAAAGAAAAGGTAGTTTGTGATGTGTGTTCATTGGCTGAGAGCACACCGAGTTCACTGTGTCAGCTGGTGAGAGAGGAGAGAAGGCAGCCATTTACACCCGCAGAGTGCAGGTCCCTGAGCAAGGGCAGCCAGGAGACATAGTTTTCTCAGCACAGCAGAGGATATGGGGGGAAAAAAAGATAACCAGTCACACTGCAAATCAGCAAACCCTCTTGGTACCCAGCAGGACTCCCCTTCCTTTCCAGTGCCAGACAGCAGACACAGAACACATTAGCCTGTTCCTCCTGCAGCACAGTGCTGCTCCCTTCACCACTGCACCCTCCCATCCTTACACACCTCATGCAAGGCCAAGTAGCAGCCCTCAATGAGTAAAGCTGACTAGAGCTGGTAAAGAATCACCCATGATTACTTCAGCCTCTGAATGGAATAACCAACACCTGGATCCCATAGATATTAAAAATCCAACACCTATGCTTTTAAAAACAGATCTAAACTACTTCAGATTTTCTAATGTCATCTAGCATTCTTCTACAGACATAATTATATCTCCTCAAGTGTTGCCAAGTTACTTTTTTTTATGCAGAAAACATTTTTTTATGACAAACATAAAGTAGCAAACCACCATGTTTTAATTTTTATTCCTCTAGGTACTTATTCATTGAGGGTGTATTGCACAACACTAAAATCCCAGTTGTGGATTAATGATCATTTGAATTTCTCCACGCATATGCTTTGGATTGAAATTTAAGTTATGCCAGTCATGCTTTGTTCTTGCTACAGGAATTCTCTCCTGAGACTATCTACTTACTGGCCTTTGCTGTTTATTGGACGTTGGATCCCTCACATAAATAGTTCGTTCAGTTTTACGTACTGGTTGATTCTTCAAATCTAGCCCATCTCCATGCAGATTCTCTTTCCTTTTTGATTTTATACATCCCATATTTCCTGTTGAAATAAAAAAGGTATTAAACAAAATCATTGTGCCATAAACCAAGCCCTTTCCCGTGAAATCATCTGGGCTACATAGTAAAAATATGCTTCCTTTTCATATACAAATAGTTCATGGGAAAAACCATTGAAAGTTAGGCCCACACACCGACAGCTCTTTTCTGCTGCAAAGCAAAGAAACGACCTTGTCTCAACCCACAGATGAAGTAAATAGTTATTTACCATTTCCACATCTTCAGATTTCATATTTTCTCCTCAATCTACCCTTTCCTGCCCAAAACCCTTGTATCTTTCTGATACTTCTCTGAACTTTGGAATAGATATAACAAAAATGCAATTATTGTAGCGATAGCTTTTATCTGTATATTTTGAAGAAAAGACTGTTTTGGAAGACATTGAAAAAAATTCTGGTCCAAATTATGAGAACTGCAGCTGGAACTAGCAATGCCTGCATCTCCCCACTTAATTTTGCAGATGCCAGTCTAGCAGGGAGCTCTGTTTGATTCAAGTACCAGCCTCACATGAGGCTGATGACTTGTGCAGTCCCAGCTCCATGGCAGACACTGCTACTGTGACCTTCAGTAATGCACCTCCTTGTTCACACACGCACGTTACAGCAGCCTAAAACAGCCAATGTGTGTGCCAGTGATGGCAAATCTCCACGCAAGTATTTCTTTTTCAGTATAATTTAGAAGGCTAATCCTTCTCTCAGGATGTGCATCCATGCTAAATCAGATGAGATACAGCTGTTAGCATCTACATGACTGGAACCTGACTGCTAATCCCATGATACAATTACACAGTACTCCAGCAAATATATATGCAACATTATCTCTACATTCCTCCCTCTGAGGAGAGTAATTATACTTACTCTTCAAAGAATCCACTATGAATGCTTTTCAACCCTCTACTTCCTTCATCTCTCCCTCCTTTCAGGTCAGTGCTCTAATGCTAGGTTCACAGTCACATTTTCCCTTGCAGGCAAACAGTCTCACTCCCCCCCTGCCCTAATTAATCTTTAAAGCTAGTTCTTTGAACAACAATGTAAAACCTAAAATAAGGGCTCAGAGCAAACACGGGCTCAAGTAAACAAACAGCTGGAGAAGCTAAAGCAGATTGTAACACTCTCATCTCACTTTTACCTTCATTTCTAGGATAGAAAAGGTCATAGTAGTGAAAAGGTGAAGTAGTAGTAGAAGTGTTCACTGGTAGACACAACTGTTTCAATGGGACAGTGCTTTACATCCCTGCAGGTACAAATATTAACCAGACTGGTCTGGGTTCATATTAAGATTCACACTTTTGTAGCAATACCTATGATAAACACAGTCTTAACTGATTACAAAAATAAACCAAGGCAACAAGCAGTCCCACATAGCAAGTCTCAACTTCCAACATGACCTTCATTTAATGTCCTATCCTGCCACTGAGGAAGCACTACATAATGATTCATGCACTGTCCTACCCACAGTCTGAGTGTTTTCTTCTAAATATTCCTCTCCTATCATTTCTGCAAATTATCTGTCACCTACTGCCAACAAGTCTTGGATGCCCCTAAGATTTCAGCAGTGATGGCGTGAACTGTGGTACCGGTTTAAAGCAGCATTAGAACCCATTGCTCCCCTTCTCGACTTCTCTTGAAATAAAAGGAATCCTACAGAAAGTCAATAGCCACTGACCAGGCAGAGAATAGAATTTCCTCTTCTTGAGTGTCAATATTTCAGTGTTCCCATACTTACTTGAAAGCATTGGAGCACATCTTCATGCAGGAGCTTCCCTTAGAAGCAGATAACTTTAATGATGAATTTTAATGCTTTAATTTTTTAATGCTTAGCTCTATGTGGGTTAAATACTAGTTGTTTTGCAATACTGAGAAGGATTTTAAAATGTATTTTATTTATTTATAAATGGGTACGTAGACAACTTGTTCTGTCATTAATGGCTCATAGGAAATTTCTGTACACCCACAGGCAGACTGGTGTTTGCAAACTCACCCTAGACATCAGGAAGCCTAGTGTTTAATTACCTGCTGTATCTGCAAGATCAGGTATTTATCCACTTATCTGCTAACCTTTTTGCTCTTCAATAGTTCTGCTTCTACAGAACAAATAGCTGAAGTGGAGGGCATGAAGTAATTTGATCTTAGTTGTCAGCCAAAAATCCTTTTCCCTATTCCTGTAAGAAAGCTGAGCACATATTTAGAGACTGCAGCATGCCCAGTGCCAGTGTAAACTCAGAGAAAAGCATTACTACTCAGATTTTTTTCCTGCGGCTGAAAGCACATGAACAGCTGTAAGTTAAACCTGCTGTGAGGCTGCACTGATAAGGTCAAGGTTGGCATTTGTTCATGACAGTAACAACAACCAATCAGTAATGCCTATGTAAAGATGCTTTGAAATCACAAGGAAGTTTACTTGATGTCATGGGAAATCACACAAATACAGTTTGTGAGAGAACTCTTGCGATGGCTTCAAACAAAGAGAAGGTCCTGAGCCTCATCATAAGAACTGTTTTTTCAGGGTTCTTTTCCTCATGGAGATGGAAGTCCATACTCTCCACAGGACTTAGCTAGTTCTACACGAGCAAAAAGCCCCAACAGTTGGTGCTGAAGCCCATAGCTGGTTCAAGGGGGTTATTACCCCTTTTACTGCAGTATAAACCCAAGGATTGAACATTGAGTAGGAGCCAGTCCATAACAAGAGTTTACCTAAAGGTAAGCCCCACACTGCATCCTCCCAAAGCAGCCCCACTCTTGCATTCCAGTTCTGATCCACAACACGGATTTCAGCTTAGCATGTGGGCAGCTACTTCAGGAGTGGGATCCTGACCTAACTAAAATGCCAGTGCAGGGAGGGGGAAGTTCATTCATGCATAAATAAAATATTTCACTTGGTGTAAAACATTTATTTGCCTAGTGCTCTGTTGCTGTGTCACAAGGAAGTATTTTGTGCAGATAAACAGAGAAAGAGAATACAGTAAGCAAAGAGCAATACAGAGAGCACAGCATCACTACAAACCAAACTCCATTATTCTTCATCAGAGACTAAAATAATTTATACATCAGAGAAAATGCTGCCAGTTTCTACTCAGATGTTTCCCATTCCAACAGCTCTGCAATAGAGGAGACAGTACTTCATATTCATGCTTTTCAATTATTGACCTGTCCACACATCTAGACATGAATGATAAACACTGAAATAAAAGAAATTCTATTTAACATGGCTGCTAATCTTTATAAATCAGTATCTTTTAACAAAGAGCCTACTGTTCATGGCTAAAAGGTACACACAAGTACTTAGGTTAACAACTGCAGCATGGTGACAAAAAAATCTAACTTTAGGCACCCTTCAAAAAGCCATAGGGGCATCCATAAGGGCTACCACACAGACTCCCTGCAGAAGGTTTTTCGAATACACTGATTTTGATGTCTACATTTGCCTTGAACTTTCCCTCTGAATCCCTATTTCATCTTGCTACTACAGCACTTGGGTGTTAATTCCAGAATGGTTTGGGGGAGTGGAAGTCATAAACTAATGCAGCATTTTTCCGGGGCTAATAGCTGCTGTCTGTCCCCAAAGTAGAATTGCTTTACATTCCTTTTTCTACACTTCCAGCAGAGTAATGTGTCAAAAGTCACAATACTTCCTACTGCAAGCAGCCAAGTTTCGTGTGACCACCATCTGTCCATCCCCCATCAGCAGCATTTGAGGTTTCATTTCCTCCTAGTGCTTACCCTTTGTATTATCTACAAAGGTGATTTCATTTTTCTTTTGTGTTCACAACCATTCTCTTCCTTGTGATTTTGTTACATATGACATATACAGTGCACATTAGAAATTATTTCCTAAAAAATCCACCTGACCTGTCTGGTCTTTTCTTGATCAAAGTCATGTCTTTATGAAAATTATTCTCAAATCTTCACAGATTATACTTTGGCTTTTCCAACAATAAAGTAACCTTTAAAATAATTCAAACTACAACACTGAGCATATAAGCTCTATTTTATCAAATAAATATGTATTTTATTCAATAAATACTTGTTATTCAAAAAGTCAGTAATCATGTATCTAAACACCAATGCTCCATACGGGTTAGGGTTTTAACAGATATATATGTAAGTATTTTAACAGGTACATAAGTAAAATAAATTTGTATTCAATTAAGTACAAAGTAAACTCTTCAGGCACAAATTTCTTATGCATAAGAATAAGAAAAAAAATTAAGACCATCAGCTTACACTGAGTCTTCAATATTGCTTCATATTTAAACTTCTGAACCAAAGAACAGGAAGTGACTGTTTACAACTATATATAAAAACTCAACTGGTTTCACACCTGGAGCTTTAAAGCAGTTTAGAGAGCAGAGGAGTAAATAGTTTTATTTTTAGTACCTCTTCCAAAAATTGAGAATAATAAATTTGCCCTCCTCTGTTTTATGTATTTGATTCTGGCCTCTAATGCCAGTTGATTTGATGCTACTTCGCAATTTGTACTCAGAGTGATGCCTTCATCAGATCTCCTGAACTCCTGTGCATTTCCCTCAAGATGAAGGCAGAAGTGTCTCAAAACTCAGAGTAATCAACTTAGATTAAAACTGCTGGGTAGGAAGGATCATATGCCTGTTCTGCTCAAGCACACGAACACCTGCTTTCTCAGAACCTCATCCTTCAATCAACTGTTCAAATTTATAATTCCATGGGGAAAAAATGGGAAAAATCTTTAAAATAAGGACTGCCTTTACCTTACAGTGCTTACTTCTACTTCATGTTGATCTGCTTCCACATCCCCTGTGCTACCCGAGAGTTGCAAGGATCCCCTTTATCTCTGTTATTGGGGCTTTGAGGAGGACCATTTCTGGGAAACCTGGGTTCATTTCTGACCCATCATCACGTGGCAAAGCAACTGACAAGGAATACAGAGCAGGAGTTTAACTAGAGGTAGTAAAGCTCAGCAATGGCTTATCAGCACTGCTCTACATATATTTGTGCCAGTGAAGATTTGCCACTAGACCAGAGTGAGAATAAGAGGGACAGAAAAAAATTATTTGTCCTTACGAGCAATGCAAAAGCATCAACTGGAGAGCAACTGAGGAGAAGTGGTTTCCCGTTCCTTGCCAGTCTCAAAAATGATGAGATTTGAGCTTATTTGAGTTCAGTCTTATTCCTGTACCTGCAATTCACCATATACTTCTATAGCTATATATGAATTTAATAATATATAATATTATCTATAGATACATATTTCAATTTTACTGTAAATCCTGACTGACTGATAACTTTCATCAAATTAGACTCATGCAAATACAGAAATCTGGGGTCAGCTTTCATTTTGAGCCTGTTTCACTTCCTACATCTTGTTTTCGCACTGGCAATTAACTAGGGGAACTTAAGCAGTTTCTTGGTCCTTTGCCTTTCTGTTAAAATGGTTGTGTACGTCTGTCAATACTTGCCTCATGTATTTTAATACCTTTTTAAATTTAGCTTATTTCAGTAGGTTTGGATCACCTCATCTGTGTTTCCCAAATGGAATTTATCCCTTATCTGATACACATACACGTGGGTGTCCACACACAGGAGCACAAATCACCACGTGTTCCCTGCAACACATATGAAAATGAGCATGGATAACCTGAATCTACTCAGGGTTTGGCTATGACAGACTTGCTCTGTGTAGACTCCCACTGCTCCTGAGATGTGAAAAGCTGTAGCCCAGCTGCCAGCATTTAAAAGGAAATGGAAAAATAATGGGGGAGATTCTTTTAACTGCTTTAATCTTCTTTGTGGAAAAGGTGAGACAAAGCTCAAATAATGTTTTGACATAGATATCTATATAAACAGGTGAAAAAGAGAAACAGATTATTCCCCAGTGTAACCAACATTACTGTGGTGGAAAAGTATGCAACAAGCACGTTACTGTGAAACTTCCTCAAACCTGGTCTCACTTCAATCCCTCAAATTTGTCAAGGGTGCATATCTGTCGTAGCAACATAACGTAGCTATCTAGTTTATCAACCATGATTAGAGCAAAGGACTACAAATTACTCCCTGGGAAAGGCAGACCTGTTCTAGGCAGGAGAGTCACATTGCACAAACTCAGAAGAGAGTTTGCCATGCTCCATTTTTAGAGAGATTAATTGGTGATGGTGGGAAAGAACAAGATATTATTGCTGAAAGGCTTCAGAACCTCATTCCGCTTGGCTTAGAAGCTGTTAAGTCCCAGTCTTAAAAATGTTTTGGAGACAATAATGGCATTTAGCCCTTCATCCTCTTGGGAGATTAGGAAGAAGTCAGATCTTTTTCAGCCTCTTTTCAAGGTTTTAAAGACCAAATGGAAAAACCTCAGTTTTTTCCATTTCCACTGGTTATCCCAGCAGCCCTTCTCCTCATCTGTTTCACTTTGAAATCATTCCTCTTAAGTACAGGAGGCTGGAGCTGCCCAGGTGTTTCAAGATGATTTTCAGCAATGCCTTGAAGCAAATAGTATGAAGCAAATAGAAATATACTATTTCTTCCATCTATAGAAATACATCACTCAGTAAATACCAGAAATTAATTTATGATTTTCCCACTTTCATCACATAGGCCTTTTATAATCAACTGGCCATCCAATAAGACATCTAGGTTTGTCTCATTTTTCATAATGACAAACTATTGTCACAGCAGACTTTCCTATCTCCAGTGGCATTCTCTTACACCCTGATATTAAATTTCTCCCCATCATTTTCCCAGACTATTCGTCATGCATGATATTCTCAGCCACCTGTGTGTTTCTAATGCCTCTTAATGTCACAAGGGGCCTCATATTTTTTCATTGCAAATGAAAGTATTTTTAAAAAGTCTCAATATAATGCTAACGTAACACCAGGCAACAGAAAGTGGTCCTGCCAAGAGACTGGTAGTGGTTCCTGTCTGCTGCACTTCCCCCTGTTCTGCTTCTTTCACAATTCCTTCCTTAGCAATTGAGACCAAGACAAATTCTACTTTGTCCATGCTATCTCAGATTATTTTTACGCTTTCCTACATCAGTTACAGGAAGTATCACTGTAACACCTTCATGCTCCCAAACATCTGCATTCCTATTATATCATAAATCCATCCCATTTCAACTTCCTCTGCAATGCTCAGTTTTGAGCCCCGCACCAGTATTTCTGCCTCTCCTTCTCAGAGCCCCGATTCCCAATATAAATGCACAAATATCTAAGTCCAACTAAATGAATCTGGTTGGCAGACACCTTTCCTTCTCATTGAAATTCTCACCACTCACTCCTCCACCCTTTGGTGTCCTGTTTTTCTTTCCCACATTTGCCTTCATATTGAAATGAGGGGTTAGGACTCTGCAATATTCATAACTCAAGTCTACTTCCTCAAAACAAAAATTCAAGTTACAGCAGGGCCGAAAGGTGTGCTGCCATACAACTGTACTGGAAGTGGACTGTGTGTTAGAATCAACAGAATGGTTTGCTTTGGAAGGGACCTTCGAGACCATCTCGTTCCAAGCCTCCTGCTGTGAGCAAGGACACCTTCCACTGGGCCAGGTTGCTCAGAGCCCCATCCAACTCAGCCTTGAACACTCCCAGGGATGGGGCAGCCATAGCTTCTCTGGGCAACCTGTGCCAGGGCCTCACTGCCCTCACAGTACAGACTTTCTTCCTAATATCTAATCTAAACCTGCCCACTGTCAGTTTAAAGCCATTTCCCCATGTCCTATCAGTCCATGCCCTTATAAAAATAAGCTCTGTTGTAGGTCCCCTGAAGGTACTGGAAGGCTGCTCCCTGGAGCCTTCTCCAGGCTGAACAGCACCACCCCTCTCAGCCTGTCTTCACAGGACAGGAGAAGTCATACAGCAAAAATCCCCCAGCAGTTGACATAAGAACCAAAAACTTTTGATGAGATAAAATATCTGGAGTTGCCATACTGATGCTGTATTGATGTGTTTCTGGAAAAGGCAGACCCATACTGAGCAGCACAATCATACCATATCATATAACAAAATCCCTTTTTTACTATAATCCCCCATTTAATTTTTTTTTTTTTTTTACTGACTAGATGACTTTTTAGCCATGCCCTAACCAACGTGAACTAATGAACTGCTATATTAAATGGCAAATAAGTGACTTAAGATATCACATCTCAAACTTTCAATAGGAAGAAGTGCTTTGGTAAAACTAATTCTATCAAAGTAAACCATTTTCTCTATTCAAATGGCACTTTCCAACCTTTGCCTGTCTTGCCTTTAAGTGTCCAGGGAGAGGGTAACTTTATTCACTGCTTGGCTAAAATACACAGTCTTTGCTGGAGCTCATAAATGACAGCATAACACATATAATAAATATCGTCATAGTTGATGACATGAAAGGTAGCGGGACATGAAAGGAGTGGGAATCTTTGGCCAAGAAAAAAAAAATGTTCTATCTTTCTGTAAATTCACTACAGTTTTTTTCCAGATTAGTTAAAAGCTTGGTTTCATGCAGGAATTTCGGCAGTGGTTTAAAAAAGGCACATTAAAGTAAATGAAGATCAGCAAGAAACATTGAAAATAATGACACTGTGGTAGTATAATGATTTTAGAATGCTTTCAGAAGGATGAAAATAAAATTCAGAAACAAAACATCACATTGAAACTAAGTGGAATTTGTACAAACTACTGATCCTTTTTTATTCAATTGAAGAAAAAAATTACCAAAATACAAGAAAGCTAATCCACAAAAGATTATAATTTTGCTAACAGCGCATAATAGACTTTATATATTATGAAAATGCTCCAGATTCATGTAGTCAGTATTTTTGGCACTAATTTTAAACCACGTCTTACATTAAAATAACATCTGTTTTCTGACCTTATAATACTTGCTTCATTTTATTACAATCATTTGCCTCAACTGCATCATCCAGAATTTTGAATCAATATCAACAATGAATTAATTCACTTTGCCAGCCCTCAGGCAACCACATCTTCCATTTCCTCAACTTTTTTTCCACTGTACTATATCTTTTGAAGATAGGGGAAAAGGTCAAATAACATCTTAATTTGACATAGCAGAATAAATACTTCTATCACATTCTTCAAAAGGATCATATGACATGGAACAGAAAAGCTGTGCCAACATGTTAACCATCTTAAAGAAAAGGTTCCCAAATACCTTAAAGACTTAAAAGTGTAATGCAAACTATAAGTAAAAATGTCATTTTCTTGACTGGTAAAAACCCTCAGTAATGACAAACAGCAGCTTCATATAACCCAATCTCCATTTCCAAATGAAAATTTGGCCAAACCACTACACTGAAAAGGATCAACATTCTTCCTAACTATTAGGAAGTGTCCCAGTCCAGCTAGAAAAACCCCAAGGACTGCATCTACTTTCCAAGTTGAGTGTATCTATGACTCACATACCCTTTTTTTTAGCTTTAAATTGATGACTTTGGCCAATAATGGCAGTGTGCTAAATCTTCAGTAGTCCATATTTGCCCTGCACTTTATGTATGTTTGTGTCACTAGGATAAGGATCCTGCTCCACTCCTTTTTTTAGTGATTGGAGCAGTTACTGAGGCATAGGAAAATGAGAAACTACCCCAAAAAACAAGAAGGTGTTAGAGCAAGGTCCAGGAGTAGCCCAAAGGTCTTCATCCTCAGAACAACTGACATGATGGAAGGACATTACAAGCTTCATACATTTTCTTTGGAGAACATAGATCTGGGAACTATCCTTCCTCTCTCCCAACAGTACTTACCCAGCTATTCACCCTACCCTTCTCCTTCATAGACAAACACTTTGCCTCCCAAAACAAGGTGCAGTTGAGAGGTGTGCAACCAGAGCTTCTGTGTCAGTCCAGAAGAGCTGGTTCATGCCCACAGCAGCTTTACTCAGGTGTTGATTTCAATATAGTGATCAATGTATTGGAAAGCAAAGGCACAGCCACATCAATCATCTGAGTATTACTGTGCAGTGCCCCACGCCTGCATTTACAACATGACACAGGAAAGAGAAATGAGAGCTTCTCCCTGTTTTCACTGAGTCTCAGAAGACAACATGGGACAAAGTGAGCAATTTGCTAACTTGTAATGAGTTTGGGAAATCATCACCAGGCTGCACACCAGTCTGCCCTCTCCAGAAGGTGCAAAGGAAGGTAGATTTGCAGGTAGCAGCTGATACTTGAAACCTGTGTCTCCTTCAAGTGAGGCAGCCTAATGCTCAACCTTCACACGCCCGGGCAAATGTATTGATGGGACTCCTGTTGAAACAAATTATTAATAGCTACTGTGACTAAGGGGAGAGGATAGTTATTTATGAATGTGGCCTTCAACTAGTTACATATGTTGTTGGCAATAAAGACTGTTTTGCAGATGTGCTCTCCTGCTTTGAAGTGTGCCAGTAATACAAACCCATTGTTATATTGTAAATAGAATGTAAAGATCATGAACAGCATGAAATTATCACAGCATAAAACCATAGAATTGTTAAAGTTGGAAAAGACCTCCAAGATCATCAAGTCCAAACTATGTCACCAACTGCCACATTTAGAGAGGTATTTTGAATGCTTTCTGGGATGGAGATTCTGCCACTGCCCTGGGCAGCCTGTTCTAACACCTGACCACACTTACAATGAACAAATTTTTCCCAATTTCCAACCTAAATCTCCCCTGGCATAACTTGAAGCAATTTCCTCTTGTTCTGTTGCTTGCTCATTGGAGGAAGAGATCAACCCCTACCTGGACACGACTTTTTTTCAGGACACTGCAGAGTGATAAGGTCTCCCCTGAGACTCCTTTTCTCCTGACTAAACAGCCCCAGCTCACTTAGCAACTCCTCACAGGACTTGTGCTCCAGACCTGTCACCAGCTCCATTGCCCTTCTCTGGACTTGTTCCAGCACCTCAAAGTTCTTCCTGTAATGAGGAGCCTAAAACTGAACACAGGATTTGAGGTGTGGCCCCACCAGTGCTGAGTACAGGGGAACAATCACTGCCCCAGTCCTGCTGGCCACACTGCTGCTGATACAGGCCAGGATGCCATTGGCCTTCTTGGCCACCTGGGCACAGGCTGGCTCGTGGTCAGCTGGCTGCTGACCAGCACCAACAGGTCCTTTTCTGCCAAGCCACTTTCCAGCCTCTCTGACCCCAGCCTATAGTGCTGTGTGCAGTTGTTGGGACCCAAGGGTAGCACCTGGTATTTGGTCTTATTGAACCTCATAAAATTGACCTCAAGCCATCAATCCAGCCTGTCCAAATCCCTCAACATGCCAATAAAAAATGATGGATAACAGCAAATTCACAGCCAGCAATCCCTGATGAAGGTTTTGAAGGTGGTCTCATAGAAAGTATGCCACTTCTCCTTTGGGTTTATCTTCTGATTTCAGTGTGTTTAATGAAAGAGAGAAATGGGGAACAGAACATTAGGGCATA
Source organism: Lanius collurio (assembly GCA_020086605.1). Taxonomy (NCBI): domain Eukaryota; kingdom Metazoa; phylum Chordata; class Aves; order Passeriformes; family Laniidae; genus Lanius; species Lanius collurio. Next base: position 28,341,993 of record JACBWW010000003.1, on the reverse strand, counting down.
TTAGCTTTTGTTCTTTCAAATTCAGGTAACTATATCCCCAGGGAATAAATAAATTTTTACAAACCTTACCTGGTTTTATGCATTCTGCAATCCGCTTTCAACATGGATTATGACAGTTATGGCTAAATCAGGGCAGAATGACTTCTGTGTCAATGGATCCTAACTGTAATAACCTTGCCAGTGTGTAACTCATATTACTTTGCTTCATGCTGTATTTGCCATTCTGCTTCATTGGTCAGAGGGCTTCTTTATCTGCTGTCAATTCCATTTTTGAATGCTGCTATGTACTCATGACTAAACTTGCAACTAAAACATAGCATTCTTGTTATAATAGCATCATATTATGTCCTGAGCATATGTCCAAAGCACTGAATTTCACAGAAGAGAAACAGATTTTTCAGTATCTTCAAACACCAGCATACATTTATCATTAAAAAAGTTAACTTCTCCAGCAGACTGTATTGTGTTTCATTAGCTACACAGCACTAGATATACACAGAACTCTCCCGGAACATAGGACATCATAATATGTATGTATATATGTACATATTATTCAAGTATGCAATATGGATTCAAGAATGAATTCTATGCTCAGATAAAAATTTGGGGTTAAATTCATGTTCATGCTGACGTGAGCTAACGCTCAGAGCCCAGTTCCTCCTGAAAGTTTGCAAACATTGGACATGTTTGCTCAAGTTGCAAGAGGATATTGCAAGAGTTCTCAAAAAAAAAAAAAAAGTCACTGTCAAATCTAGTGCCACTAAATTATACTGGCAGAAATGAAATTCTTTGCTGTTTAATCTTTACAGGGATATTAGACCAGCATTCAGCACTAACTGCTGGAGTACCCACAGGAGGAACCACGTGGTCTTGTTCTCACTGTTGTTAAGTAGCAGAATCTCCCTTAACTTCAAGGGTGTAAGAACATCCTCCAGGTTCTGGCACTTCACAGAAGACTATTTATAACTCATTTATCTTACTGAATTTTAAACTCTGTGTAATTATATTCCTTCAAGGTCACGAATCTAAACTAGGAATGTACGGGTTGGTTTCTCACCCAGCTTAGTAACTGTTTCAAGCAATTATTGCAATTTGGCACATGTGGAGTGGCACTAAAGGATATCATCTGAACTGACAGTTTGCCACAAAAAAAGATAAATAGAATTAAAACAGTTCTATGACTAGCAATTTTTGGAGGTTTTTAGATTAAGTCCTTGAGATCAGAAGGTTTTTTAAATAGATACAAGTAGACTTCTCTTAAGTCTACCAAACATATCCTGAAGTGCTGCAAAATGTCACAATTCAAGTCTGAAAAACCTGTCATGTAAAGAGGGAAGCACGCTCTGACTAAAGTCTTGCGAAACTACATGCTCAAGCTGGGGTGGCAGTAAGAGTGTAAAAGGAAATACCTCACTGAAGGAAACATGTCCCTGAATGAACATGAATAAGAATTCACATCCAAGTTTCTAAGCATGTTTTTCGCATTTGTTGCACACACAAGCATGAATAACCAAAATTAGAAATATTTTATATGCTTTCCATTTTCATAGAGGAGTGAGAGTGAGAATCTGGAAGCTCTCTTCTAAGGAAAGCCTGTAAATACCTGGTGTGAGAGTTCCCTTGACTGCTCCTGCTTCAAAGAACTGGATACCTCCAATTTTAAACAGAGGTATGTCTTTGCAGATGATCTTTCTCAAGGGCAAGAATGAACTCTTTCCCACCTTACCAGGACACATTTATGCAAGTATATTAACTTGATTAGAGTTCTTTTATATTTGAAAGAAATTATTCCATACTAAACAGAAGATCTGACTAAGGGACTCATTTAAAGATTTATGCTGCATTTCTTCAATACGTTAATTTATTTCATTTTCAAAAACTGATTAATAATTTGACTTCTGCTACTATTTTAACTTTGCCTTGATATTTCTTGTTTTCTCCCTCTAAAAACAACCAACATTTTTGTATTCACAATATATCACTAATGGATTGTGCAGCACTTAGTATTTTCTGCTGTTTCTAGTCCTGCTAAATGGTCAATCAATAGCAGATGAAGACGTAGCAGTTACAACCATAGCAAGTTTCCCTTAACCAGGCTCTGATCCTGTAAGTCACAGCACACAGTTTTCAGGAGCTCGAAGACTTAGGAGACTCACACCAGGACTTTCTGCACAAAGGGCAGGACATAAACCTTAAAAAGTAGGCCAGCACTCACAATAATTCTAGCAGAGGTAGAGTCACGGTAAACTGGAGGTCTATGACAATAATTATATTCACATTAAATACTGCAGACTGCAAGAATTTCACAGCACTATTATTACAAAAATACTGGCTGCTCATTAAAGTTTATAACCTTTGTAACTCCACATTACTCAAGTATGCAGCTCACAGGCAGGACATGCGATTATGCTATGCTTCAAAAAACTGCCTTAGACTGTGCACAAGCCCCAGTGTTTAAATGTGACTTCAGCACTTAGGGCCCATGCTGCTAACTTTCAGAGCAAGAACTAAAACCAAATCAGTGTTCGCAATGGTTATCCAAGTTTGTTTCAGTTTATCAAGTTTGTTCCAGACAATAGAAAACATATGAGAAATGTTGTAGGAGAGGAGGTCAAAATCTCTAAGAAGTCAGAATTGGGGTTGATATTGAGAAATAAATTATGCAGGAAGACTGCAGAAGCAAACACAAAAAGAGAAAAAATAATCAAATAAGAATGCAAAGGATAATAACTAATTGGGTAGAGACCATTATAGTGCCTAGGAAAGCATATGTTCTCAATCAGCATGACAAGATAGAGAACATGTAATAAACATACGTACTCTGTGCTCAAAGGAAAAATTACTTTCCTGTGTCATACCGTACAAACCACCTGCTTTCATTGCAGGAGGAGGGAAAAGGACCTTTCACTCATCCAAATCTAGTCCAGTACATATGATTTGAATAAACTACTCAAATGCGTTTTTAACACTTGCAGCTGTTCTTAATGCTCCATTAAGAGTAAAAGTACCTTACCTGAAGCACTTTTCTCCCACTTGTTAAGTCTACCAGCCAAAACCCTTTTCTGCTGGTGCCAGCTCCATAGAACTAGGTTCTTCTAAGCTTGCACTGCCTCCTCAAAGCTAAATTTCTTACCTTTCACTTTCTGTGGGGTCGGTGTACAGGGCACACCAACACCAATGAGCACAGAACAGCAATCCTGGAGCAAGAGCTGTTGTCTCAGCACCACATCCCCACAATACCAAGCCTTGGTTTCTTCTCCACAGGCCAGAACATATGCCAATAAACCCCTGCTCTGCTTCCCTGAATCAAAGGTGTTTACAAGGAGGGTCAATGCTGGCTCAAAAACCTTTTACATGTGCCACTACACAGCACACAAAAACCTGCATGCAACAGAAATGAAACTTGACTAGGGAAGGTCAAAGCAGCATCACAGAAAGGCAGACAAAGGGGCAGGGGACAATCCACACGACCATTTTCAAGACAGAAACTCCTTTTAAGTCAGTTTGAGGTCACAATTTTAAACCAGACGTGTCAAACAGCAGTTAGCTGTCTCTAAAGATCAATTACACCTACATATAAATTATACTCTATATCGGTTTAAATCTTGGCCCGATATTTGCCACCGCCGGACTTCTTTAAGGAGAGACGGGACTATCACGTTTTAAGAGTGATTTATTACTGAGATAATAAACAAGGCATCAGTCCCAGAGGTGTGGGGTCAGTAACAGATCGCCATCTTTCCCAGGACAGTCACGAGTTTGCAGGTTACCTGGCAATTTATAACTTTCTAATCCAATAGGTGACTAAAACGACAGTTTGTTTAGAATTTATGACCTATCGTGTGTGACCTCTACCATTACGAAGCCACCGTCTCTTGTCTAGTAATTTTCTTTGTCACGTAGGCATGCAACATTTGAATCTTTAGCTTAAACTATATAAAAACATATCCCTGTACTTAAAATCCACCACCAAAAACACCCAGTGTAACTTCTTGATTTATAGCTATGAAAACAAAAGTGTACAGCTTCCCCAGCCAAGGGTCATAAATCTCTGCTAATTAAGCCAGGCCCAGTCTTTTCCAGGGTTGCAAATCAAACCCTTTAACTACTGCAGGGGTTTATTTTGCTTTGATTCCCACAACTCTACATAGAAGAGTCTTGCTGACCACCTACAGAAGTAAAAAGTTGCCCTTAAACAAGGCCCTGCCTTAAAATTCTTTGAAGACCATGTCAGGACTGCCAGGTTGGTAGTCCACTGCACTTCACATCTCTTCGAGAGTCTGGGGGTACATATTCCTGGATGAGTATTCCCTGATAAGGTAACACAAGTAGTTTACAAATGATAAATGGAATATGAAAGGTGCTGAGGCTTACTCTTCCAGAGAGGGAAAAGAAAATTTGCTGCAGATGTCTAAATCAAGAGATGAAATAAAGAGTTTATACCCCCAGTCCTAAAGATGAAGCTGAGAGAAAGAAACAGCAGAATGATATTGGCAAAAAAAAAGAAAAAAAAAAAAAGAATGATGGGAGAAGAGAAAAAGGAAACTGTGGAAGGCAGTACTCCTGCAGTAGGAAAAAGAATGAAACACAGACTTTTCCAGGAAATTGGGGGAAAAGCCCCAAACAAATAGCACATTATTACTAATGAAGACATTTGAAGCACTGTGGGTCAAGGACCTATTTGGAAACACTGGTAAGCATTACGGCAGAGAGAGGGGAACTGCTCCCAAGGAAATTTAGCAGGAGATTTTGAGAAGAGGCAAGCTCTCCTGGTCAGGCATAGTGAGACCACTGCTGTGTACTATTGCCTGTCTAGCAGAAACCAACAATCAGGCCATCCACATCCCAAGAGAAATGAGCTTAGAATTCACCTCAGTACGACTTGGTGCTTTTCCACTGGTGCCAGGACAGCCCCTGCAATCTCTCTCAAAGCCAATGCAGATACAGCTGGACAGAAAAAGCATGACAAGGTGCCACACCAGCAATACAGCAGAAGAGCTGCTTAAAAGGCAGGTTTTCCAACACCCCTCATGGGCTGCAACACTTCCTCCAGCCTTTGCACAGTTTAGCACATCTTTTGCAATGGTAAGTCTGGAGTTACAACACTGTACTTTGAATCCCATTTGCACATTCTGCTACATCACATTAGCACATTCAAATGACTCTTGCAATGTATTTTGAACAAATTGAACACAGAACATCCCATATAGGATTTCCTCTTTCTCCTGCCCATCCCCTTCCTGTTTGTTTACCAAAAACTTTCACTTCCTCAGTCACACCAACACCAGCTCTGGGGATCTCTTAACCCTCGTTCTCCGGTTCTTGTCCACTCACACCTGAATCACAGCTCCCTAGGGCATTTAGTACTCACTGAAGGGTTTTAAAAATCCATCAAAACATATAAGGTAAGGCTGGGGCTGCCCTGGAGAAAACCGTTTTCTGTCCACTGTATCTAATGAATATAAACCTCATGATTCTGGCAAGGGATACTCGAGCAGGCAATTTCAATATGTGCAATAGGTATGCTACTGGATATGCTACTATGGTACAGATCTTTCCCTACTCAGTTGATACTACCAGGAAATATTCTCTTTTTCTGAATACAGTAGAACTTAGTCATAGGTCAGACCTACTGATTTATAAATGTGTTACCACAACACAGGAATTCACTCAAACATATTCTTTAACTTTTGGTATTTATTTTTGTTCTAAGCCCCTTGTACAGTCATACACAGAAGGAGAAAACCTGCTTAGCAGCCAAACTTACTTCTGTACTAATTTCTGTGACACCATATTGCTTCAGTTTGAACCTAAGATAAAACCTGAATAACATTTCATCCAAAAAATAAATTAAACAGGTTTTTATACACCTATCTGTACAAACCAATGAAGGAAACTTGAAAAAAGGCAATAGAATGTAGATGCCACATCAGAAAGCCCACTTAACAGATTATCCTTTTTTTTATGAACTTCCTGAAACAGCTTTTGTTAAATCAACACAGGAAAAGTTAAAAGCACATCCCAGAGGGAATCAACTGCCTTAAAAATCTTATAATTTTCATACTTAGAACAGCCCTCTAAAACAGAGAAAACTGCAAGAAGTGCTGTTCCAGAAGAGTAGCTGCATACCGTACTTCAACACCTTTGGTGAACTATCGCATGTTCCAGCTTAAGATTGCACTATTTCCTATCACAGCTGGCCTTTGCAAATTAAAGTAAGAAATTCTATAGTATGTCAGCTACAGGAAGAAGTAGCCTCCTGCCACATGCAGCAGAGGCCATAAAGGAAGAAGGGCACTTTGTTCAGACTGTTTATCATTTGAGTCCTTTGAACTGAAGACGTAAGACAAGCGTGCTGCGCAAACACAGGAACCAATTGTGGATACTTGAGATGCCAGCAGTTTGAAAAAGATAGGCAATGCTGACCTAAGGGAGAGCAAATGCTGGTCTGAACAGTACTAGTCCACCCTTTTAACCTCCCAGAAAAGAGAGATTTACCCATTACCCCCTCCACCTTTCCCTAGCGTCCTCCTTCTTTTCTCCCCAGCAAAGTCTTGCTGTCAAAATATCATCTCTCTTCTGATGTTTGCCTGACAGAGGTAACTGATCTATTTACCTCTATGAGTAGTTCTTTTGGGCACAAAACAAATACAAGTATCTCATAAATATTTGGAGGAAATGCTTCCAGCACAAGATGAGTTCTGCCTTCACGTTTTGTTCCATGAACCCATATTTTTCAGGAAAGATGCTGAACTCAAACGTGAATAATTCAGTCTCGGAAATTACAGCATTTAATGGCAATGTCAACAGGAAATGTATCTGAATCAGGCAAAAATAAATATGAAATCACAGACCTTTCCATCCTCTCTGAAGGACAATGAAGTTTAAACTAGGAACAGTCAGACTAAGGACAGTTACATTGCATTTGTTGTTTATTAGTAAGGCTGATTTCTTTGAGAAGGCACCGCTACTGTTTACAAGGTGGTGACTTCTTCACCCTGTATGCATCACTAAAGACTGTTTTCATACAAATGCAATTTTACATTTTTATCTACTGTTTCCTGTTGTATGGCTTCGAAAGTCTGGAGTTCTTTCTTATTATACCATCTCTAGCCCTCCTACACTCTCACTAAAGAGGGGATAGAAATAAATGGGAGAAACAGGAAGTAGGAATATGATCAACAGGAGAAAAAAACCTAATTCTCAGCTGGGCAACTGGTTTTTCTATAGAACAAAGCCTTTTTGCTTAGAGATGGAAATCCTACAGAAACAAAATTATAATAAATACTGCTTAATAAAGTCATGTGGTTTGGTGCAATTATTTACACACTGGGCTCCATAGCTTCAAAAGGAAGTATCACTCCTTTTGTTGTGAGCACATTAAGCTCACACAACCCTCAGGATCCCTGGCCCATGGATTCTCCTCCCATCCCTTGCATTAGCACATGACAGCTCATACCCTTCTGGGATCTCTGTGGCAGCATACATCCACCTCTGTGTACAGCCATGCTACTAGAGCAGTGTGCTAAGAATCCTAGATTATACCTAATGCCCACCCCATTAATTAGTTAGTTAAGTTAGTTGGGTAGTTCGTTATTCCCCATGTGCTCGTCGTCTGTGTTCACTCAGTTTTGCAAAAGGCTCCCTGAACCCCAAGAGTGAAAATGTTTTTGCAACTCCCTGGACAGACGAAAAAAAGTCACTCAGTTACTGAGAATATGCACGTATGGAAAGGAGGAAAGATCTCATCCCCTTTCCAGATCACCTAACTCTTTGACAAAAATAAAAATTATCACATGATCAACATGTGTTCATCCCAAAACCTCTAAGATTCCTATTAAGATTCAAAATAAAATACAAAATAGAGGTAGGCAAACATCTCCTTTTTCTGACAAAAATGGAATAACATCTGAGATTAAACCTGACAGTTCTTAAACTTTCCCAAATAACTACAGAGAGGTCAATGATGTGTCCCCAAGAAGGGCCAGATGTGGCATCTCTGGTTTGGTGAGACACCCCACTGAAGACCAGGTACTAAGCTGAGCCAGGGGGAGCTTGGAATTGTTTTCATTGCCTGGTACAGGCATTGCTTTCTGCAATGTTTGCTGTTCTGTGATGCCATTTAACTTACAAGAGTCAAAAAGGCCATAGGAAGGGAGGTCATTTCAATTACATGGATAAATTGGGGGTGGGAAGCATTATGAAATAGTTACTTATACATTCATAAATGCCTTCAATGAATAGTTTCACATTTATGGAAACTCTCTTGAAAGAGTAACATTAAACCCCATAGTTTTAAACAACTTAAAGGCAACAGGGTTTGACTTTGTATTGTAAAGTTTCACAATTGATTGCTTTGTCAGTAAGAGTCATTGCACAACTCCACTGGTCAAGGGGCTTAAAAAGGAAGGCCTAAACCTTACCATGTCTTCTATATATTTCTGCAGGGAAAAAACCCTTATTTACTCAAAAATAGAGAAAAGCAGAATAACTTGAAGTCAGCGAGCTACAGTACAAAGATGATCGTCCAATGTCATCATGGTTAAAAAGAATAATATATTCCAACAGCACACAATTAAAATAAATTTTTATGTTATTAAATAAATAATTCTTTCCTAACTAGTCTGTAGCTCACAAGGTTGAAACAGAGAAAGAAAAAAGCTTTAAATCTCAGAAGAGATCCATAGAATGAGACATCTTTTGATCTCAGAGTTCATTAATTTCAATCCTTGTCCAAGATTTCATAACACCCTATTAACAGTATCTAACTGATTTCTAGCCTGTTGCTACTTTTTCAGATAAAACTATTCGATTTTTTATCTCATCCATACTTTCAGTGTTGTTGATAGTACGTATTAAAAAGATAACACCTATTCTGCCCTCATTGCTGGGTTGGAAACAATCCACACAAAATTTGACTCTCCTTTTGGAAAAACTCAGCTACATTTTCCCAACATAGCTTTGCAATTCTCAACACCTATCTTCCGCTTTTTGTTTTAACTCTACAGTGATTGCAGATTGCATTGAGTGCAGATTTATCTACGTGGCATTTGTACTTTACAGATACTTTCAACTAACATTACTATTTCTAAATTGCAAAAGTCTTACAGGTATTTGAGGGGATCAAGCTTAAAAATTTTAATTTTCAATTTGTTATACGATGTCCTAAAATACAATAAGATTGATCAGAATGTTTCTCTTTCTTCAAAGGTGGGAACAAAAGGCAGGAGATGGGATATTGATTAGGGGTTTCAGATGAAACCAGCTTTGTGCTCCCCATGCATATCTGCGGGAATATGATCTGGCTAAACAAGTTTTAAGTGTTAATCCTTCTGGTCTTTAGTGCCAACAGAGGGGAGCAAGGCAGCAAGATGAGTTTTTGCCAACCCATTCACTGCAAACACTTGAAAGATGCAGTTTCAATAGAAACTCTTAAATGACTTACTGAAAGTACAGCATCAGCTCCTAAACTAAAATTGTAAGGGGAAAACCTACTTCACTACCGTTCCTTAGGCATACGGTACCTACAGACTACAATAGTAATCTGCAAGAAAAACTGTGCACCAAACATCACAGTACCATTTTCTCATCTTTCTTTTAATTCCAAGCACATTTGAACACACAGTTAAGAGGAAGAGGCTTTAACTTGCAGAACACACCAGAAATTACGCTCCTAGAAAAAAAAGCAGTGTAAGAAGGGATACTCAGGGACCACAGCACCTCACCTCAGTCAAGGCTATCGTTTTAGCTTGAAACGCCGACTGCAGACTTTAATCAGCTAATTTCACACGCTCCCCGGCACGAAACAGCCAGAAGGCACCCGAGCCCTCCGGATCACAGCCAGACGACAGGCAAAGGGGTATGAGATTAACCATGCTTTCGAGAATGATTACTTTATCCCAAACGCGGTTATTTCCCGTAAGACCCCATCCAGTCCTGCCGGGCAGGTCGGGCGGCAGCGGCACCTCCTCGCGGGGGCAGAAGCGAGGGGGACCCGCCCGGGAAGCGCCCGGTGCCGCCGCACGGCGCCGGGGCGGGGGCGCGCAGGCAGCGCGGCCGGGCACCCCCGCGGGACAAGCCGGGACCACCGCCCCCCGCCGCTCCCGGGAGAAGGCACTTACTTTCCCGGGTGCGCAAGTTGAGCGGCAGCGAGCGGACTGCAGGGTGCGCGCCGGGGCGCGGAGCGGGCTGTCCCGGGCGCCGAGCGCGGGGCCGGAGCGCTGCTCTCGCTGCGCGGGCGGGGCGCGGCCCGCGGTTGGTTCGCAGCCCGAGGACTTCCTGCTGCCGGGGAACATTTGCATGTGGTGGACAGAGGGGCGAGCGAGAGAGCGGGGGGCGGCCCCGGCCCGGCGGGAGCAGCTCCTCCGGCTGGGGAAGGGAGCGCCGCGCCGACGGAGGCTGTGCCGGGGACGAGGTGGGGCAGGGGAGGCGGCGGGGCGGCGGGAAGGGAGTGCCCCCGTGCCCCAGAACGAACAGTATGAGGGGAGCGATCCTTCTCTAAGAACTTATAGCTGAATAAAAGCCTGTTAGCCTGAGAGGCAAAAAAGGTTGTCTTGTGCTATCAACAGCCAAAAAACCCATCTTGAACTCCAAAAATCCACTGGAAGCAGCTTCTAAGGTCCATTGGAAGCTTGGCTGAGAGAAACAAAGAGCAAGTAAGCTTATCTTTCAACGTTTCTTTTCTTTTAAGAATGATTTACTAGCCTGGTGAAAAGTGAAATAAAAATCTCATGGGTCAGCAAAACAGGAAATATGAATGCATGGACATAACAGCTAGAGGATGCAGCTGAAAATCTTTGCAAGAACTAGAGTCAAGGTGTCATATGTGTAATGCCAGACCACGTGGGCAGGTTCAGGTCCTGGAGATTTCTAAGGTAGAATTTTAAATGAAAAGCATTTAAGCTTTCCATATAAAACGGTTTAGATAATGGATCAAGTTTGAGAAACATCCAAAGTGTTACAAGATGCAAGACAGTCAAAGGTACTGCTGTACACTTTCCCAAAGCCCACAGCCTAACTGTGGGTTGGAGTGGACTCGGGAGCTGGCAAGGACTTCGAACAGGACACCCAAATAGCTGAAAATACCTCAGTGCAGCTCACACACTGTCGGGTTTATGAGGAGAACCTGGTGAATGTCAGTAGGACTTACAGACCTTTGGTGCTGATTCTGGTGCCCCGAACATCTAAAGAAATACTGCTTCATCTTCCCTTCCAAGTTCATTGCTGTCTTACACATGTTGTAAGGATTCTCCTCATTACAACAGCTGATGTAAAGGCCTGCCACTCATGGTGAGGTGCAGCTGACACAACCCCTGTGCTCTGCTGCGTGCTGCAGTCCCATCTCAATGCCCTGACTCCAGCACACAGCTTAGATCCTCTAGAAGAGAGTTCACAGAAGCAGTGAGACCATAATCTGTCACATTTCTTCATCAGTCCCAGATATCCCTGAGCATCTGAAAAGTAGTGGGCAATGGTTTCTGGTCTTCTTTGAATTGTGTTATCAATGATTAAAATAATATCATGTAAATACTTAGTAGTAGACCAGCCTCTAAAAGTGTTGTAGGGTGAGACAGTAAGGAATTCCTCAAGTTGTATTAATAAAAAGTTGGTAAATGTTTTCTCCCTCTCCCCAACTCAGGTAAAGGTGTTTCATAATAACACTACCAGTATTAAAAACCCCCAGTAAAACAAACAAACCACACAACAACTTTGTTCCCAATGAAAAGTTTATACAAAAAGGAAAGATCTGACTTAATATACATTGTCTTGGGTTTGGGGATTTTTATTTGGTAGGAAATTTGTATTCCATAAGTTTATAAAAAATGAGCTATTTCTGTTTGGAAGTGCACTGTTAGTACCTCATTTCCATTTTCCTCAAGGGCAAGCACCTTGATCTTGTACCTTTCTTCCTGGAGAAGTGGTGCACAGATCCCACATCTGTCTTGTTCTCCCCTTTTTCCTCTTTATTTCTTCATTTCATCATCAAGTATTCCACTGAGTTTAAAATTCACCTTCTGCCAACAATGCATAATTGAAAATAAAATTTAGTTTCATAAATGCATAATAGATTCCAGCAGTCTAGTAGAATATAATATTATCTATGATATGAATAATATGGAAAAATAAAAGAGGTACTGAGTTACCCTTAATAGACTGCTGTGCAATAGTAAATTGAGGAGGCATAGAACAAATTCAGCATTTCTGCCCTAAAAGAACTAATATGAAGAAGGGTTAGAGTAGAATAAATACACTGTGCTTTATAAAAAATAAAAACAAAGACAGGTTGTTGGTGTCATTTGAAACATCACGGTTTTAGGCAGCCTTGTTCCCACTGTGAAGAGGAATATGTACAAAAGCTACTTTAGAAAGCGTAAGCAGGAAAGGAACTCTCATTATATATTCATCAAAAGAGGAAAAAAAAGCTGATTCTATCCTCGCTACAACTGTAGATCAGCTGTTCATCACATTTTAAATGTCTTTGTGTATAGATCAAGAGAGTTGGAGGGTGGTATAAAATGGGGCAAGAATGAAACTTGAAGCCTGTCACTGAAGGGGAAGTCCTTGCAGGAAGGACTGACTGTGAGTCACATTAGCCATCCAGCGTTCATGCCCAGCAATTGATTTCCTGCTTTGGGAAGATTTGACTCCCAGACAATATCTCTACTGCTGAATTAAGCATGGCTGCAAGGCAGTGCTCCAGTATGAAGGCCAGCTGGCAATGTAGGAGTCCATGTCTCTTGGCATCCAGAACACGGGGACTACACCAAACTGGCCCATGTGTCCTGGTTTCTGCTGGGATAGAGCTCATTTTCTTCTTATTACCAGGTGCAGTGCAGCGTTTTGGATTTAATATGAGAATAATGTTGGTAACAGACCATAGTTCAGTTGTTTAGGCTTACCCTAAGTCAAAGCCTTTTCAATTTCCATGATCTGACAGTGAGCAGGTGCACAAGAAGCCAGGAAGGAGCTGACCCAAACTGGGTAAAGGAATGTTCCATACCATAGACTATCATACCCAGTATTTATATATATTGTTACGTACTGGGGGAAGTTGGCCAGGAGGGGGCTGATCATGTCTTGGGGTGGGCTGGGCACTGATTACTGGGTGGCAAGCAACTCTACTGGACACCACTTGTTTTTTCTTGGGTTTTCTTCCTCTCCCTCTCTCCTCATCATTATTATTACTACTACTATTCTTTTTTGCTTTGTTTCAATTATTAAACTGTTCTGATCTCAGTTGCTGAGCTTTTACATTTTTCCAGTTGTCCTCCCTATCCCATTGAGAAGGGGGCAGTGAGGAAGCAGCTGTCTGGCACTTAGTTGCCAGCTAGGGTTAAACCACACCACCATGATAACTTTCAGATCAGCTCTGCATATATTTTTGAGAGTGGTAAGGGGTCTGGGTCAGGGATGGGTTGAGAAATTTGTCAGTAGACTCAGAGGAATATCCAATGGTATTTCCCTGGGCACTGTTAATGACTGACCTTGTGAGCCTTGCAGTCTGGAGTCCTCTGCATACCTGCATAGGCAGCTGCTGATCCCTGTTTGGATTGTGTCTGGGGCATGAAGAGGAGCAAATTGTAGGGAACAGTGACTCTGGGCAGTAAAACAGACTTGTCATGGACAATGAAAACAGGCAACAAACTTCACTCTACATTGTATATACTCCTTAATCTCATTGTTGCTGAGCTCTTTCTACAGTATGTAATAGAAGACTAGAAAATAATCAGTAAAGCATAAGTGGCATAACCAGGGAAATAATTTGAGGCAGATCCCAAGGAATACTTGGATTTGTTCAATTAAAGAAAAAGCAGGGAAAAGATCACTCAGTTCTAAAATAAGTTTACAAAGCTTTAAATTCTTTATAGAAGAACAGGAAAAGATAGAGCACGGACACATATAAAACAAGAACATTGAGACATCTGGCTGTTTTGTACCATCCAGAGTTTTGGAAACACAGTAGATGCAGTAGAACATCTTTTCTTTAGAAATTCCAGTACTTACACAGTCACTACTTGCATTATTTTTCACATAATTTTATCTCAAGATATTATCATTAAGTAAATTGCATATTGTCAACACGCTTTACGATAATGTAGTGATTTTTAAACAAGTAGTGAAGAGTGGATTGTAAAAAAATGAGATACAAGTCACGGAGTTATTCTTCACCCAATGTTGCAGGGGAAAATAAAAACAGTATACTTTTCAGCATTCATTTTTTCATAATTTCCTTTCTTATTTTAACCTACTATTTTAAAGAAAGTCGTAAACCTATGTAAGCAGAATATTTATAAACTTCATTCTAAAAGTGCTCTTCATGTGCTAAAAATGGGTTGCTTTTGTCCATTAAAAAAAAAATAGAAAATAAATTTTACTTTCACGTATGAGACAACAAGTTAATGCACCTTATATTGCTGAATATGGGGATATTCATCAGTTCTTGTTCTCATTTCCAGTTTGGAGCCTGGGAAAATTAAGTTTTGTGACACTAAAGAGAAATTAAAACAAACAAAATCTTTGTTTTTAAAGGCAGATCCACTATGATTATTTGAAACGTATCACACAACAATTTACAATCTCTTAATAATTTTGCATTTAAAATTTTTGAAGATATTTAAAAATACTTTGGGGAAATCTTGTATATTGACTCAACATGCATTTGACCTGATGTTAAAACTTACAATACACATAACTGTCTAAAGCTATGAAAGCTGGCATCTTTCCTCTAGACAGTGGTCTGCTTAAAGCACAGCCACTTACATTTTATTACACTGATATTTTCTGGCCATAAATCCTCAATCCAATATTTTTTATTTCATCTTGTTACTTCCAGTTTTCGTGAACAGCTCATAATAATACAGTACATAGAAAAAATGCTCTCCTTGAGATCCTCTAATTCTGAAAGTTAGTAAAAGCTCCTTTTGCATCTTTGCTGATTTAAAATACTTTATTCACCTGCCATTACCTGTTTTTATACATAGAAATCTTTCCCATTTTGTTTCCACTTGTTTCATGGGTGTGAGCAGAAAAATTGCTATTTAGTGAATGAAAGCGTGTCCAACACTGGAAGCCAATTTGAGAACCATCTGCAATGAACTAGGTTGTGTTGGTGGGACAGCATCCTGGGTGTCCTGATAGAGATTGAAAATGGCCTGTATGCACCCTACAGAATATCCCAATTGCATTAGAAATGACAGATCAAGTCAAGTGTCGCTGGGGTTCTCATGAATATCATCTTACAGAGCCAAGAAAAGCAGCTGGACTGATGGCTCCTTCACAGTTCATTTGGGTAGGCAATGAGAAGGTTGAGCTGACAAGTGGTTCCAGGAATCTTCCTCTTTTAACATTTTGTGGTTATTTGCAGATATCCTTATTGGTCTGAAGAGGCTGCCCACACTAATAAAGAATGTTTTAATTCATGCTTAATTTAATGCCCAGTTCTGTAATCACTAATATTGAATTACCTGAAGGAACAGATTTGAGCTAATTCAGGAGCAGGTGTGTGTGATCATTTCAAATCAGCAAGATCACACAGTGGCGATATTTTTGTTTGCTTGTTTATTTCCTGCCTTGTACTTGGGGCATTAAACTTCCTATTGCCAACTTGGATGGGCATTCAGCCTGCATCTTGCAGGTCCTGCACCACAGAGATTGCCAGTTCACAGGCAACATGGTGTTTTGGCTAATTTAACACTAGAGTGTTTCTGGAGGCAGTTTCCACAGTGGGCTGTTGTTGGAGATCCTTTTCCAGGATGAGCATCTTGCTACAGAAAATTTCCCTATGGAAAGGCCTTAGACCATTGTCAGCATTGCTGCCATGCAAGAGAATGCTGTGCAGTGCTCAGGCTGCTCTTGAGCAGCTGCAGTAGCAGTAGGCAGGCAGTCCCACTGCTGGTCACAGCCACACAGCTCTATGAAGCATCCATGGACCACAGGAAACTTTCGTTTTCCACTGGGACAGCACGGAGCATCAGGTTACACGTGGATGTTGAGTTAATGAAGTCACAGCTGCTGGCACTTAGTAAAAACATGGTACCAATTGAAGTTACCAAACCCCTCCCCTTATTGCTCAGGGTTTGTGAGAAGCAGCTCTTATCTGGGACAGAAAGTAGTTATCACTGGAGCAACTCAGAGCATCAAGAAGAAGGTTACCTTGATTACCTGAAGCCTAGAAACACCTGAATATTTTCTGGAGCATTACCCTATGATTGGGAAGGTGACAGCTACCTATGCAAGTTAGGAGGTGACATTTGCAACCCATAAAGTTCTCAGCCTGCACTCTATGGACATGGAAAATGCGTTGGAAGGCTAAGCTACCGGCAATGGCAACCTCACAGGGGTGATCCCATTATTCCCTGTCTGCTGACCTGGCACAATTTTCCACTATCAGGAGTGTTGAGAGGAGCTAGCGTGGATCATTTTACAGATACATTACTGTTGTCAGATGAGGCTGGCTGGTCTGGCAAGACATATGGCACTCACATCTTTCATATCTACTGCATGTCTGATGCTGGGCAGCCATGCCATGTACAAGCCTGCTGCTGAGCCCATTTGGAGTAATGGAGGTGCTGAATCACCCTCCTCCTGAATGAGCCTCCTAACCTGTTCTTGCACTTAGCAGCAACTTAGCTGATACTAGGACCTCTGGCTTTACTACCTCAGGGTGGGGTTTCCAAAAGGCCATGCAGCATGTCTGAAAGGCTGCTGGGGGCTACCGAACTGCCCTTCCAAACCAGGCTCCCATCTGCAGGCTGTGACCTTCACAAAATCTCAGAGAGCCAAAAGAGCAGATGGTGGCTGGGCAGGAGTGTAACAAGTGGAACTACAGCCAGTTCCTCCACCAGCTGCAGCTTGATCATTTCCTGTGAAATTTGTGAGGGTCACATTGTCAGGGGCAACCTGACTAATTGTTTTCTGTTGAGTGGTTGACAGCTGTTTGCTGTAACATGAAATCACACATATGTCAGACATGAGCAGTAAATCATCTTTTCTCTGACTTTCCTGTTCCCAGTTCTTATTTCCCCACAAAGCTGTTTGTATCCTGTTCTTGGAGATAGGCCCTAGTGACTTTGGAATCCCAGCTGTGCCATCCCATCCACGGCAGCTCTGCAGATCTTTACCCCAGACTTGGGAATATTTGAAATTTCAACCCTGGACATCTCTGATGCCATCCAGCCCTTTTGTGGGAGCCCCCGAAGAATGGTCTCAGCTGGAAGCAAAAGTAGAAAGTAATTGAAAAGCAAAGGCAAAAAGAAAATCAAATCCTGATCAAAACAGGACACAGGCTCTATTTCCACACAGACGGAGTGTGGAAGATGGGCACTACCAGAGTTCTTGTCTTCGATCAGGTTGTAGCAAATAGCTCATACAGTGTCTCCTACTAGCAGTGCCTGCTCTGGGAGGAGTTGGTCCTTACAGCTGCTGAGCCTTGGCTAAGTTGTCTGGTGTGGAAGTATTTAGGATAAGCAGTCAGGAAGGCCAAGTCTGAAGTAGCAGGAAATTCTGATGGAGTAGGAACTGCTGGTGTTCTTTATGGTCGCTATCAACCTATTCTGAGTCTATGCTAGTACATGTGAGCTTTGTCACATGGATCCACTCTTTGGATGTCCTAGGATACTCTCTTTAATATCACAACCACATCTATTGCATCCGCATATTTGCTGCCACAGAACTGTTGAGCTTACTGGCTACCCAGCACACCCTGTTCTTCCTGTTCTTCTTTTGGCCACAGGCATCCAAATTGTTTTAGTAGGTGAATACAAGTAATCCTTGTTCTTTCCTTATCTAAACAAGCCATGAAACTTTACAAAGGTTTTGTGAAAGTCTAGACCAGCAGCTTCTGCCCTGACTGGATCAGCTCAGCTGTTGGAAGCTTCCACGTGGTGCAGCCTAAGGAGTGCTTTCTGAGGATCACCAGCTGTACTTAAGGCTTGCATAGGTTTATGGCTTGACTTTAGTTATCCTGGCTGTGAGTGCTGTATTAGCAGACTATGAGACTGCTGAGGCAAATGCAAGGGTTAAAGAAAAGATTTAGTGGAAAGATGGAGGAAGGAATTTAGGGTAAGATTCATGAGATTCAACCAAAAGAACTGAGTTGGATTCATAGAATCACAGAATGGTTTGGGTTGAAAAAGATCATCTAGTTTCAGTCCTCTAGCATGGGAAGGGATACTTTTCACTGAATCAGGTTGCTCAGAGCTCCATCCTGCCTGGGGGGGGAATTTTGGGACAACTTTTGGCACAACTTCTGTGTGCAACTTGGTCCAGTGCTTCACTACCCCCGCAGAAAAGAATTTCTTCCTAATGTCTAAGCTAAATGTGCTCTCTTTCAGTTCAGTCATTCTGCCTTGTCCTTGTTACTAGATGGTCTTGCAGAAAGATCCTCCATCTCCTCTCCATCTTTCTTGCAGGCTCCATTGAGGTACTAAAAGGTCCCAATTAGGTCACCCCCAAGCCTTTTCTTTTCCAGGCTAAACAAACTCAATTCTCTTAGACTTTCCACATGGGAGAGGGGCTCCATCCCTCTAATCATCCTGGTGGTGCTCCTCTGGACTTACTCCAAGAGGTCCACATCCTTCCTGTGCTGGGACCCCAGAGCTGGATGCAGCACTGCAGGTGGGGTCTCACAAGAACAGAGTGGAGGGGCAGAATCCCCTCCCTGGCCCTGCTGCCCACACTGCTTTGGATGCAGCCCAGGACACATTTGGCTTTCTGGGCTGTGAGTGCACACAGCTGGGTCATGTCCAGGCTCCCACCCACCAGCACCCCCAAGTTCTTCTCACAGAACTGCTCTTGATCTGCTCATCCCCCAGCCTGTGCTGATACCAGGGGTTGCCCTGACCCAGGCAGGACCAACACTTGGTCCTATTAAACCTCACTGAATTGAGATTTCCATGGGCTGCTTCTTGAGATTGTCCATGTCCCTCTGGATGGCATACTGTCCTTCAGGTGCAGCAACTGCACTGCTCAGCTCAGTATCCTCTAAAAATTTGCTGCGGGTGCACACAATCCCTTTGTCTCCGTCATTAATGAAGATCTTAAATAACATCGGTCCCAATACTTGTCACTGACATCCATTGGCACTCTGAGCCATTGATTACTACTCTCTGGATGCAACTGTCCCTTCAATTTCTTACCCAGCTAATCAAATCCACCTCTCTCCAAATTAGAGAGAAGGATGTTGTGGGGGACCATATCAAAGATTTTACAGTAGTCTAGATAAATGACATCTGTAACCCGTCTCTTGTCCACTGATGTAGTCACTCCATCATAGAAGGACACAATGTTGGTCAGGCCAGACTTGCCCTTGGTAAAATTGCATCCTTTCAGGCTCTTAAATGGGATCAAATGGGACACAACTGACCATATCTGACACTGCATCTTCTCCTACTTCTGATTTTGTCTTCAACAGGTATTTAGACTTACTAAGAGTATCTAAAACGATGAAGATTTGCAGGAACTCAGCATTTGTGTACAACAAATCATTATGACTACACAGAAGCTTTAAAATTCTCTAAAATATGCATCACCTCTTTGGGCATCATGTGGGAACTCACACGTCTTCCAGCTTTTACTTGATACCTTTCTTTTATATTTTGTTTACTTACACATTCTACCTACTTTTACTTAATTATGCATAACCTATACGGTTCACTTACTTGTACCTAACACGCTACTTATACATCTTACTTATTTTATACTGTTTATCCATATTACTCTACTTATACACTTTACTCTCTTTTTACATAACACAGTACATACACATTTTACATACTTATGCTTTTCACTTACTTAACACAGTACTTCTACCTAACACAGTACTTATACTTTTTACCAACTTATCCATAAGACAGAATACATACATTTTGCAACTGCTGTGCATGAGATTACACCTTGCTTGATTAGTCCCTCTACTTCATCCAAAAGCTCTGCACACACTTTTCAGAAAATAGTTTTAGTCCCATGCAGCTCAGTCCTTTTTACCCATTCCTTGCTATCTTGGTACTTACTTTATCAGCTTCTTCTTTCCCAATTTAGCACAGTTTACCTTTCAGTCCTTGATGCTCCAGATCCAGCCAAGTTAGTCCCAGAAATTCAAACAACAAGCCAGCAAAAGACAATGCGTGGCTATGAACCTATCCCCCTATCCTATCCTATCCTATCCTATCCTATCCTATCCTATCCTATCCTATCCTATCCTATCCTATCCTATCCTATCCTATCCTATCCTATCCTATCCCTCGCCCCCCCCCCCCCCCCCCCCCCTTCCTCTTCTCTCTTGACTGAACCTTCTGATTTGGCTTAAAAACCCTTCAGGAGCTGATTTCCTACACCTGAAGGTGGAGGGCCAGGTGAAGCTGGTGAGGGTAATTCCAGCCTGGTCTCACTCTGAGGGCTCCAATAGGCATAACTAAAGATGGTGTGGCTGGGGCACACTATCATGATTCAAAACACCTCACAACAAAGATTTTATTTATTTCTGTAAATTTTTTAATGGTCATTGTTGATAACACTATTAGTTCAGTATAGGTCAAAGTTTTGGAAAGCTATTGTCATCTATTTAGAGGATTAATCTGTTTGATTAGTCAGAAAGATTTTTTTAAACGGAAAAAACTTCCACAACAGAGGTAGGGGATTCATAATTTGCAGGTATTGCTGAAAATGTAAAATATCTCCTTGACCAAGTAATATACCGAATGCTAACTCTAAAAAGGCAAATGTGCACCCATTTCAAAACATGGTGGCTATTGTCCCATTGCTTGGTGACATTACTCAAATGTTGCTCTACTTTGCCATCATCTCTGTATGAATGTAGTGCATTGTCAGGGACTGACATTACTCATCCTCCAAAGAACCTGCCTGCCTTGGTGTGTCACATCAATGTCTGCCAGCTACAGTAACAGGGTCACTGAGCAACAGCCAGCTGATCTTTCAAGCTCAAGATCAGAGGAAAGGTTCGCAGCAGTCCAAAAGCAGTAGAAGACATTTTTATTATTAGTGACAGCTACAGCCCTGACAATCATTTTGAGCAAAAATGGTCATGTGACTCTTTTGAGAGCAGCTTCCAGAAGTTGAGGATTCTTTAAAACAAGTGGGAATTGTGGCTGCATAGCAAGTTCATTGACATGCCTTCTGCGATAAAGAAAATACAGGAATCAGAACCTGGGAATCACTATCTGCCACTCTTGCATCTCTATCTAAGGGTTGTTTGTCTTAGGCATGAGTGCTTGTGAGAGAACAAGTCTAGTGCAAAAACCAGTATCACTCACTTTTCTGGGCAACTATCTTATGTGGATAACCTCCCACTTCATATTCTCCATAATTTACGCACACCACTGCAAAATTAATTAGACTTTTAGGAAGCCATTTTTGAGAGAAAATCGTATCAATGCTAACCCTTAAAATGAAGCAGTGGAACAACAGCTCTCTTGGATAAAAGCTTTTTGGAACAAATTTGTGAGATGCTCCAGTAATCTAGTAAAAAGAGCTAGTACAGAGCAGAGTTGGATCGCTGTGGCCACTTTTCTCATGCTATTTTTTTGCCTTCCTACCTTCTATTTTCTTTTGCATGCAGTATCCTAATTGCTCTGGGCTTTCCTTTTTGAAGGTTTCCATTTCTTGTCCTACTTTTTCTCCTCCTCTATTATCTTTCACCTCTTCCTCATCCGTGATCGCTTTGCAGACCTGGAGCTGGTTCAGTAGAAGACCACAAAGATGGTTAGAGAACTGGATCACATGATGCACGAGGAAAAGCTGACATCTGTGTTCATCATGGAGAAGAAATGGCTTGCTGAAGGTCTAATTATACTCTTCAGCTACTTGAAGATGTGTTATAGAGAAGAAGGTGCCAGATTTTTGGATGGGCAGAATGAAGTGATAAGATGCAATGGCCAAAGCTACAGATGTAAAAATTCCAGATGGATCTAAGGAAAAGTATTTTCTTCATGAGAGTAGTTAAACAAACAAGTGCCCAGAGAACCTGTAGGATCTCCATCCATGGAGTTACTCAGAACTCCTAGTCAGGGCCCTCAGGAATCCAATCCAACTTTGATGCTAGCCCTGATTTGAGAGGGAAATTGAACATTAAATCTTTGGTCTGCTAATCTCCATTTTCTTAAGGCTTTCTTCTCAAATAAGCTTCTCTTCAATCCACTCAAGACAAGCCTTTTGCCCTACCTGGTCACACATCAGCAACTCTGGCCCCAAAGTGAAACTATGCTTTTAATTCATGTGTACACTCTCCACTCTGCAGTTTTTCATCATGCTCTCCCATGCCTGGTTGTCTTTGCAGTGAAAGAAGTTGCTTTGCCCATCTGCAGATAGTGGCTGAAAGAAATCTGTTGAACAAGAAAGCTGCTGAAACAATAACACCTGACTTGGTGCGCATGAAGTTGAGCCCACCCATCCGAACTGTACCCTGATGCTACATCCAGCGTGTGCATAGGACAGCACTTCCACTGTGTGCAACTATTTCCCTGCTTGATATTTAAAAGCCACGTTGAGAAATACAGCTCTAAAATCCAATTTAGTGTAATGACAAGAATAGCAAAATCCTGATGAAAAAACACAAAAACAACAGAGATACTAAGACACATTTTTCCCAAGTATGAGGCATAGTGCATGAAAAAAAGATAGAATTAAAATAATTGCAAAACACAGTTATAATTGTATAATTATAATAAATATTGTAATTGCACATAAACAGACAAGTAGCAAATATCTGAGAACTACATGGTGACTGCAGTCAGATATATATTGTTTCTTGAAAGGCAAGTTAAGAATAGCAGTTTTGGCAAGAGTTTGGTTTTGACTACCAACAGCAGTATTAACTCATTATTATGGCATTCAGAGCAAAGTTAAGGCTGGTCACTAATTGTAAACACATAAAGAAACCTTGCACGCTGGTGTTTCCTGAAAGAATTGTCCCAGAATACAAACTGCTTAGAATGAGAAGATTGGACTTGATGATCTCAGAGGTCTTTTGCAACCTAATTAACTTTGTGATAAAAATATTTAATTTTGGCACTTAGTACTGTCATTGAAATGACAGATCCCTCAGGTACAGCAGATAAAGTCTTCACAGACTAAGCATCCCATTTACTTTTGATCTCATGGCTTCCCCCTTATCTTCCCAGCGGTGCCTACAAATGAAGATAAACAGTAACCAGCATGGACTACTTCTATAAAAAGAGAAACCGTGAAAATCTCTGTGAAGGAGTCCTTTGGGATTCCCACTGCTCAAAGAAACTGCCAGTTTGAATGAGACAGACGGAGGAAAGAGGAACTCGGTAGTGTAGAGGACTTCTCCACTGAGCAGCCACGTGCCAGGAGGGAGCTGACAAGGAGACCCCAAAACTTTTTGGACCTTCAAATGGGGAATGTGTGAATGTGAGGAGGCCTGGGGGGAACAACAGCCCCCAACTAATGGGGGTGAGCTTCAGCCAGGAGTCCTGGATGTCACACTTACGAGGCTCTTGGGAGGAAAGAGTTAAAACCAGAAGATAAACGAGGAGGCAATAGTTGTACTCAAAGTGACCTTGAAGCTGGGAACACTAAAAATGATGGTGTGGGAAAACACTATTTCTTATGCCTACTGTTCATCCTCTGCCTGTTTTGAGAAGGAGAGTTCCTGTGTAGAGATGGCACTCTGTCAGGGACATGATCTGTCGTAGTGAGGCAGGCAGCAAGCCCTGCTGCCCTGCTGCCAGCTAGGATGAACTAAGCCAAACAGAGCCTGTGTCCCTGTGTCTCTGTGGCCTGGCTTGCTGGAGAGGTAATGAAATGAATCCGCTCTTTGCATTTCATCAGTGGTTTGAGGGCTGCCCAAGTTACCTGTACTCATGAATTCACAGAGAGGGAGCGTGTCTGCTACACTGGACTGTGGCAGGATGTGAAGGCAAAGAGAGGCAGATGCTTGTGAGGCACAAAGATGTCTGTAGGAGAGTCTGCTGGCTCTTGTTCAGCCGACTGGGTGGGTGAAGGCAAGGCTAGGCCTCAATCAGCTCCAAGGTGGTCAGAAGTGCCTGCCTGGGGGCACCACGCTGTGTGCCTGCCTCTGAGGGCGGCTGTCTGCAGCACTCTGAGGCTGAGTTCATCAGGCAGGACCAAACTCTTGTGCACAGCAGTCATGCAGCCTTTGCCAGAGCATCAGGCAGCCACAGGCACAGGCCAGGGCTTCTGGGAGGCCACACCACCTCCCTGGACACCACTGCTCTGCAGCTGCAGACTCCATCACCCAGCCCCAGGAGACTGCAACAAAGCCAAGCCGTGAAAGGGCAGCTTCCTTTGTTCATTTATCATTCTCTTGCATTGCCAGCAAACAAAACTGTGAACCTTGAGGATGGTTTGTGCCATACTAAAGGAAAGGGACAATGTATGCCATCCACCAGTTCTCTGACAGAAGTATTTTGGCCAGATGAAGGAGGTTGGATAGAGACAGTGGGTGGAGAATTACCCACTCCTCATACAAAAATAAGTTTGTCACCTTTGAACACACTGCTGCACATGTTTTGTGAGTGTTATGCTTTTTGACATAATCCAGTAGTGGGTTATATTGAAGCAGGCTTTGCAAAAATAAAGCCACAAAATGATAAATGTAAATGTAAAAAACCTAACCTTCCCAGCTCCACTGTTTATATCCTGTGATGATTTAAACAAACATTTTTCAACTAACTACTCAGAAAAGATTATTTTTGTGAACTGGTTCAACTGTGTCAGTCATCAAAGATAAAGGAAACAAGTTCAGCTTTAAACTGGTGTGTCAGGTGTGCTCTGAAGTACAAAGAGCAGTAAAGGATTACAGTGATTACACCAGACTAGCTGATAAGAACATAATAAAAAAGTGATACCACAATCACCAACAACAATCAATGAAAGCAGGTTAGTGGGTAAACTATATATAGAGGTCCCAGCTATTACAAAATACAAATACCATCTGGGACAAAGGAACCCTTTCTTTCCTGTGGCATTTTTCATAGCATATTTTACTAAGCCAGTTAAATCAAAGATTTTAGAAGACAATAGTGTGAGAACAATTAGAAGAGGAAGATATGGTTCAGATAATATTTGAGGAAAAGCCAGGAAAACCCAATTTATTCAGGAAGGCTATTGCAAATGAAAGAGAGAAAAAGATAAGGCTCTGTACTACAAGTATTGAACAGCCTCAACAGAAACAGCAGAGCCTGAAGCTGGATGAAAGAAGAGCTCAGGGGTTAGGAGGGCCAGGAAGAAATGGAAAGTAACCTTCAGCATTTGGTTAAGGCTAGAAAACAGTTTTAAGAGTGCTTCCTGGGATTAATAGGCTAAAACTTTTTCACCCACACCAATAATAGTTACTGTAGTTGGATTTTGAGGTTTGAAGCTGGGGCTTTTTGAGGATAAGTAAACATATATAAATGTTCACCTAGAGACAGTCCCTGCCCTAAAGACTTCCAGTCTAGACTTAAGGCATGAATCTGATGAGGAAAGCAGATAGGGATTGGAAGGTGTTTTGTTGATAAAACTTGTTGTGAAATAGATGGCACTGGAAGAGGAAAAGGATCAGCGATTGAAGAAAGGGAAAAAAATTTGCCAATACAAAGAACAAAATGCCTGCTGCCAGCATACCTGTGACCAGATCAGGAAAACACTAGAAGAATGAGGGAGTGGGAGAAGTCCGGATGAGAGGTGTGTAAAAGAACTATGGGGAACATCTCACCCTGAAGAAAATGTTGATGTAAAATACCAAGGAGCCTTATCTTTATTGTTCTGCCTGCTGAAGCTCTGTGTATATGTGAGAGAAGGGAAGAACAGTGCCACAATTAAACAGACATGATAGCAGTTAAACATTGATATTTTGTCATTTCGCTGTCAGGCCATGAAGTTATGAGACTTATTTATTGACAGATTTGGTTCCTGGTAATTATTAGTGGGGTCAATTGAAACCATGGCCACAATAGAAGACCACCATGCTAGGTACAGTACAAACACACTAAGGTGTTTCCTGACACGATGTAAAGGGAATATATAACAAAAGACAATAAAAATTAAACAAAACCCTTTTTAATACATGACCATTCCAGTTTCATCAGCTTCTAAGTGTCATAGTAGTGACAAGTTTGGAAAAGGGATTATGAGGCGGGAGATAAATTTAAGGAGATTCCAGTTATTTCATGTGAAGTCATGCCTCCAAAATTCTGCCAAGAATCATTACTGAAAGTTGTGCTTTATTGATTTTTTCTCTCTCCACTAATTCTCTTTCACCTGAACTGTCAACATAAAGCTGTCTGCTTAATTTTTGGTGGTTATATGTGTATACTCACACATATGCAAACTGTCTCTCAGGCTAACTCTAAGATTTCCAACTAGATGTTTATCTTCCTTGGAACATATTTTTTTCCAAGGCCTTGGGCTAAGATCAGATTGGCTTTTTATAGATCTAAGGTTCAAAGCTCTGTTTGTACTTGCATGTAGAGTATAGAGAAGTATTTTATTTTGCCAGTTTTTCAGCTTTGCCCTTCTGTCTCTTTAAATACGCCAACTCTCTGACCTGAATTATGGTTTTCTGATTCATTGCTTTCTTTTGTTGGGAGTAGAATTTGTTTGACTTCAGTTACATCACTCTTACTGGTATTCTGGCCATCTGTATCCCTTTATTGGCATCCAAAAGAAATAAGAGAAATCTCTTAGAAATTCTTCTACAGGGCATACAAGAGCTAAAAATCAGATGGGTATGATTAGTCTTGAGTGTGGGTGAGAGAAAGGACTGGCAGCACAGAAATGCCCCTTCCAGGTCTTTTCCAGTGAAGAAACTCCTCCACAAGGCAGAAGACTCAGGAAAATAACATCAGCTTGTCTAAACTCACTCAGGAGGCTTTGCCTTTGAATTACCTGCTGCTGGCCAGAAGCAGACCATAACCCATCTGTATACCCCAGCACCAGTGTAGGAATTAGCCCCAGAGGTGACCAACTTCCCTCTCCTGATGTGGGAGAGAATCCAAGCAAAGAGAAGCACCTAGACAGGACCATACTGCCACTTTCTTTCCTACTTTGCTATTTATGTTGTAGGGGGAAAAAAGGGAGAAGTTGAAGCTGCCCAACGGTCACAGGATGTCCTGTTGCATTTATCTGGCGATGCAGGCGAATGACTCAACCCAAATATTTGCTGATCGGAAACTAATATGTTTTTCTTTTTTTTCATGGTTCTTCTTGAAAATATCAAGCATTTAAAGTCTGAAACATGGTTAAAGTAATGGTTAAGGGACATCTTAAAGCTATATGAATCCAAGGAAAGAATAAGGAATCTGTGTCTTTGAAGCTTATCATAGTCCTGAGAAAGTAATATGACAAGAATCTGCTTGCCCATCTCTGAAAGCTGTGCTACAAGAAAGCAAATGGTATCATCCCAGTCCTTGCCAAAAGTCCTGCCCAGAGTATATCTTTTGACATGGGTTATAGACTGAACCAGATTCTTTTTTCTTTTTTGTAATTTAAAAATGTCCCTGAATGTTTATCATGCCAGCCCCAGTTCAGAGCAGCATTAACAGCCTTAGGCTGTTCTCAGTGTTTTATGGAACCCAGTGCAAGGTTGCTCACCTGTGAGTGTCCAGGCTGCAATTGCTGGCACGTGGCCTGTGCACAGCTGTGGGGACAAACAGTGTCCGCTTCCTCCCTTTGTCACATCTCCTCTGGCCCAGCCTGAATCTCTGTCCCTGCTCCAAGGGACATATAAAGTAAACAGAGATTGGTTATAAAGCCTGTCTGAGTGCCACCCTGTACTAAGAAACAACCTGTCCAAAACAGACCAGGAAGGGAAATTGAATTATCCTCATTTCATACAGAAAAAGTGGAGGAACTGTTAGGGCAACTTCCCCAAAGTTACGTGAGAAGTCTGCAAGAATGGAAACTATTTTCAAAGATTCTGTGTGTTATAACATAGGCATACAACATTTTCAGAGAAGAAGAGCACATGAGGCCTTCATTAAAGCTACAGAGAGAACAAACCATGGGTAAGTTGTGAGAATATCCAATGCACATTGCTGTAGGCTGATTGTCAGCACACACTTTTGGACCAGTAAAGGAGAAAAGAAAAAGTCATAAAGGTGGCTGACTGATGGTGAATACAAAGACTGTTAGAGGATATTTCACTAAGAAAAAAATTTTTTGTGTGGTCATGTCAAAGAGGCAGCTAAGAAACATTGGAATGATAACCCATGAAGAGTGAATAAAGGGTCTGAATAACCATCAGGTGATTTTATTTACCTTCAGCATTTAAGACTTGATATTTACTCAGCAATCACAAAGTGAGACACTTGCATGTGATTTTTTTTCATTGTGTTAATGAAGTAAAGGTTATCATGTGGTTCCTTGATTACCATCAGCTGGGGGAATCAAGAGAACATCAGATCCCATGACATCCACAAGGCTGTGAGGACTTGCTCTAAGCACACAGAACTATCTCTTCATACTATGCTTATTTTTGGTACTGAGCACTCAGTTGCTTCTGGATAAATTTTCTACCTCTCTCTTTGCTTATAAGAAGGAATTTCTCAGTGCTATGCAATAGAGATACAAATGGGAAATGACTGTTCCTGTCCCAGGGACATGCAGAAGAAGAACAATTTAAGCATCTCGCTGGTTTGGCCAGGCACCAAGCACTGTTCTGACTTTCATCTCCATTTTGGACTCCAGTACCATTTACATAGAAGTTATTGTTTTATAAAAATCCACTGTGTTATGCAAAGCAAGGCATAACTAAAAGCAGTCTAAGAATATCATAAAGACTCACAAAGTCCATGTCTTAAAAAGTCCTTTTATGGGCCTTTTCCAAAATAATAGCTCCCTCAGGCTCAAATGTCTCATACCCAAGTAAAGATTTTGTTTAATTCATAACGAAGTTGATTTGTCTGCTAGATTGTTTCCCATGGATCAGTCTGTTTGCAAACACAAAACATACCGGCATCCAGCTGGGTGTTACTGCTGCCAATTTCAAGACAATAAATGGTTCAGTACTGAGCAAAATTCAAAACTTTTATTCCACAGAGCAATAAAAGCAGTAGACATTGCCTACTGACACACTGCCAGAATAAATATTACCTACTGTACAAGTTTCCATTCAGATCTTTCATCAGGCACAATCACAGACACTATCAAACTTTATTCTGCATTAAATGAGTTTTCATGTATGATTGAAAAACTTTTTAATTGCATTTTCAAACACACTACTCATTGAATCTTAATGACCTAAAATCTCACTGAACAGCAGTGTGTAATGGGATGGTCCTGTTCTCCTGAAGATGGGGGTTTATTTTGGGATGCAGCCTTCAAGGAAGACTTAAATAATTTCTTTGGCAATTTTGGCACCCCAAGACGTGTCCTTCAGCAAGTGAAAAACTGAGGGGATGTGTCTAAACTCATCACATCTACAGTCTTCCCAGAGAAGCCAAGCCAGGAGCAGTGTTTTGAGCTTGCTTTCTTAATTTGGTTGTTGTTTGCTTTATTGATACACTCAATTACCTCAGAAAGGAGGACGTATTGATTGCATGCACTAAGTGGACCATTGATAGGTTAGGTTGGGGAGCTGTCTCATAGGGTTGACTGAAACACTTGCTACAAATAGACCTGCTACTTACCAAAGAAATGTCCTAGAAAAAGGAGAATTTGTATATTTTTTCCCTTAAAACCAACCCACTGTGCTCTAACCTTGTCATGTTTAAACCAAGAGTTCTTTCTGCATCTTCAGTAAAGCATCATACCAGTTCACAGCAGTTGGACCCCAGCTGGAGAGAGGTGTCCTGTGTGCCATCACACCCAGGCAGCCATCAACAGGCCTGCTTCTGACCTGAGCTCCCAGATGGCCATTTCACCTCTCCCCTCACTGTCAGTTCCATGGAGGAGGCAATTGCTATGTGAGCAATTCAAGCTGTTGCACAGATAGAAAACCCTCAATCAATGATGAGAAAAAGAAAGGCTTTGTAATGGGCCTGGAAGGTGAAGGCACTTGGTTCATGGCAAACCTAACTTGTGAAGTGAGCTGCATAAAGGATATCCGCCAGCAGCTCCTTTATGCTCTTACTGTAAGAAAGTGAGCTGAGATGCTTCATCTGGCAATAGGAGAGCAGAAAACTTCTGGGTGAGAAGGTAAGCAGGGAAGTGAATGACATGCACACATAGTCCCGTGAGGAGCAAAGCAGCTTACCTGATTAAATAGAGCTGGTTATGCCACAGTTTCTGGGCTCTATTTAACTTACAATCATTAAAAAGGCAGATTTTGATTTTCTCTGAGCAAATGATATTCTCCAGACAGGAGGTGGACCATAAAATGCATACACAGTCTCCTAAACAAGGCTTTTAAAAATTCAATCATTTCTATTAGATAACCTAATCCTTTTTCCCTACTTTAATGCAAATCCTTGTGGACCATCTTACAAGGTTTCATAAGGTATGGATTTTTTTTTTTTTCCTTTCTTTGGTTGGTTCTTCCTTTAAAATTCCCCTTTAGAGCTCTCTCCTGTGAAATACCATAACATTTTCAGTAAAACATTTTTTCTGGTATAATAACCCACACTAAGCTTTATCGCATGCAGTAGTGCCCCACTATTGAATCCTCCCCTCTCTTTGCTCTGATTAACTTGCTCTGATACTTTGCTTCTTTTTAGGCCAGACTCAGATGTATTTTTTAAGGTAGTTTTTGAAAGCAAGATTTTTCTCTGCTTTACTCACTGCTCACCAGCTTTGTTTTCAGCTAGATGGGCACGTAGAGCATTTTTAGGCTGCTCCAGACTGTAGCCTGGCAATGGTCACCAGTGTCCCCTCCCAGGGCTGGGAAATGCGTGCACAATTGGGAGGAAACACAAGAGCAGCCCAGGAGAGAGTACTATGGAAGCTGTTCACTTGGAAAGCTTCAAATAAATGTGCTCTACAGTAACATGCTGTGGGATGGGTATTGCTTAGGGATTGCACTTTTATTTTGGAAAAAAATGTTTATTATTTTGTGGCATGCATCATTTGATTGGAGAGAAACCCTAAAGAAATAACAGGAATGAGCCATGGAAAAGCCAGAGGTAGGAAAGATGGTGTTTGGGATATCAAGAGTTAAAACTTTAAGGTTGTAATTTATTTATGGAAAAGAGCATTTATGGAAAAGAGCTTTGTGTATATGGTAACCAGTTCCAGCTCTTGGAGCCATCAAGGTGGCAGAATCAAACTCAGAACTCTAATTAGTGTAACTGAAGAATGAGTATACTTATTATCTGATATAAAGCAATTTTAGAAACTCCCACAGTTTAAAAATAATAGTAATAACAGTAATTGAAAACATGAACTGACAAGTCACTAACAAACCATTATATCACAGCAGTGTGGAAGTGCCATGTACCTTTACAAAGCACCTTTCTGTTGATCTCTGACACATATACACACTCCAAAGTGGTCTCAAGAGCTGTTGCACAGAAGATGTTAAAATATGTCACAGACCAACACCCAAATTGTGGGTTTCTGCTAGGTCTTTTTGTTTCTGCTGTAAGGTGGAACTCAGAAAAAACTTAGCAGTAGCTGGCTTCAAAAACACTGACTGGTTTGTCTAAATGGGTTTTTTCCTTGGTGTAAAGCAAATAATGTATTCTGAATGATCTGCTTCTGCTTGGATTAAGACAGATGTTTCAGGCTTCTCTTATTTGGGCTTGTATGAGATACGAATAAATAAAGGACATGTGAAGCTAAAAGACTGGCCCAAATTATCACATAGAGGAGTGATTTGGTGTTGCACAGAGGCTCGTTGCTTAAGCTACAAGTCTCAGGTAAGGACCCTCTCCCCAGGGAGCTGCAGCTGTGTCCTGAGCTGAGGCAGGCCAGGCAGGGGAGGAGGTCACAGGCACGAGTCCCATGATGCTCTCTATTTCTTCAGCCTGCCTTGACAGGGAAAAAAAGACAAAAGGTTTTTCAAAGAAGCAAGAAACTTAGTTAAATACATACTGGAGGCTGTAGAGAAAAACAAAACAAAATAAAACAAAACCAAAAAAAAAGAAAGAAAAAGCTGTCTTTTCTTCAAGCCATTCTTGTCTTCTTTTCATGGAATTCCATTTTTGGGAGCAGTAGCATGATGAAACTGAGAAAACAGCTACATAAAAATTCCCCCTCCCTATTCCACATTGGCATTCAGCAGCTCCAGGATACCTTATCCTGTGGCTGCCCAGGGAGAGTGGCTAGCAAAGGAGGCTGGGGGAGGAAAAGGGAACTTATTTGCATTCCTTGTGCTTTCTCGTTTTGGAATTTTATTCTGTCTAGTGCACAGACAGGTTTATAGAAAGAGAAGTGCTGCAGATTATAATCCAGACTCTAATTAGCCCCAAAACTAATGAGCTGTCAGTTGGTTTGTCTTCCTACATCCCTTCTGTGTGCTCTGCCCCAAGAGCTGCTCAGCCACATCTCGGCTTGCCATTTCCTCCAGATTTGCACAACCTTAGAAGACGAGATCAATCCAGACTGTCATCCTGATTTTTCAGTTTCTCAGAGGAGTCTGTAGAGTTGGGGTCTGACTTTGTCAGTGTCCCCCGAGCTCTGCCCAGGGCTGTGATTTGCACATTTCCATCTGCGGACAGCCCCAATGTATTCACTGCCGTGCACAATGTGGTTAGGCTCTGCTCTCTCCTTGTGCCTTTCCGGATCTCTGCCATCTGGCAGACCCTACTCACACTTGCAGTGCTCTCCGAAGAGGGTGACGGATTTACTTGCCACCAGGCACACAAACACACTCATTGTGGGGGGCTGGCTGCGTGCCCTGCTCCTCCCAGCTGAGTGCAGCCCACCCACTCTATACCTCTCAACCTGGATGCATACCCAGCTTCATTTGCAATAATCATTAATTCCTATTTCAAAACAGTCTTGCCCTACTTGCTACTACTTCATTAATTCCTAAGAGTTGCATAATTTCTTTTCTGAGTTACACCCAGTAGCTCCACTTCCACCTCGCAGCTGCAGCTGTGTTGTCCCAAGCATCCATGGGTGTAAGGATGGCCAGCATCCACAGGCATTTGGGGCATCACAAGATAGAGACAAATGGGAAAGAGGGGGAGGCAGGGTATGAGATAACCTATCTAGATAACAGAAGTGTTTACATAGCAGCATCTGGTATTTTAAGAAAACCCACGGTAGATATTTAATTAATAGAGTAATATTTATTAGCAAAATAATCTCTGAGCCAATATCCATAAGGGTGGGTAGCATATCTACAGCTCTCACATGAGATGGCACATAGGTTTAGTCCATACAAAATGCCACGGAAAGGAAACAAAGTAATTATAATTTTGGAGGCCACTAGGATTTGGGTGTTCCCTGTCCTGGGATCTGCCAGCATTACTCCAGCTCCCAGTTGCCTTTTGTTGCTTCAAACTAGCTCTCACATCTTGCAGCACAATGCCCTGCATCCACATGGACCTTGCCTGCAGCTGGTGGCTCGTGCTTGCACAGTCCCATCTGGGCCTGCTGTTCCCTAGAGAATAAGATACTGGTAGTTTGCCAGCCAGCCTGACACCAGCCACCTCAAACTGAAACAAATTTTAAGTGAAAGAAAAGTGAAATTATATTGATATGCAAAATAGAACTGTTTTGTTGCTGCCTGGAGAGACAGACAGACACAGAAATATGGAGAGGACACGTAGCTAGAGTGATTTTCTTTTTTATTTTTCAGATACACTTGGCCCTCCAGTTCTTCCAGCTATAGAGTTGGGATGCTGAGCTGGGTGGGGTCCAGTCACTTGTAAGGCACTGAATTAAAGCACTGGGCAAGGCACCTGTTATCTCTAGTATCTCCAGGCTGGTAGTTTAATTGGGATCACAAGCACATTTTAAAAATAATTTTGTGGTGCCCCCCTTACCGTGGCTCCCATTGAAGCACAGTCCCTGGAGTGCACAATCCAGACTCCTGCCAGGGGACACTTTGTCAGGTCACTCCAACCATCAATGTTCATGCAACCCACAGGAGTGAGTTAGAGCTGGTCTGTGATAAAACCACAGGGATGTGTGGCTGCATGGGTCTCTGCACTGGCTGTTTTCCTCTGCAGCTCCCTTCCCAGGCTGCTGCATGCCTTGCTTATATGGACACCTAGCTGTAGTAACTTCTCTGGCATGTCTAGACACTGATTTTGGGATTGGAATCTGGGTTACCCTTGTAGGAAGGCAGTACAACAGAAAGAAGACTGGGAATCTCTCTGTGGCTACAAGGAAGGGATTTGAGGCTCACACCATCCATGGTACCAAGTAAGCATTCAGCTAGAATAACCAGGTATCAGCAAGAAGTCATGACTTCAAAACTTCTTACACATTTCTTACTAAACTGCACTTCTGTTTACTTGCAGCTCTTTGTGTTAACCCCTCATGCTTTTGGCAAATCTATTTTATAGTGCAAGCAGCAAAGGGCAGCATTGCTATTTTCTCCTATGGACAGAACACAAAGTTCTCACACCCCAGGAGGTAAGTGCCATCACCTAAGGCCCAGACACATTTTAACTTGTTTTTAATGAAGATCTAACCAGGAAAGGACAGTGCAGATCTTAGCCTGCCCAGATGGGAGCTGGCCACTGGCTCCATTGCCTCCTTCCCCTGGCTTTCTTCAGAGACCCATGGGGAGCTGTAAAGAGGGTACCTGGTACCACCCTGCAGCCTGGTCTAGTCTCACTGGCAAGTTATTCTTTACCCTCAGCACAGGACAGCTGGCTCCCAGGCCTACCAGTTGAAGCATCTGTGGTATTTTTCTTTAAAATGCAGTTTGCCTGGTGTGCTACAGGGATTAAGAGTCCTGCTGTGGCCAGCATGGAGCAGCTTGTGCTGCTCAGCAATAAGCTGTGGAAATTGATAGTGATGGTGGGGATCCTAGCATTCCCACTCAGCATGTGGTCTTAAAAACATGACATGATAGCTGTCACCAAGGTCATCTGATTCCTTTTCTTGAGTAAATGAAAAATAAAGATCCCTTCACAGTGCAAAAGGCAATACAAAACTTACCTCAGATGAAGAGAGGAAATGAAGGGGCAGTGTTTGCTTAACATAACCTGGACTCCAGCAGGAATTTAATCTTTTATTAATCCTGCTTTATCTAAGTTATGGCAAATTGGCATGGATTTTTTCCATTCCCCTTTGCTGACAAAGGTCTTGCAGCAGTGCAGGACAGCAGCATCTTTAGCACAAGCAAAAACTGTGCAGTAATCCGGGTCTGATGCCAGGCAATGCCTCAAGCACCTGCAATAGCCTGGGCACAACAATCTGCTGCTTCTTTCTCTCTTAAAACTCATGAACTTTTTGCAGGACCAGATAAATTGTGATCTGTGTATTCTCTCTCTTTATTTCTCACCCAAACAGGTGACTGCCAAGATGGGACCTACTGCTCCTTGGAATTTCTTTCCCTGGAAGTTTTCCCAGGTCCCTAATCCTTGTCACTTATCATGTCTGTCAACATGCTCCTAGCTGGCCAGATACTCACGTTCACTTCCCTCATGGTTCAGAGCTGTCAAACAGCTGCTCTTTGCTGGTTCCTTCTCTGGGCTGAGTTGAGATCCTGAATCTTCTAGGGGTTTTTGCATCTTCTGTGCTGGCATAGCTCTTTTGTTCCTTTCTTTTTTTTTCTTAGTTATCTGGACTGTGGATTGGATTCTTCTTGACAGACCTTGATTCTGCATCCTCTGCATCCAGTTTTGAACTGCTTTTCTACTTGCAAAGCAACTAAATGATTTCTCCACTTTGAATTTTTAGAAAAAGTGACAATCATTTTGGATTAGGTCATTCTTCTCATTAACAGAGAAAATAAACATGCAAGAAGTCAGACTGTTTCCAACTTCAACTTATTTATACTAAATGCTTTGATCTTTAAACAAAGCTGATAAATCAGAGCAGCAGCAGCAGGGACAAGCAGCATGGTCAATCCAAAATGCTGAAAAGTCATATCAGCTGCTATCTCTATGCCTCAGGCCAAAACATGAGGTGAACCTGCCTACAAAGCAATTTAAAATTAGTCACATTTTGGACATTCTTATCTGATTTCTGAACTATTGTAACACATCCAGGTCTTGTTTTTATGTCAGCTGTTTTATTGGGATTTTTTTGTTGCATTTTTTTTTTTTTAAACTGCAAAGCCTACAGATTTATTTTTAGGTGAAGGCTGGGGGCTTTTTTTCAAGCACATGCTCTTTACAAGCTGCAGAAAAAAATCAAAAGACTGCCAGTAAAGTGACAAAACTTGCCAGTAAGAAGCAAAAGTGGACACAAGCAACGTGTCTTGTAGAAGCCACAACCCAGGCACTACGGCATTCAGCTCTGCAGCCTGAACACGACCCTGTGGCCCCTTGCTCTGTCCTGCTCCCAGTACCTGGCTCATTCTTGAGCCATCAGGAGCCCCTGCATGTTGGTGTCCCACTCTGCATTACATAATCACAAGGGTTGTACTCAAACCTGACTCTACTAGCACCTCTTCCTGGGAAGGTAAATGAATACCCTGGCGGGTAATTTCTGTGTAAGGTCTAGAACCTCCACAAGGCTCATTTTTCTTGTGAGAACTGGTCTTTTCAGTGTCAAAACCCAGTACTAAACACTTCCTGGACTGTGGTTTCTCCTGCAGGAGGAGCCCAGAGTTCCCCATGCAGCTGCTTCCTGGGGAACTCCAGCTTCTGTTTTGGGGTCCACTTTCCAGAAGTACAGATGTGAGCCTGAGCTACAGATAGCATTGCATCTGCTGGGAACACCCAAATGTTCTGACATCTGAGGGAACCCCTTGGAAAAGCTCAGCTGAAACCTGCATCCATGGAAAGCATTCCTGCACCAGCACAGACGTTTGGCACAGGCAGTCCCCCACAGGTGACCCTCTGGGGCGATGGGCTCTGCCAGTTTGGAGTTCTCCTAAACAAAGCTGTCTGTGTTTAACCTTCCCTGGCAGACTTTCAGATTAAGTTTGCGCATACCGGGAAAGCAGAGCTTTGCTCCCTTGTTTGACATAATCATAGGCTGTCCCCGTGCCTGGAACAATTTAATGAATACCTTAGGACAGGTTTTGCTGTCAGATCACAATACTGCCTTTCACAAAAGCTCTTGCCACTGTTACCATCACTGTATCAGACACTGTGACAATGTGAAAGACCTCCCCAGAGGGCTAGGTAGTAGTGCACTGATGTGATAAATGTTTTTATTCACTCTGCATCCACCTGTGATAACTATGCAGAGGCATATGCTCTCTGATGTCCATTCTTTGGCCATGTTTCTAGGATAAAATGCTGGGGAAAGGCATTCCATTAGTTCCCAAACACTGAAAGCACACGGTGAGCCCCTGTACTCACGTTTACACAGCGCTAAAGCTCAGGTGTTGCCATTGCACTCCTCTAATAAACCACAGGGGTTTCACAAGAAAGTTGAAGTGCAACCTTGAGAAAAAGGAAGAGAATGAGTAAAGGCACACAGAGAGACAGGAAGAATTGCGCTGTCATCAACTCAGACTGCCTCCAACAGCATTATTTTTTCCTCAGCAGTCTGAGAACACAGAAACCCAGAGCAGTGTTTTGGGTTTTCAGTAAAGCCTGTGCTGCTGGGGAAACACTTTGAAACTTCTTCTGGTTTTGGAACATTGCAAGGTGGCAGGCTAAGATCTCAGAGATGTGTGGAAAGCAAGAGCTCAGAAAATACATTTGCACGAGACTTGAGGAAGGGTCCACAAGGGGCTGGCAGCAAACCCACACTCCCTGATGCCCTGTTGTGACACATGATAAAAAACCACTGATCCTTGGGTCTCTACATGGAGAAATCCAGGGCTGACTTTTAGGCTGCAGGGATGTTGCAGGGAGAGTTTTGCAGAACCATGAGCCCAACTCGACTGGGAATTCCCCTTAGCGAGGAAACCCTTGAGCAGAGCCCAGTGCTGCCAGGGCTCCCAGGTGGGCTGCTCTCCTCACCTCTGCCCTGGGCGACAGCCCTGCTCACAGCATCAACAGGCACTGCCAAAACCTCAGGCATTGCTAAGAGACACCACAGCACAACACTGAGTAGAGGCAGAAACCAAACCCTGGGGGGACAAGCCCTGCTTGCAGACAGCCTTCCCTTCTGCCTCCTCCCTGCGTAGTTGCAGCTCAGACCTTCAGAGTCTGGCTGAATCTCCAGCCTCACTAGGTTCAGCCACTTCAGCTGGCTTTAGTCAGTCCTATTGCTTCCTTTCAGCTAGCCACGGCTTCTGCAGCCGTCTGCAGCCTCACCAGTAACAAGGAATTTTTTTGGCATTTTAAAATGTTTTTTGGGAATTGTTTGGGGGATTTAGTTCAACTGAATCAACACAGCATCACTCTTACATGTACTTTGTTGGAGCGTGCATATTCCTAATACTCCGCCCAGATGGAGCAGGCTGAACCACTTGACAGCTTCTCGCTGTCTGACAGCTGAAGCAGGACAGGCTCTGAAGTGATTTCAAGCCGGGTTTTAGAGCATTTAGTCCCCTGCCACTGCAACACAGACTTACAAAGTATCTCTTCTGCCCTCATAAAGAAATCTGAAACTTCTTCACCACTGAAAAGCAACTTTTTGTAAGTATTTGGGACCTCACCAAGATACTCAAGTGCCAGGAATACTAAGATACCTGTGTTGGAAACACTAGCAACAGTAAATCACTGAACACTAAGTGAGAGGATTACCCCCCTTTCTTGGTATTTGGAGGTGGGAAGGTTTGTGTACAATGGGAGGACAGTAAAAGCAAATGGTGACTCTCAGGCATATGAAAGCTGAGAGAGCAAACCAAGTGAAAATAACCCAATATTCTACTGATTCATTCAATGAGTTACTGCAAGTAATTTTTTCCTTCTGCTATTTACGGGGTTTCCCTCTGCTAAATGTTACCATGGACATTGTGGTGTAAAATTAATTTGCTTATATAACCTCTGAGCTGCATATATAGACCCAGATGTTATTTCAGAAATACTACACTTGGGGAAGATTTTCTAAAACCAGTACATGAAAATTTCATGGAACAGTTAATTTTTTGTCTAAACACTAATGGGGCCTCATTCAGAGAAGGGCACAGTGAGGTCCTGCCATGCAGAGATAGTTGCTCAGCCCTGCTGCTGCTCTGCTCTGGTCCTTCTGAACCCACAATTAGGCTTCAGCCTAGCAATGCACCTAACATTCATCTTGCATCACTTCTCTTCATGCCATGCACCAGAAAAAGAAATTAACGGGCTTAATTTAATGCTGGATTTAATTAAGATAAACCTGAAGAGATTAGAGGCTCAAGAGCATACTGGAAAGTAGAACTCAGTATGTATATACTTCATTTAGTCCAAATATTATTTAACTTCGAAAACAAAAATCTGAATTTTCTCTGTAGCTTGTTTTGTGTCTTTAAGTGGGTAAAATATCAAACTTCTATGAGTATTTACAGTTGCAACGTAACTTCTTTGCTGCCCAGTGCATTATTTGCAAAATAATACTTAAATTCCAAAAGGGTATTAAAACATTGGCCATAAGCTGTCCAGAAATTTAAGTGTCTCAGCCCATGTTAATTTTTTTCTCCAATAAAAAGCAAAATGACATTTTATAGCAAGTAATGACTGAAACCCCCTTCCATGGTTGAAATTATTAACAAAAAACTGAAAGTACTCACAGATGTACTTTAGGCTTAACAGACTGGTAGATTTAAAGCCCTGGGGAACTTCACCAGTTCTGTGCAAGTGGGAAGTGAGGGCAAATATTTATCACAACCCAGCAGAGTGTATTCTGACTTCAAGTTGTATTAAAAAAAAAAAAAAAACCAACCCAACCAAAACCCCCTCTTTTGTCCTTCTTGGTTTGAGAGAGGAACAGCTATGAACAAAGATATTATTTTGCTCTTGATACTCCATGCACTTGCAAAGCTCAGCAGAGACCTTTGAGAAACCGTTCCTTTTTATCATTAAGTTCATTATACTGAAAGTAAACATTCAAATGGGTGAATGTTGTACCTTTTATATTTTAGCTTCCACATTTTGTATACTGGGCAGTGAACAAAATCTAACTGCTTTCCAGAAGGTAAAAATAAATTCACAGGCATTTCACCCTCAGACCTTCCTTTTATGGGAGCAGCATCAACAAGATCTCAAAATGTTTCTAAAGCATCTCTTTGACTTTAGGGAGGAAAAGAGGACCAAGTAATAAGACAAGGGTATTTCTACAAGCAGCAATAAGCCACATATAGTAAAATTTTAGTGTACAGAGCACTGTGACATACACAGTATAAATTAATCTGTTATTCATTCAGCCTCATGACTTTCTTGGATTTTTGTTTGTAGCCTGTAGTGAAAATCTAACAGTGTTATTACATTCACATACCTGTGGGTTTAGAGCTCCTGTAACATTAGCACTCTTGCCAAACTCCCCTACAACCTAACAGGAAACTTCTAAGAAATATAATTTCCTTAATAATTCCCTTTAAATACTGATGCAGAGCCAGCATGAGATTTCTTCCTTGCGGCAGCACTGTGGCAAAATGCAGTGATCCAAATTAGACAAAGTATCTTCATGAAATACCTTACATGAAGCATGGATATAACAGTAACACTTAGCACCTGCTGGGACTGTAGTGACAGCAAAGGTAGAAAAAAGCTGTTTCCCAAGTGCTATTTTACTGCATTGCAAACTTGCACTGAGTCGTAGCTATCCATACACACATAAACACTTTGGCCTCTTTAACTGTTTTGAAGAGTTGGATTTCATTCCTTAATGGGAAGAATAGTTTCTCTTATTTGGTTTTTCTAGTTATTCTGGTTTTCTTGGACAGCACCAATGCATGGTTTCGTGCTTAGTTTCTGCTGCTTTCAGCATTCTGCTGCACTCAAAGCAGAGGAGAAGCAGCATCAATTTATCTTATAAACTATTATTCCTATGCTTTTACCTCAAAAACAAGCTCAACAATGAGCTTGGGGACCAGTGAGAGCACCATAGCCATGGCCTAGACACTTCTCACCTGCCTCCTCTTCTGCTTGGAGAACTGCACAGAGGCCACTCCTCCCCTCCAAACTACAAGTGGAGCAGAGAGCCCTCACCAGGAAAAGTGGGGCTCCTTCTGCCCTCCCTGAGGCCTGTATGAGGATCCAAAAGGCCTACAAAAGAGGGGGGACAGAAACCCCTCTGCTTACTGATACAAACCTCCAGGCAGAAGGTTTCTTCAAAATATCCTTGCAACAAAGAGGAATGGCAAGGAGATAAAAAATAAAATGACAACACCCAGAGGGTAGAGTCCCACCTCCAGATACAAACACACCCAGCTCTCTCTTTGAGCTGCAGCAAACCAGAGCACTCTCTGGGATTAATGCGTGAACCTTCATCCTGCAAAGAAAACCTGAAAAGGTTTCTCAGCATGGAGCAAGAGAGGTGGACTGGGGTTAACCTCTTGTGGTGCACCTGACCTTCTAGTTCTACCTGATGTTCAGATGCTTTTGCTTCTCAAGCACAGACAGCAGCTCCTGACTCCAATGGCTTTCAGGCTATTCTTGATGCTCTGGATGCTCAAAACCAGAGCAAGCACAGAAGTAGCACATGTGAAAGTTACAAAGAAATCTCAAACAAGGCTCCCATGGGTTGGGCTTGAACCTTGCGAGACTGCATTTTATAAAGATCTTTCTTCACAAACTCACAGCTTTTCTACATTTATAGTTTTGTAAAAATTATTATAAAACATTTATTGACAGTAGCAATAAACAGAACAAATTTATGTAAACAGAAATAAAGTGGAAAATGGCTTTAAGTCATTTTTGAGCAGCCAGCTGTGCAAAAGCTTCAGCAAAGCAGCAGTCAGGGAGGCTGGGGTTGGAAGAATCCACATGGAGTTCAGGAGATGTCATGCCTTATTAGATCACCAAAATAAGCTGTTATTGTCTTCAGTTTGTTATTGAGAAAATTTTGTTCTATTTCAACTTTCCCTCCTGGCCCTGCTAAGGAAGCCACCTGAAAAACAAAGAACAAAAAGTAAACCAATCAATGCACAGGAAAAGAGGCAAACCCCCAAACCTTTTAATTCACACAAACAATCACAAAAAAAAAATCTATCTCTGGTCTGTGAATATTGGTGGAAAATGTTCCTTGGCAGCTAATGACTCTGGATCCTCTTTTTACGTCTCCTTTTACTCACAGAGTGGTTTGTGGCTTGTGACTGAAAAACCCTCCTCACCCAAATCACGAAAATAAGAGGATTTCAGAACCAAAGAGAAATACTCAGAATTTGACATGCTGTGCTGAGAAAAGAGATGCTAAACATCAGTTTGCAGGGTACTTGGCATTTTGAGACACTCGTGTGTGGCAAAAAGCAAGCTGTAAACTGTGCTTGAAAGATGTCACATCCCAAATTTTGGGGCAAGAGTAAAACCAATTTTAGTAATCAGAATTAGGAAGCATAAAGGTTGCACTGAAGAGCGGTAACATGGAGGGGAACAACACAAAACCAACCCCCAAGCAGGCAGAGAAACTCAAAAGAATGGTTACAGTTTGTTGTTGTTGCTATTGCAACCAAAGAAAAAGTTGCTGTATGCACTGGAGTCACAGGCAGAGCTGAGGGCAAGGCTGGGGCAGCAGTGCCTCTGCAGGCTGGGGGAGCCTGTCAAGCAGCACTGGTCCCAGCTTTGTGTTTATGATCACTGGAGTGAGAATTTCACCATTCATGCTCTGTTGACTGAGCCCGGTGCACGCTTTTAATGCTCAATGATTACAGACAGACAGCACTTCACAGCAGACTTTGCATTTTGGAGTGGAGCATGCAATACTCTCCCCTCTCCTGTTCCTGATCAGCATGCCCTCTGAGGATAACAGCTCAGGGGCCATCAATTCCTCATCAGGAGAGACTGCAAAGCCAGAAGGATGAACACCAAAACTGAACATTGTCTGCTTTTTCCCCCTCCACTGTGGGCCCTGAGGACCTGTGTCCTGTGGGGAGGGCCCATGCTCCACAGCCAGTTCTGCTCTGTGCTGCCATTCCTCCAGGCTGCTGCAGGAAAATTATTTCTATAGTTCCCCATGCAGGGAAACTTCCTGGGCACCCGTAAAGTTATCAAGGTCTACAAGCCTGCAGTAGATTTTAATTGATCTTTAATGATATTAGCAGCTGAAACTTTAAGTTCAGACTCTGTTTTTAACACTTCTAAAGCCCCTTGAGACTTGACTCTGTCATGAAGAGTCAAGGTTTAAATATAAACATGCTGAACTTCCTCTATTTTACTGTGAGCAAGAAAACAGCCTACTATCAAGAGAAAATAACAGATTAATTTAGAACACTTTGAACCTTTACTGACTTGCCCAGAAAACTGTCACACTTATCTAAATCAAGAATTTACTTTTTTGTTTTGGTTTTATTTTCTCCCCCTTTTTTTTTTTTTTGTTTCTGCAGACAAAAACAAAAGTGTGAGCAGTTTCTTCATCCTTCAACTTCTGGTGATAGGAAAAAAATGCTCCACGTTCTTGTCAGAGAGGAACCTGCCACTTAAGTGAAAAAACAGAGCCTGGCTGACTTATAAATAGCACAAGAATCTGAAATTGGCAAGTGATCAGGAATGTTAATTTTACAACTTCTGCTCTTACTTGAAATCTGAAAAACGTTGAGGGATGTCTGTAGTTTTTCTAGGAAGATGTTAACTTTTAATTTTTTACAAACAGAAGCTGGAATGTCCCTTCCAAAAAACATCAAGAGGCTTTGCACTTTATAGCTGATTCACTTAAATATTCTAAAATATTAATTGGATTAGGCAATTTAATGTAAGAATATTAAAATTACTGTATTGGGGTTATGCACTCCTGCTTGCTGGGCAGTTTGTGTCACCAGCATATCTAAGTATGACTAATGCATTGATATTAAACACTAGTGTTTACTAAACATTTCTCTTAGAAGAACATGTAAAACAAGATACCCCTACACTGATGGGTGGTGTCCACCAAAGGACAGCTGGGAATGCAAATATGCTGTGTCTGGTCTCTAAGTGTTAAACCCAGGACAACTATGACTAATTTCAAAAAATTACTAAAAGTATTTAATAAACCCAAAGGTGACAAAAATTGAAATAAACATATGGGAATAAGCTCTTCTGCGACAGATCTGGTACTGTACCATCCACTATTCAGGAGAGAAATGCAAATCCTCTGTGACAATGCTTAGTTGTAAATTGCTGGAGGTTGCAGGTTTAATTACGTAGGAGTTGCCAAGTTTTCCTCGGCAGGGCTCAGTCAGCCCTGACGGTGTAGTGAGGGCAGGCCACACCAAGCTTC
Source organism: Lanius collurio (assembly GCA_020086605.1). Classification (NCBI taxonomy): domain Eukaryota; kingdom Metazoa; phylum Chordata; class Aves; order Passeriformes; family Laniidae; genus Lanius; species Lanius collurio. The sequence continues at coordinate 28,297,773 of JACBWW010000003.1, read as the reverse complement.
AGAAGGGCGCCGGCCTAGCAGAGGGACACCCTCTAAAAACAGCAGCAGATTGAGGAACGATGCTTTGAGAAAAACAAAGGTGCTCAGCTATTTTTAGAGATACCAACAAATATCTCCTGTTTTTGCAGTGCACTACAACGGTGAATACAGAAAGACTTCTTAATTTCTTTTAAAAACTTGACTAGTCCAAACTTTCTTTATTTTGCATTTTCCTGTGTACACACAGTGATTCCCTGCTGGCAACTCTCCTTATCCTGGTTTATTCTTTAGCCCAAACCCACATGACTTGGGTGAACAGGTATTGCCTCCTTTGCTGTGCTGCTGTCCCTAGGCAGAGGTAAAGGCTGCAGCTTCAGTTAACACCTCCCTGTATCCCTCTCACCTGGATGCTTCATCCTTCAGTTCAGTGACTACTGCTAAAAAGAGCCCACGGCTACAGCCACAGCCACAACATATCAAAAAAGTAGCCAACAGGTTTGGAAAGGAGATATCAGAAAAGATATAACTAAGAAAAGAGAAACAAACAGAAGATTATTTCCGGAGCACAAGTTGCTTGAGTTGTATACCTCCTTTATATTCTTCAGGTGTATTTTTGAACTTGAAGGTTTTCCTGCTGGTCTTCAAAAGCTTTTTGATATTTTTAATAATACTGAAATTTCTTAACACCAACTAACATAACCGAGGACAAAAATTTTATCGTAATTTTTTTCTCCCCTCCTAGAAAGTTTTCTGAGGTATGAGAAATACAAGCTTTTAAACTTGATAGGCAGTCACACAAGGACACTGTGAATCAATTAATTTTACAGAATACTAATAAAATGAAGAATCCCCTCCCCCTTCACCCAGCCTAAAAGCTAAGGGGAACAAAACCCAACCTACTTGAAAAAGAAGGCAGTGATATTCTTTACACTGAACATAATAAAATAAAATGTTCTCAGGCAGCATATTTGAAAATGGACAGGTATGCAGATGAATTGTGCCACCATCACAGTGGTGCTGCCACCCTTTGACAGGCCAGACATTCATTAATATTTTTGAACTCTGAGTGGGCAAACCACAATTCAGTATTGAAGCAGTACAAGCTTTAGGAAGACCGAAGTTCAGAAGTATCACTCTGGCGTGGTGTATGCTGTGGGTAACTTCTGGCTTTCTCTTTTATCCAGGACAGAGTGAGATTAAAGTGGGTTGCCCAAAAACTGTTGTTATTAACACAATAGTCACAGCTGAAGTGTATGGAATTACATTCACTTAGAAATTATCAGCCTCCAAAACACATCAACCCACTGTCTTTCACCTGCCAACTCCCCTAATACTCAAGCATCTTAAAAATACTTTAAAATTAATCTCTGTTCATTTCCTGGCCGCTCACTCCCTGCTTTGCTCATTGTTCTATTTACTCCTAAAGAAAGATGACTCTGCTTGGCAGATCCCATTTGGCTAGGTCTCCAGTTTAAAATCATAGCTAAAAGAGAATTCAAATAAATAAGTGCTTTTACTCATCTTTACACTCCCTTCATTGAGCAGTCATTTTTAACAACTGGACTTTCACAAAGGGAAACATAGCAAATGTTTTTCCATCCAGGCAGCAGAACTGCAGACAGAACAAGGCCTCAGTCTCTAATTCCCAATTTTCTCAAAATGATTGATGGAGATGAGGTGGGAACAAAGACAAGAAAAAAGAAAAGTACCAGCAAAATGTGTATTTTTTGTAGGACTATCAAGGTCCAGAACACTTCGCTTAATTCTAGGCTCAAGAAACCACTCTCCACTACACAAGAAACAAAAAGCTATTCCTGTATTCTGGCAGTATTTGAAATATAAGCCAGATCTGAGACATCAACATATAGAACAGCAAAAGCTCCAACAACAGTACAATTCCACAAAATGAGGCATAGCTACCACAAACACCAATATGCCTGTCTTCAAAGAAGAGTGAAGCTTTAAACAATCACTAAGGCACAATCCAGTACCTGAGCTGCTAACCATGCACAGACAAGATAAGCAATAAACTCCCGATTCCTCATTATGCTGTCTCCCAAACCTGGCTAGGCTAGGTAAAGATGCTGATGTGGTTATCTGTCTCACAACAGACCAGGTCACCAACATTTTAGGCAGACCAGTTTGTTGGGGGGAGTCATCATGCACTCTGACAACATTCTGACCACCAGTGAGAGACCACCAGTACAACTTCTACAATGAGATGAAAGGAATATATTGCACCATTAGCAAAAAGGTCCTACAGCAACACATCACAGGTTCCTCCTTCTTTGCTGCAAATATGAAGATACAGAAGTATTATGTGGTACAAAAAAGAGTCTGTGAAAGAGACTGGACTACCTGGGATGAGTCCTTGTCCCAGAGGTTGAGTAAACACTTCCTATCCCACCCAATGAGGCAGAGTACAGCTTGCTAAACACTTCATAAATTATATTTATGAACTGCATAACAGGCAGTAATAAACATACATATTTTTTAATGTACGTGCACACACACATACATCATTATTAATTATTTCTAACTAGAAAGAATATTGTGAAAGATTAATTCAACTTAAATCAGACTTGCACATATTACAAATTTTCTAACAAATACATGTTTGTAAACAAGGAGATTTGATGCGATTCAGGGAAACGTTTTTACATTTCTTCTAAACGAACCAACCATATTCCACTGGTTCGCTGCTCCCTCTTGAGGCAGAAGTACGAAAGTTCATTTCTCCTCGACCTGAACTCAGTTCATTTTTTCAAAGGAATTCCAAGAATCCCATTTCTCTCTACAAGACCAATTCTACACAGAAGTGGCCGTGCCTGCAGAAGTAATAAGCGCTGGTTTTGGAATGAAATCATGTGCAGCCAGGCTGGATATCTTGTCCCCCAATAAGGCAATGAACACTGAGTCCTCTTGACAGCTAGGTCAAGGTCAGCTACCAACTGCTTTCACTTCAGCAGCAGGATCCCTATATCCCTGTTCTATGTTAGCTATCTAACAGTGACCTACCTAATAGCTATCTTCCATAAAAGGTACATATTTTCCACTAAATTTGAACTACCTTAACTAACAGTTAAATAGTATTTTTATTGTAAGGTTGCTTCTAACTGCTGGAGTTCCATTTTTTCTTTTGGTCGTTTTGCAGGAGATTCACAGCCCTGGAAGTGTGGTGGCAGTAAATCCAGAAACTTCATCCTTAAATACAGTCAGATTTTGGTAGCCAAACCCACAACCAGTCTCCTGTGGACCAGAATAACCACCAAGGGCAGGTTTGGAACAGTCATGTTTGCCACACCTTCATCGACACAGGATGAAGACATTTCCCTGAACAGTGGGGTAGATTCACATCCGCTTTCCCCCTCTCAGATTAACCTTCAGGGGCTTTTTTCTTACACTGACACATTTTCTAAAGAAAGGCATAAGGAGTTGATTTCTCCTCCTGAGCCCATAGCCTGGAACATAAAACGGACCCGAACCCAGGACTTCAGCCACCTACTTTTGACAAATAAGCCATAGTTTCGAGCAACAGTTGTTACTCTGAAGCCATCTGTGTAAAGCCAAATCCATGGATGTTACATCAACATCATTCAGAGGCAACTGCACCAAGATGTAGAGGTGGCAGGACACCTGGCCCAATCACATAGATAAGCTGAGCTCTTGTGCAGGAGCAGCTGCTGGCCTGTGGGGAGTACTCTTGGATGCTTTTATGGAAATACAAGTGAAATGCAGATGTCTTTGGCCATTTATAAATCCAGTAAAAAGTGCTCATGAGTAGAGCAGGAAACTGCTAAGGTCACTCTTCATCATGGAAATTAAACATTTGATAAAATGCAGCAGTAAGAAGTTGAAATTAGAGAAACACTACCTAAAATTAAGGTCCTTGTTCAAAGATTTGTAAGCCACTTTGACATTTCACCAGCCTGAAATGCAAAAAGGGATTGAATGATCACCTGCCAAACCAACGGTCCTGTGCACAGCATGGGCCTAGAATGTGCTAATACTGAGGCCATGTGAATTTCAGCCTATTTCTCAAGCCAGCTGTTTGCCACCAACAATTCCACAAGCCACCATATGGCTGGACATCCTGCCTGCTTTAAGTCAGACACAGCTTTTGGAAAAGCAGGAAAAAGTCCTGGGAAGCCCTGTGGCATCTTGCAGGCAAGAAGAACTGCTCCCTTCTTTAAGACACAATTAATTAACATAGAAAATACACAGAGGAAACTAAACCAGACACTCGGGGGAATTGTTAGTCATATAACTGCTTAAAAAAAAACCCCCACCACTTCTACCAAAAACCCCTAGCACAGAAAACCCCACACCAATGCCACAAATTCTGTGTTTATCATGAATCACTGCAATGGAAGCAGCCCATATGGAACCACACACCTGTGTGGACACCATCAGCAGCACCCCTGGTGGTGTGACATTTGTGTCTGATCTGCTCATCAGCGAGAGCAGTGCCTGCAGGCTACAATTTCCTGCAACTTTGTCATACACTGAAAGCCATGAAGCTCTGGGACTCACCAACTTGTCAAACAGTGAGAGCTGGTTAAAATATGGTAGGTTTTGATATTTTTATAATTATGTATCTGTCTGGCAATTGGCTTTGAAACTTCTGCAAGAAACTCCATCCTGTTGTTTTAAGAGAAACAGTGTCAAAACCATGGAAATAATACACTCCAATTTCTAAATATACCAAAAGTACTGCAAACACAGAAATCACTAAACAGAAGGATCAAATTCAAAAACCCCAAATACCCCACATTCAGCTGAACAGACTTAAAAGTCTTATGTATGTACTCATAACATTTATGTTTTAAGTTAGCCGAGCATTTTGTTTACTACCAAGACCTCATCCAGTAACACACCTGGTTAATATCAGCATTCCGAGGCAGAAAATACACAATATTGTTAGTGATCATCTTGGAGAGCCTGAAAATTTCAAATGTACAAGCCAGTAAAGGAAAAAACAAGAATGGGGAAGGAAAAGTTTCTTAATATTCCTTAATTTTCAAAGTATGTCTCAATTTCGGCTATTATGCAGTTAATAGCCGAAGTGTATAGGATTCTGAGTGTGTAGGACTCTCTTCTGAAATGCAGACATTATTGTTGTGAAAATGCAGAAACTCTATTTTACCATTAGTGCCCTAGAAAGTAGAAAAAAGCCCCCAACACTCACTTTTAATTAAAGTTTAACCAAACTACAGAGAAGTATTTGAGAAATTTGAACGTAGTTTGTGACTAATTCATTTGGTTTACTTTTTTTTGAAAATCCATTTTGTGGAATCTCTCACACATGCATACAAAGATTTTCATACTCTTACAAATATGGCCAAATTTTAGCAAAAAAGAGGAACAAATTAGATTATTCTTGGACAAATGAAACGCCACACTTCACATATGATGAAACTATTATGTTAATACCTTCCTAGATGAATGAATGCTCAATATCACTGTCAGTAAACTAGTATGGAATTACATATATTAATTAAAAGAGTTAATATTTTCCTTGTACTCTTCTGTGATTTCCCAAGTCATATGCAGGTGCTATGACTGAGAACAGTTTTAGTAAGGTATTTTAAATAAGATATTCCCTTTATAAATCAATTAAAAAGTGGAATTAATGACAAGGCCATAGCTCACACAACTAGTTATTATCTATATACATGTATTCATCTCATGGCTATTTGATTACTTCAACGTATTTTAATAAAATAATATAAAGGAATTAAAACTCCTGAATTAATGCTTTGAGAAGCTATTCAATTCTCTAATGGATTTTTTGCTTTCAGGAATAACTCATCACTGGGGTTTCTGGTAATAAAAACCCAAAAATATTCAAATTTAGGTGGGAAGAGGACTAAACAAATGGGTTGCACCTGGAACTCCAGCTGCCGCCCATCTCATCCACAGCCAGCCAGCTGGGCACGCAAATCCCACGGGAAGAGGGGGAGGAGAGGAAAGAGATAAGCCCACCACAAGGCAGAACTTGGAAAGGATATCCATCTGGGCAAATCATGGTCTGGATGTCGAAGATTTCAGCGGTGGCGTAGTCGGGCCCGCCCCAGGGTGGGCTGAGGAACACGACGTCGGCGCGCAGGCCGGCCGCCAGCTCCATGAAGTCCCCGCACAGGAAGTCGATGCGCTCGGCCACGCCGTACACCTCCGCGTTGTGGCGCGCCAGCCGCAGCTTCTCGGGATCGATGTCGATGGCGATCACTGCCCACGAGAGATGGCGAACACGGGGATTAGCGGGAACCGGGAATGCCACCCGACCACCAGCAGGTCACTGCAGGCAGACAGTGACTGCTGTGACAGCCCCGCAGCTCGGCCCAAGGACCGGACACGGCACTGTCTGCCTAAGAAAGGAAGTCCTTCTTGCCTCAGGTTTGGCAAGAGCCTGACATCTTCAATGAAGTCAATTAGAAACTTACTCTTTGCCTTCATTAAAGAGAAACGTGTATCTGTGTGGCTGGCCACACAGTTCCGAAAATTGAGTTTAAAAACCCAACCAACACAGCCCAAGAGAGATGGATGATACAAGAACAGTACATCATAAGAGAAACTAAAATACAGCCAGGAAATACAAAAAGCCAAGTGAAATGTATAGATTGGATCATAGCCTACCAAATTTAATGCAGTAGAAAAACTATTGTTTGTCTTGCTCAAACATTACTCAGAAGAGTTAGATCAACTGCTATGAGTATCTAGCAGGAAATGTTTTTACAGAAAGTACCCTCAACATTTCTCTACACTTTCATTAGCTGGCATTAGACTAACATGAAGTTGTCATCACTTTTCGGTACTTGGTTCTGTGGAATCTGTAGGTGATTCCATTCAAGTGTTTCAAGTACTATTCACATGTAACCTGGTCTTGAGTACATAGACTTCAATTAACAACTGGGAAAAGCAGCAGCTTTGACAGAAGCCCACTTTTACCAGTGATCTCCAGAGCATCTGACAGACTAGATATTATGCCGCACAAAAATAATGTTGACTAATACAATACAAATCTAACTGTGACTTAAAATAGAAAAGCAGCTTTATTGGTCCTTTTTGAAAACAGAGAGGTCATATTGTGAGTCTGATGAAGCAAAACCGCTTCTGCTGCAACAGAAGCATTGAAAAAGAAAATAAAGCAAAAAACGGAGCACATACCCAAATGTTTTTACGAAAAAGATTAAAGAAACAAACTAATGCACTGTATACAACACCTACTTACCTCTTTTTGAGGTCAATGCAAACTGAATAGCATTCCCTCCAACCCCGCAGAACGCATCCACTATGATGTCGCAGTTGAACGACTGACTAACGCGGACAGCAATGTGCTCAGCTATTTTCTCAGGAGTAACAGAAAACCAACCCTCTGCAAAGGAAGGGGAAGAAATGTATTTTCACCACCTATTTCAAGGTCATCTCGTTTAAAAACAAACAACCAAGACCCACCTAAAACTGAAGGTTTAGCATTAATCCCAAGAACTTTGGCTTAGTGCATTTGACCAGGAAATAATGGCTTTGAAGATGATAAACTCTGCTCAGTCCAGAGATTTGCTAAGCAAACAAAGTCTCACAGAAGCAAACTGGTATGTCTCGATCTCAGTACATGCTTTGTTGAACTGAGTGCTGAAGATTCTATCTTATCAAGGAGAAGTCCAGGGACACAGCTATGGAAAACTTTTTACATCATGATTATGCTCTGTAGCAAGTAAAACCAGAACTGTATTCTCTCTTATCCAACATTTTATTTTCTTCACCACAATGTCTGGTCCACCAATTAATCTGCAAGTTTATGAAGCAAAGCATTAGAAATGGAAGGCTTACAAACCCAACAAATAAAAAATACCTAATCCTAATTCTTCTTTTACCTATAAATTTATGATTTGAAGTGGCTTGCAAGTATATATGGAAAAAAGTCACTTTGGAAGTGACTGCTGCAAGTCAGAACAAAACAGAATGAAACTAGAGCCATCAGCATACTTGGAAGTTTCACAAAATTATTTTATAAAATATAGAAATAGAGAAATATCACTGAGTTTCTGAAAAAGTCCTGACAAAGTATGATTTGGGTCCAGCAAGATCTTCAGCAAATGTAAGGATGCTGATGTCTAATGCGGACAAGGGTGTTCCACACTAAAAGCACTTCTGAAGTTCAATTCACCTGCCTGCTGAGGTGGGGGGCGGGGGAAGGGAGGGGTGGAATTTATCCATGGCTGCAAACACACATTCAGTAGTGTTCCTCCTTTAAGAAAATTAGTAATAAACTGCAAGAAGGGCCACAGGTTTGGTTACATCCTGTACTACCATGGCAGCACACCTGGTACTGAACACACCTCTGTCTAGTTTAATCCCCTCGTCAAACCGAGAGAAGAGCCGGTAGCGCTGTGCCCAGTACTTGACCAACTCTGGATCAGCAGCAATCTCAGGAGGTACAGTTCTCAGTGCATTTTTATTCCTTCTTCTTCTTTTCTTCTCCTTGTTTTTCACAGTAATTTTTGCATCTACAGCTGGAAGACACTGCAAAAGTTAACAGTCACTGTTCTTGTAGGCTAGGAATATAATTGGTAGGTGAGTGTTGAGATTTAAAAACATTGCTAAATGTTCTTTATTGCTGTTTGCCAGATGATGAAGATTAGTGGCTTTAAATTAAAAAAGATCATCCTGTATTTCAGGTGATTAGTCATGGTCCTAAAAATCATAACAGTTATTATTTAAGAGCCATAATCCCATAACCCATTATTTAAGAGCCTTAATCTTCAACTGAAGACAATAAACTCTACATAAGGAGCAAACAAGTGGATCAGAGACCAATCTATTGCCCTTATATCAGTTACGAATAAAAAACCAATCTAGACAAGAGTTTTAGAGCAGGAATCTAATGTAACATAACTACTGTAGGAAGGATTAAATTATATATAAAAACCTGTATAATTCTGCTTTCCTTTGTTTAATGTTAAATACAGAAGTTCATAATACTGATTTTTTTTAAGCTAGAAAATAATTTTAACAACACACGCTCCCCAGAGCTCAGCAATGTGCATTTGAACCCAAAACTTGGTGGTCTGCGCAGCTACCTAAAGTTAATCACCATCATTCTTGCAGAGGAAAAAAGGTGTGAATGGAAAACCTTAGACCATGTCAAGGATAAAGAATGACTGTTCATCTATAAAGAAATACTGTCAACATAAAAGACATGACCTGGGATTCTGGCATTCTAGGAATAAGTTAATTCCACTGGCACAACTATCAATCACTTTTGTTACTCCTTAGACCTAACGAGTATGTTTGAATTAACAAAATAAATGAGTAGTGCATGACACTGTAACTTGGGAAGGAAGTATTAAGTCCACTGCCAATTCACTTCATTGGTTTGTAGCAAACTGATTTACCTTGGCTGACATCCTCCATCTCTGGCTGGAGATAATCAGGAATATCCAAAGGGACAAGCTGCCGCCCACCGCTGTGCTCTGGCCTCCCTGCCCCCTGCTCATCGGGGCCACTCGCTGCAGTGTCCTGCACCTGCCCCTCAAGGTTACTCCCTCCAGGCTCTGAGCAGGCTGCACTGGAAGATGGTGGCTCTTGGATTTCAGCGCCCAGCGTCGCACTCTGTGTGGCAGCAGCGCCTTCCTGACCCTCTGAGTCGCTGCTGCTCACAGACAATGCCTCTGCTTTATCCTGAGGGGCGGCTGTCTGGGATGTGTCTTCCTCCTCAAGTTTACTAGCCCGCTTCAGGAACATTTCCACCTGCAATTGTCAAATACTACAGATGATCAGATGGTGATCTGTTAGTCAGAGCAGAGTTTTAAAAGCCTTACAGTTCAAAACCCCCTGCCACTGCAGGCACTCTCTACCACATATATTTTGAAAACAGTAAAATATCCAGACTCAAAGCATTCAAGAAGTCCTTAACCATGCTCCCTTTTTAAAATGTTTGGAAGCAAGTTGTCTTTGGGCACTAGATGCCAGCTACCTCCAAAAGAGAAACAAAAACCCAACCAACCAACTAGCCAAAAAATCACCTGATAAATACAATAAATAATTCTCATGTAATACCTAAATAGTCACACTCACCACAGCCCAGGTGACCAAGTCTACCACTTCACATCTATCTTTCTCTAATCTGCACCCAGGTAGGTACTCTGCCTCTCAGAGTTTTTTAGCATAAACAGGTAAAATTACCTTCACACATTAGTTGCCTCACCTTCAAGATGTACCAAATGGTGCATGTGGTAAAGGGTTCTGCTGCACAGCAGAGAGCTCAACATAAGCTCCTAACCAACACACAGATGCCACTCCAAACTCCTCAAAGGCACATGCAGATGCTCCCTTTTACATTATGGTTGCTCTGAGTGGCTCTAGACCTGGAGCAGTTCCTTACCTGAAAGTCTGAGGAAATGTATAACTTTTTTTTTTTCTTCCAAAGTTAAAATTGCCCTTGAACAATACAGGCCCCAGGTAGAAGACAAAAGTTTATCTAAAATTATAACAGTGGGACTGGAGTTCAATATAGAATGTATGGCCACCACCAGAAAACAGTGCTTTGCACTTGGGTTTTGGGGAATGCCAAGCACCCCAGAAGAAGGTGAAGTAACATCAAAATCTGTCCCCTCAGATTTTTAAAAAGACTCATGTAAAGTCTCCAACAAATGTTTCTACTTCTTACTACTTTCTGAGTTAAAAAAATAAGGATAAAGTGATAGGTGAAAATAAATGCAGGGAGAGGTATAAGCAAACCCCTTTAAAAATTACCAAAACCATGGAGTTACATGAAATACACTAATCTACACAATAATTTCTGTTACTGCTGAAATGCCAGCATTAACAACTGGCCTCATGTGTAATTTAAAATCAGACACTTTTAGTAACAATAAAAACCTACACACATCTCTAGAACTATGTGCACCCAGATGTTAGGAATGACTTTCGCATAACTTGTCCATTTAAGCTCACACTCCTCTTGACCGGGTCCACCAGTGCCTTTCCACAGCCATCCTAACTTTAATATTAGTCACATAGGTGGGAGGCAGGGAGGAGTGGGAGAAAACAAGGAGAAAAAAAAAAGAGGAGCAGTGGACTGACATTTGAAAATGCCATCTACTTTGGGCAATTATTTTTTTTTTTCAATTTCGTAATACAACATCAGCTAAGGGAGCAGACAAATCTATGAATTACAACAGTGCTAACAACTAAACCTACCTTCTTCAAAGTTTTGCTTTTTTTGCATATCATTTCAGATTCCTCTGTAAAGAAGATGTGTGTGTTTTTGCTCTTCCTTGGTTTACGCATATCCAAGAATTTGGACTTGAGTTTTGCTTTTTTCTCCAAGTACTGCACACTTCGGTGGGTGAAATCTGGAATTCCACCATACCTGAAAATAGATAGATGGATAGATAGAGGGATAGATAGATAGATGGATGGATAGATAGATAGACAGATAGACAGACAGACAGGGACTTAGTTGGTTAATTTCCAGTTTAGAAGCTTTAACTTAAATGTTGAGGTCTACAAAAAATGATTTAGGCTCAAGTGTTTTTTTATTGCTCCACTTAAAATATGCCACTGGATGTAGCTGGAAAACAATGTACCTTCATGAAAATTTAAAAAAAAAAAAAGTTATTTGAAAATGTTTAACCTAATTAATTTTAGACTTTTTTTTTCTAATAGTTGTATAACTTTATATGAAAACAATTTCCCAGGACAGCCTGAAGAATAGCAAATAAAAAAAATACCTTGATTAGCAGAATAGAAGATCATTTTGGTGGCTGTTGAGAACCTCCAAAACAGGTACTTTTACCTTCTAGCAAATGCAATAAAAAACCCAACCAACTAAAAAAAATTCACTGGCCAATACCCTGGCAACACTTTACTACTATGGCAACATTTTACCAGTAGAAAGAAACTTCATTCCAATATGAAACAGTTAAAAACCATGATATCAGCTCACAAAACTCCAAACTGAGAGGCTCCTTCACTGCCAGAGCCTTTAAGCTCTAATTTAAGCAGCTGACCAGCCACTTAACATTTATACAACTGCAAGTACCTTAGGTGTTTACACTTCTGCTTCAAAGCACTTTTCTTTAATTATTCTCTGTAACTCTGCATATCTCTCTCTAGTCCAAGGATGATAGTTTTATTAAGAGCAGAGACTAACTCTGGGAATCAGCTTCAAAAGTTTAACAAAAAGGAAATGGAGATGAATGGTCTATTTCCATAACAACAAGAGAGCTGACTTGCTATGAAAAACCCCACAGTTCCTCCTAAGTAATTACTTTTGTCCTGTGCCACACTTGAAACCCAACACAGAGCAGGTTTCCTCAGGATCTTCCACAGGGTTCTCATCCACATCCAGCTCATGGCTAGGAAAAAAACAGATAACAAAGTTACTTACTGTGAAAAAAACAATCATTTTACAGCTATACCACTAAAAATCTTACATATTGAAAACATCTGGAATGTGGGCTTCAAGTAAGTTCTTCCACAAACTGCTGAAACCAAACCAAGCAGATAACAGCATTCTACTCATGTGCACAAAATTTTGGTTGGCTTGGTTTTTTACACAATTCTACTGAGCAATGCCCTTCTACTGCAGTTATAGTATTCCAGATATTCTGAATGACCTCTTAAAATATTTAATATTAAGCCCTACCTGATGAAGATAGTGTTTGTTCACCTGATTTCCAAATTACCTTCATCATCTATCATGTTATCTATATTATTATCTATTATTAATGCTGTGACAAAAGCAAAATACTAGAACAAAACCAAAGCTGCATGATTAGGAGGGAACAATTCTACCCACTCCTTTATATTTGAATTTGCAAATTTATTGGAGAGGAAGAAACATTTTACTATCTTTGGGACTATATATTTTTAGAGAAGAAAGAAAAAAACTGTGACAAGGCAGATATTGGTTGTTTTATGACTGCCATAACTGAGAATTTTACTGGCAGCATTCAATTCAGTTGAACAATGCAAATTATTTGCTGTCATTCTGGTATTGTCTATACTAATTAGACCTAAATAAGCAAGCTGCCCTATGTAATTTAACAATCTTGTATACTTCAGTGGCACAAGAACAGTACCTTTCATAAAGCAATGGAAGAGAGGAAATATCCACTGCTTGTTATGAGGCAAAGCAATAAGCAGTGATGGAAGACTATGTGGTTTTGTACTGACATTTTAACTTACATCCTCAATCAAAGGTATAGTTAGTATTAATCAGAAGGCTCCTGGACCTGGACTTCATGAGAAAAAAACTGATGTAAATTTCATTACTTGCCTTCTCTTGACTTTGACATGTCTGTATTCAGGAGGCTCTTCATCCTCATCTTCATCTTGGTCATGAAGCAGCAACTGCTCCTTTTTATTTGAATTCGAGCTGCATGGCTCCTGCACACCTAAAAAAAGATACATCATATTTTCTTTCTGCATAAATCAATTCTTTTTCTTCCTGTCCCTAAAGTACCCCTGCAGTTACAGCTAGTTACTGTGCCAAACATACATCTTTACCTGTCCTTGTTTGAGAGACAACATACTGATAAAGCTTCCAGTATTACACTGCAGTGTTAAATATCTTATGCAGGACCAACTTCAAATTATCTCTCCAAGAAAAATAAAATGTCTACAAGGTACAAAATTTGAAACAGTTTCCTCCTTGTGTGTAAAATTTTGTTTCCATCTCATTAGCTATGCAAAGACATTCCCACAGATTTAATAAGAGAAGATTTAAACACTGCTCTCACTTCTTTTTGGAAAGGAGATTTTCTTTTCACCTCTCCCATTCCATCTCGACAGAATGGATCAAGATGGGACCACACTCGCTTCTTCCTCTCGTAGAAAGTCACTAGCAGCAGACTCAAGAGTCTCAGCTGAAATATCAAGACTAAGATAAATAATTAAATATGCACTAACAGTGATCTCTGACCAATTTCTGTAGTACATTTGAAGATTTATGAAGTATATGTTCTGTTAATATAACTTCTGGCTGAAGAACACCTTCGATATACAGGTTAGAGATGAGAAATCATCCAAAGAAGCAGAGGGAAGAAAAAAGAATCAAGTATGCAATCATTCCACAAAATAACTAATCAACTTTTTAAAATAACACAGACATGTCCTTGTTTCTTACATATAACCACCCAGAGAATTCCGATAACCAACTTTATCTGATTTTGAATTACCTGACTGGTTAACATTTTTATTTTCAGAAGATGCTCTCCTTTTCCTGCTTCCTCCATCACAGGGCTCCTTCTGGCTTCCACTGTCAGATGAACTCTGTTCTTCAGGACCATTGTGGGCTACTGTTAGAGCAGCACTGCTCTGCTCCACTTCCTCCAAATTCAGATTTAAATTACAAATCCCAGAGATTATTTCACTGTGGAGCTCAGCACTTGAAGGGAGTGTTTCCTCAATTCTGGTGTTGGAGGGAGACAGCTCCAAGCACAGCACCTCACTGTGCTCAGGTCCTGGGCTAACCAAGTCTATTTCTCTGAAAGGACCAGTCTCCTGTGTAACCCCATTAACTTCCACCTTGTCACCATGTGAGCTCTCAGTAGTCCATCCTTGACTTGTCCAGTACTGAAACTGTTCCCAATAATACCAGTACAGTTCACTATAATGTTGCTCCCATTCTTCCTTAGTATCTGGACTATTCCAAGGCTCAGAGGCTGTGATGCCCTCCAATGAGACCTCTTGATGCTTTTTCAACCAGCTTTGCCACAGAAGGCCCTCTCCATACTCACTCCAGTACTTCTCCCATTTTTCCTTAAGTTCAGTGAGTAAAGTCTCACTTGCAAGGCTTTCTGAACTTTCACAGCTCCCTTCAACCACAGCTTGATGTTTGCTGCTCATCTCACACTGCTCTGTAGCTAGGGCCAGCTCACCAGAAACAGACTGGATACAACCACAAGTTTTGTCCTGGCACTCCTGCCCCATTTTATCACCGTGTTTTTGCTGTAACTCTTTTTTCTTCTTCTTTTTTTTTCTCACAATCTTTATGTTATTTTTCTTTCTGTAATTTTCTGTTGCCTAAAAGATAATGGAAAAAACACAGTTAGAAGTCCACAATGTATATACAGTCGTGTCCTCTCTCTGATTACATTTCTGTTTCCATTGGAACCCTCCCTCTCAGTGCAACCCTACTGTTAGCTTTCTCCCCAAAAAAGCTGTAGAGTTTCTGGGTCTGATAAGGCCCTTCTACACAACCTCGACTGACAGTTCTGAGGAAGTTGTGAGAAAGAGCTGTAAGAAAGTCTATAGAAACACACACAAAAAAGCAGAATGGTAGACAGAAGTGGGGCTGCTGAGAGGGAAGTCATTAGTAGCTCAAAGATTCAAAAGGAAAGACATCAACAAGAAACTATAAAATACTAAAGAGTCAGGAATTGAAGGGCCACAGGGTTGAGCTCAGCCGCAAAACAGTATCTTGGTAACATCAAGGATCTGTTTTATGAGGCTGTGGAAGCTGACCCTTACTTTCACCCAGTATCTGCCTGACCAGCAAACACTGTTCAGTGTCTTAACAGGATAGTGAACATAATGCTCATCCTCATAGAATGCAAAATCCTTGCTACCTTTGGGTGCTGTACTCAAAATCCCTGTAAATCCTGCAGCTGAATCTCTGTATGTCTTGAAGACATTGGCCCAAAAGAGGGGAGCAATATCCTTTCCAACCCATCCTAATCTCCAATGTGGATAACAGAAATACAAGGAAACAACAACCTTCTCCCCAAATCCTGCAATGATTGTACTGCACAAATGAAAGGTGGCCTTTTCATTTGTGTAATACAATAATTTCACTTGTTACAATAAACTTGGCTACTACAGTTGTCTGGTGGAACAGAAGACAGAAACCTGTTTCTGAAAGGGAACAAAAGTAACTTGTTGGTTTCACCAGTTAAAACTCACTTGTTTCAGAAGGGCTTCCTGTGATGGCAAAACTCACGTGGGCAAGAGACTGTAAATGTACAGATATTACTCCAAATGGCCCATCAGCTGCAATCCTTACTTTTGCTACACTGACAAAAGCATAAGGTGAACTATAAAGAAGCTAGAACTGAAGAACTGGCAATGATCTTTCATCCACATCCCTCAAAATGTCATGTTAGTACATACAGTCGAAAGCACAATGCTTAGCAGTAATCTAGTAAGAAAATGTATTATTTTCCCATTCAACTTATTTGCATAGTACTACATAACAACAAAAATTGCACATAGACTTTGGGCTTGAAGTTGGATATCTGTATGGTCTATTTACAAGTTATCTATTAAAATCACATACAAAATTCTCCTATTTATTTACAAATTAATCAGGTCAGAACCATGCAGTGCTCTGCACAAAAGTACTGTCTCACTGTCAGGGAGGTCTGTACTCCATGAAGTGGATGCTGTGACTACTGCACTGTCTTTTTTTTCATCTGTGAAAACTCCAGGCCTCTTCTAAAGCCCAAATCCTCCCTACTATGGGAAGCAGAGCACCAAAGCCTTACTCCAGCCTTTTGGAACAGCTTGGCTTTATCAGCTGCAAGGAGGATTTGAAAAACTAGCTTTTTACATTAGTTTTCACAAAGCTAAATGCTTAAAACAGACAGTGTGAAAATGCATGCTCAGACTGGAGTGTAATAGTTGTCCTGATGTGCAGCACCAGCTTTACCACAGCTCTTTTAAATCAGGTCTCTCTAGTCATGACACCAGTATAGCTGTGGAAGCATAAAGCACAGCCTTGACACTGTTTAGTCCAACCTGGACAGACCAAGGTGCTGTGTGCTGTTACCAGGATGCAATGCAGGCAGCTTCAAGGCAGCTCAGATACATTTCCATGAACTGCCATCTCAGAATAACTGAGAGGAAGCATGTCCCTAGGTCTGGAAACACTACACAAACAGAACAAATAAAGCAAGTAAAGATTTACCACGAAGTCCCTGTGGGCTGACTGCCCACCAAACTGAAGAGGCAATCCCATGCTCTTCATAAGTTCAGCTTCTGAGTCTAGTTCAACTTCTTCCAGGCCCAGGGCATGATTAGTATCCACCTTTAATCTCTCATTGGGATAACAGTTCTCCTCCTCAGATGCTTGTTCTTCCCCTGTTAACAAGTTATATTACATGAATATAATCTGGTTCTGACACCTCAATGCTACAGCATGGCATACAAAAAAATAGCACATTTGCCTCTTATGCTTCTTTCCTTGTTTAAAAATCTTCCTCATAAACACCTCCATTTCTGCATAACTATCAGTAGGAATCAAAACGTAACTTCAACAGCCAAAACACTGGACTGGGTCTGTCTGGAAAGGAGTAAATGTTCTCCATAGCAGCCCCTACAGCGTTGTGTTTGGGATCCGTGACTGAAACAGTGTGTGGATATCACTCTGATGTTTTGGCTGCTGCTGAGCAGTACTTGCACATCATCATAACTTTCTCTTTGTCCGACTCTGCCTTCCCCAGCAAGCTTGCACTTCTATCAAATTGCTAAGCAATGACATCTGTATACAAAATTGCAAATATTATCGAGGAGCTGTATATGGATGGAAATTATGAAATCAAAAGCTCTTGAACTCAGTTGATAGTACTGAAACATTCAAGATTTTTGGTTTGGTTTTTTGGGATATATTCACTGCCAAATTATCGCATAACACACTTTGCATTTTTAACTGATTATTCTCACCACAAATCACTCATATATGCACAAAAACATGGTTTACAATCTCCTTCTTTCACTCCTCTCACATTGCCTTCATCTAATCTGTGCTATTATCAGCTTCTGTTTCTGCTCAGAATTCCCCCCAAATCAAGCTATTATGCTGCTGGATCTACCAACACAGCAGTGATAAAAAGAAATACCAAAAGGATTATGTTCAGGTAGGCAAACTCGAGGAATTCTGGAGGATGGAGTAAGGGAGTGGCGTTGAATTTGTTAAGAGTATACACCATGATAATTCCTAGATTACAAGCATGCCATGTGAGAGACTCTGGTCCTCCTCATATGATTCACTGTATATATGAGAATCATAATTGTCCCCATCAGTGCTATTGCTTCTTCACTACTTCTGGCTCAGCAGATTACCTAGCAACAGCTAATAACCTAGGCTGGGGCAGAGACAGAAGGAGACAAAGATCTAGGATCCACAGACCCTCCATTATGCAATTAATTTTGAGTCAAATTGAAATTATGATTTAAGACCAGTTCAGGGATCTGTGATATAATCTTCTCCATGCACTAGGTGAATGTTATGTGAGGTGGTAAATTCTATCTGCACGGAAATGAGCACTATACCTGGTTTGACACAAACTTTTGCATCAAGATTATGATAACCTGAAAGCTATGCAAGAGTTATTATTCACATCTATCCCCATAACAAAAGTACTGAAAAACAACACAGAAATAGGAACCACTTAAATAAGCACACATAACTCATTTTAAGAATGACTGCACATCACATTGCATAGTCCACTGTATTACCTCACCTGTACTGTCATTGCCATCTTTGATATAAAATCCTTTTAATCCCAGTTTATATAATTTTCGATCTCTGTAAAAATAAAGACAGACACCGATGCAGAAAGTCACCATATAAACATTTGTTTTACAGTAACAACAATCATTCAGTGGAAAAAACCTCCCTAGGGATGCAATAAAATCCCCACCACTGGACGTTTCAAGATGAGACTGGATGGGGTACTTAAACTCTTCTAGGCTCCGTTCCCATGAAAGGCTGGACCAAGCGACCTTTCCAGGTCCCCTCCCACAAGGGCTGCCCTGTGACTCCAGACACGCGAAGCAAATAAAAAGAAACAACATCCGGAGAAGGCAACTTTTAATTAAAGCCTGACGGGAAAGCCCATAGGAGCGACGTTCAGAAAACGCTGCAGCTATGCGGAACACCGTGGAATTAAATTTTCTGGTCCTCCTCTCGTTGAGGAACCGCGGATGGGCAGCGGGAAGGGGGCGGGAGGGCACGCTGAGCTCCGGCCGGCGGGATCGGCGTCTGGAGGCTCCTCTCACCCTTTTCTGCCCGCCCCCCACCAGTGACAAACACGGCCTATCGGGGTCCCTTTGTGCACACCCCCGAAAAACCCCGCTCCCCCCGCAGCCCCTCGGCCGCAGCAGCGCGGCCCTTCCCGCACGTCCCCGGCCGCCGGGACAGGGACGCGCGAGGGCGCAGCCAGCGCTACTCACTCGACGAAGGCGCGGGAGCAGAGGCAGAGGATGCCGCCGGCCGCCCCCGCCTGCAGCAGCAGCTCGGCCACCAGCCTCGGGCCCGGGTCCTGTACCATCCCTGCGGGAAGCTCCCCACGCCAGGCCCGACCCCGCTGCTGATTTCCGCCGGAACTGCCGCCCGCGCCCGCCCCGCTGCGGCCCGGAGGGCCCGACGTGACTCGGCTGCCTGTGCTTTCAGGGGCCTCCACGAGGAGTATTTGCGTGTTGGTGGGGCTCAGAGTAGGTAAAAAGGAGGGGGGAAAGGGCATCGCAAGTGAAATCTGCAACAAAAGATGCAGTAGCCAAAATCTCGTAAAACCGAGAGTGGGAAACAGAAGTGAAAAGCGTGAGCAAGGCATTTTTTGGAGTAGTGACTGGAGCAGAATTATAGAATCACAGAATGGTTTGAGTTGGAGGGGGCCTTAAAATCACCTTGTACCAATCCCGCTGCATGGGCAGGGACACCTTCCCCTAAACCAGTTTGCTCACAGCCCCATCTGGCTCGGCCCGGAACACTTCCAGGGATGGGGCATCCACAGCTTCTCTGGGCAACCCCAGTGCCTCGCCGCTCTCACAGTAAAGATTTAACAGGAGGGCTCAAAACGGTGAGAGAATGGGGACAGGATGGGCAGAGGGAGTCAGAGTGAAAACAAAGCCTGGTGAGGAAAAAGGGCCTGGGAGGAGGGAGGGTGAGGCAGGAAGGTCGGAATGAGGCTCTGGAAGCAGAGGTTGGGTGGAGAGGGAGGAAACCACTGGGAAGCAGTCATGTCTGATAGGGTACAATGATACAGATAACCATGTTTTGCTCAAAGATTTCTTTACTGTGAAGTCTTGCTTCAGGCAATAGATCAAGATATAACCTGGGAAAACACCACTGTGGAATGAGAGACCTGATGACTTGCGAGAGTTTAGAATAGGAGGTTGGTTGAGACAAGGGAAGATGCAGTGATGAGCAAACCACAGGATCCTGCCCTGTAGAATCAGATTCTGTTCTTTACTGAAGAGAATTTATATGATTGTGCACTAGGTTTGAGGAATTTCCTCCATGAAACACTGAGCGATGTTCAGGTCTACTTAGATTACTCAGAATTTATCTATAAAATGCATGAAATTCATGCCTCTAAAGAGCATTATAAAGCCTGCCTTCACATCCCTGGTACAGGGTTTCTCAGATGAAAATGATGGACTTTGGGATCTCTCCTTACCTGCTAGCCTGCTTAATGGACAGTGGAAGAGTATGAGAAAGGAATGTATCGTTCATATCTGCCTTGCTTTTAAGCCCTGTCTTGGTTTCAACCAGGACAGGGTTAATATTTTGCAGTAGCACTAAAACAGAGAATACCATTATTATACCACAACAGGCCCTCTGGAATGTGTTTGTTTTTGATAAGCTGGGATACTGGGCTTTATGTTACCTGCATTCAATACATGATGAGCTGTGTGGTTTGTCTGCTGTGCTGTCTCGTTCTGTTTGCATCAGTGTATTTTAGGTAACAAGGCTATACAGCCTCACGAGGGTGCAAGATGTCCTCAGGATTTATAACACGTCATATAGAAAATGTGCAAAGAGGAGTTTGGAGGCAGAAGGATGTTCAGGTGACAGTAGCATAACTACAACAACAACCACTTACAAAAAATATTTAAAATTAATTGTATCCTGATGCATCTGATATACACGTCTGATATAAACAAAAATATTAAATGCCGACAATAGTCAGGGCTTGAATATGTCTATCACTACAGTAATTAAATAATTTAGGAATACAAGGAAAGATTGCACCAGTTCTAATATTCATGTGGGTATAACTGCATTGGCAATTAGAATGATATATCACCTTCATCTTTCAAAACTGAAAATGCAGTAAAATGAAAACCTTTCAACACAGTTTAGCAACAGCCAAATGCTGTGCATAGAAGTTGAACTGTGTATTGCAAAATATTTTGAGAATTATGATACTCCTTTTTAAGGAAACAATGCTATGTTTTTAGTGAAATGCAGAGAATACTATTGTATAAAAACAAAATGCCTCTTCTTTTATAATATTGCAGCCCAATATCCTGCAGCCCACAGGAGCAGCCACTATCAGGTAAAGCTAGACCTATGTGGGAATGCATCCTCATACACTCCCATTCCCCAGCCTCCTGCAGCTGATGGCATGTTTTCTGCCTGTTTAGTAAGACAGTGGATTTCTTCTCATGGTACTTGTCCAGTTTACCCCACAGCTGTTGCAGAAGTAACCTTCTTCATTTTGAATATGGCTGCTCCCAGCTTCAAATGATGCTTCCTTTATAAGAAGAATCAGCAAACAGTGGATCCATATTCAGCTACTGTGCTGATGGATTTTATAGATGTCAGTCATATTCCTTACAGTCTCTTCCAAGCTGACAAGCCCTGGCATATCCAATGTTCCTCCTCTGGGATCCAGTTTATACCTCTGTTTTTCCCCATTACTCTGTTTTCTAGCTGTACTATACCCTGCTAGAGATATCCCCTTCAGGCCACAGCTGCCCTGATAGGTCTGACCTAGGCACGGCAATGCACTTGGGCTGTGATTTCTAGCTCAGGACTTTAAAATGTTACACTTAAACTAGCGAAAAGATGCTTGTAACACTATTTGTTTCACTTTAGGTTGTGCTGGCAAATAACATGCTTAAAGTAAAATAAGTCATCTTAAAAAATTTCCACTGATGAGATGCTACTGATTTAAGAAATCATATGTAATGAAGCTAGTAAAAGTTTGCTCTTGACAAGGAGCCTGTTTTAAAGGGAAACAATAAACTACTTCACACTGAGTTCTTACAGGGTTGGTATGTCCTTCCACTAGAACCTGATAGGATTTACCTGATCCACATGGATGACACCAAAGCAATCTGCATTGCTGTAGCCTCTTCCCCAGGCTACCTGCCCTTCTCTGCCCACCCTTGCTTTCCTCTGGTACATCCTTTTCTGAAATGCTTCTCTACTCCCCCACCTCTTTCTGTTTTTTTCTCCTTGCTTTCACACACAGTCATGGGGCTCAGCTTCAATGCCCTTCTTGGACCTATCTGTTGATATTTTTTTTTAGGTACCTTAGATGATAGTGAAAATCTCACCTTTGCAGTGATCCTGGCTTTGCTGTTTTTATCTGTGCTTCTCAGAAGGTGACCTTGCCTCCCAACTGGCTTTAAAGCTTTTCATTATTTTCTTTTAAAATTCCTTTTCAAAGCTAACTTCCATGACAAATACTGACCAAATAATGATGATATGGAGGATTTGGGGAATAACATCCTTAGCTATTAAAAATAAAACAAAAGCAAATACATACAATGTTTATAAAATCGGACATACTTTCACAGTAACTCTTACCTGCTCATGTAATTCTGAGCTCCACCCTTACATTCACATCTCCCTTGCCATGTAAGAATAGTGCTGGACAAATAAGGCAAATATTTCTAAGTCAAGATGAAGCTTATTATATGTTTATATAGGAACTCGTAGAAAAGAACCTCCACTGTTTCCTTGAAGGAAATTATTGGATTAGATACGTATCTGAATACAATAAAAAAATCAAATAGTTTACCAATATCTCCCTTTATAAGAAGATGATAAAATTAAGAGATTACGAACAGTATTTAAACAGAGTAAAATTTTCAAATTTACATATTTCTAAAGGCAAGTAACTCTGTCACCTTTATGTGGTGGATAAGCTGAGAGAAATATCTCAGAGCGTTTAAGTCAATGCATTGCATTCTCTCTTAGCTGGAAGGGATAGGTAGACCTGAATTCCCTACATGAGAATCTGTAATCTCTGTAACTCATATATCAAAAGAAGTATCTGGACCACTTTCTGCAACCTGTGCCCTGGTTCTGGCTACTTGAAATGCCAGTTTTAATGGTCTTTGTACTTGAGTTTTTTCTTCCTAGTGCTCTGTACCTTTTCAGTCTTTGGCTTCACCCTTGTAAGAGAAAGGATGGCTTGAAGGGCCATTATTCCAATGGACTGTGGACCAGAAGGTGGCAAATGGTGACATCTGTGGAACTTGTCTGGAAAATTATGGCAAGCTAAGTGAGGGTATTTTCTTTTAGCTTAAAAGGTTTCTAATAAAGAGGAGAAGATGTAGGAAATGTCACATCACCAGTTGCAGGTATACACAGAAGGTTATACAATTTGATTAAGCTTCAGAGGCACTCCTGTCCTCTCAAAAACTATTGGCCAATGAACAAATGACCAGATACTCAAACACTATTCATCACTTGCAGAATTAGAGGTCTCACAGTAATATCTCCTTTACACTTTTTTTGGTAAAGGTGAGAGTCCACTAAGCAAATGCAAATCACGAGGTCAGGGTAGTTTGACATATGGTTTTGTGACCGTCTGTGAGAGAAGGGTTTTTTATTGTGTCAAAGTCCCCTTTGACACTTCGATATGACTGATTTGACACATGAGAAAGTACTTTTATATGGCAGTATTATCTCAGTGGGAATTAAACTCTGATCCCCCTGAAAACTTGGTGCTTCTAATTTTTGTTCAGCTTTTGCTTTTATTTCAAAATACGTAGAATCATTTAGGTTGGAAAAAACCTCTAAGATCATTGAGCCCAACTATTAACACTGCCAAGCCCACCACTAAACCATGTCCTATGTGCCACATCTAGAAGTCTTTGAAATACCTCCAGGCATGGTGACTCAACCACTTCTCTGGGAAGCCTGTTCCAATGTTTGGCAACCCTTTCCATGAAAAAATGTTTCCTAATATCCAGCCTAGACTGCTCCTGGTGCAACTGGAGGCCATTTCCTCATGAAGGAAATCCCACCTTGAACATAAAGCCATCCCAGATAGATTGGGTATTATTTTTAAATGGTAGATGAGCCAAACAAATGTTTAAAAAGACACAGAACAAACATGGTATCCAGACGGGTTATTTAAGTCTGTTACTTACTATACAGTGCATTTTTGATCTTCTAATTGCCTTCTTAAAGACACCTGAGGTCTCAGCCTTCTAGTAATGGGCAGAATCCTCTAATTATGTTGTAGCTGTACTCAGATTGTGTCATTAGCCAAATCTGTGGGAGATGCAGGCTTTTGTAATCATTGTGGTTGCCTTAGCTGTGATGGGTTGTTCAGTGTTTGCAATTACAGTGAAACAATAATACTGTTAAACGGTAATTACTTCACTTTCAAAGAGCAAAGCAGATGTGTTTAAGAGAAAATCGATAGGAAAAAAATAATAAAGGGTATTTCAGCCACAGCTCCACATTCTAGGACAGAATATGAATTTTAATTGCTCTCATATTTATACAGTGAAGGTCTCTGGGTTTCTTTGTTTTGTTTGCTTTTGTCTAGTTTTGTTCTGTTTTTTTAAAGTGTATGCATTTTTTGTGGTTTTGGGTTTGGTAGGTTTTTTTGTTTGTTTGGGGTCGGTTTGTTTTGTTTTTTGTTTTAGTGATGTCTTTTCTGTTTCTTTTTCTTCATAAACCAGGTCAAATAAACATATGTGACATTTTACCAGAGCAGAAATTGCCACAGAATAGATAACTGGTTTGATGCAGCACTGGGGAGTCCCACAGGTTGTTGCTGGCATCTTTAATTCCTACATAAAGAATCTTCTAGCTCACACTTGGAGGCAAAAGCCAGAAGGACTGCAAAGCTGACAGATAACTCTTTTAATGCTTGTACTGTGGATTTGATTGTCCCTGGTTCCATATGTCTTCACAGCCCAAATGAACAGGTGATGCTGCCTGCTGCTGTTAAAGCACCTTCGAATCATCTGGGAACTATAATTAATTGGAACAGTACCTGTTTGGTCTTGCCAGTTAGCAGGAGCTGTTAACCTAATACTTCTGTTTCTGCCCAGTGTGGTCTTGGGTTTAACTTTTTTTATTGTTGTTTTTTTTTGGGCCTTTTTTGCTACAGTAGTAAATGCAGTTAAATCATATCCAGTTCTATAGCTCTAGATAGATAATGGACCAGATAATTTTTTTTACAGATGGCCACTATTCATTTGCACCTTTGTAAGTGCTGCTGATGTAGTTAAAACCAAAGTAGGCCACATAATAGGTCTGTGAATACATCAGGGACATCTTAAAATTAGTTTGAAGATGTGTAGCTTTTATTCTTCATCATAAAACATATTGATCATGTAATTGGGTTTTTATATATATTCCTATAAATAAGTTTTATAGTGCTTTATTGGAGCTCTGTTTTCCAATATAGCTCTGAAAATTATAACTTTATGTTTCTCTTATTGGTTATTAAGCTTTACTTGTGGATTTGTGGATTTTTTTGGCATTGTATGTGAGCTCCAATCATAAATCCATTATACTAAATAATACTACATAGTCATTGAGAAGATTGGTCCTAATCTAAAGAGTGAGTAGCAACTTCATGTGAAGAGTGCACGTTTTATGCTTTCAGGCCAAAAAGCGGCGTCAAAGAAAGACTGTTCAAAGGATATGGCCATAGGCAAGAGCTTACAGAAACCATTAATTTTCACCTCAACAGCCACCACTAACCACTAAACAAGATCCTGCTGGTTGAAGTAACTGCAGGGTGACAAAACTAATGTAATGTATCTAGCCTCCCAAGAAACAGGGTGCAAATTAGGGACATGCCCTTGCCTACCTGCAGTGAAGCAGTTTGATGTTTGTCCTTCCGTAGCAGAAAGGAGGTCTTCCATACAGGTCTTCTGAAACTGAGCTTGTTCCTGCTGGGGTCCTGATCTGCTGATGCAAGGATGTCCTTGGTGGCAATTAAATGTCTGAAATCAAGGTAAGCTCTAGCAGTAATAGGCTGGCCACTTGCTAGAGCTTCTTTTTAGATTGAAAACTTTAGGTGACCAAGTAGCTTTATTATTTTCTTTCTTTTAAACTCGTAACAATTATATGTGTATTTCTTTCATGGGACATTTGAAATATATTTTAAATCTATTTGCTGTGCTTCATGATCAATATTTTCAGTAAAATTCTAGGGATTGTGTTGTTTCTCGGGAACTAATCACTGAAGACTCTTGCTTTTCAGCTCATACTTGAGGATCCAAAATCTTTAGCTACAGTTTACTCTTCAATGCTTTTGTTGAACAGGAAACATTTATTTCCTTCTGCTCTTTCTGCACTCTCTCAGCTCATCAGTTATTTTTAATTTCTTTAGTTATAGCATGACAAATATGAGAAATTAGAGACTGGTAGGTATTACCTAATTAGAGACTAGTAGAATCTGAGAGGTATTTCCCCAGGGTCAACATCTGGACTGCAAATTACACCCATGCATGTGAAGAGAGACTACCTACTGAAACATAATTTGGAAATAAACAATTTCCTTTCTGTAAAACAAGCTCATCTTAGGGTGACCTCATAAAGAGGAAAATGGTACAGGACTACAGCCAGCAGCAACTGTCTTTGAGATAATGAGAGCATCAAGAAGAAGCATGTCAACTTCTAACTACATTTCTGCTAGGAAATGAAATAGTCAATCATCTGAGTTAAAGACCTATTGTAACTTGAGTGCAATTCAGAGGTACTTAAGCTAATTGCTCATTGTGTTTTTAATAGCATATGACTTTTTTAACACCAGGGACTGCACAGGCTAGACTTGTTTCACTTAAGTGGTTTAACTGAGATCAGGATCTAAGTGGTTTACTGATTTATTAATGACACATAATTAGCTGACACTCTGTGAACTTCACCTTTTGGATCAATATCAACTGGCTGACAGATAAACCAGAGTGCAAAACACTTGCAGGATGTTAAAAAGCACCTATAAATTGCTAAACTCCCTAATCCCTACCATTTCTAATCCCACGGGAGCACACTTAGGTGTGCACACCCCTCTCTTACAGGACAGGGGGTGACAAGTGCACCCCTCTCTTGTGGCCATGCATGTTCTCCTGCTGGAGAGGGGGTTGCTATGTCTTTATGTGTACCAGTGCAGCTCCCTGCTGCCTGCTAGTCCATGTGCTGGTGGAGGGCACTCCATGGGCTCTGAGCTGTGGGTTCTTCTGCTATTGCACCCCATCCTGGGAGGATACAGGACACGATGGCATTGGAGTGATGCCTGGCAGCATCTGAGGCAGGGATCAAACTGCTGTGCTGAGTGCCTTCCACTACCACATTTCACCCCACAGGCACAAGTTTCCTTCCATTTTTCATACTGACTCTTTTCTCAAAAGCCTGTTGGTAATCCCCTGGTTTCTGCTTAATCCAAAGGATCCCTCTCATGAGCAAACATTGTTATTATTCATTTCCTGTTTTGGAAATCTGCCTTCTCTCAGATCAGGCAGTTTTGGGTGTCCTGTCTTTACATGCTGTTTCCGTTCTCCTTTTGTGCAATGAATTACTATTCAAGACAGGTCCATCAGGAGGTTTTGTTACCTTGAAACTCAACTGGTATAAAATTACTATTATAACATTTTATGGTTTTGATGGGTGAGGAGCTATGTGGGGGTGGAAGAGACACCAGATAGTCTATCACTCACCATGGGGACATCCCTGGTGACTCCTTCTACTTCATTGCTGGTTTGCCCAGTGTGAGGCACAGGCTCAGTCACTCCGTAGCTAGTCATCTCACAGTTAAAATGCCAGGGGAATATTTTCATTGTATGAGATTATGCTAAGTGAGAAGTATTTTAGATTAAAATATTTTTATGAAACTCACAGATAAATATGTACCTCTATTAATTCTGGTAAGAAAAGGGTGACATAAAGGGACAAACCAAAGAGGGTGTTTTCTCAGTCTCTTTAGCCATGACCAACTGTAGCTAACCAAGACTGAGGAAAGGAAGAAGAATAAGCCATGTATGTTATTGCAGGTCCCCTGATAAACTTGAAATCTATATATTCTGAAGTCAGGCCACCACCAGGGAGACAGGCTGGCTAGGGAGGTCTCATCAGGATCCCCGGTGCTGCTCCCCTGAACTTTGCAGCAGATGGTGGAAGATGCTGGAGTGGAGGATGGATCTGAGCAGAAACACCCTCAACACAGGGTATCACCAGCCTTGAAGGGGCAACATCTGCCTGGCCTCTTGGCCTCTCCCTCCCTTCTGAGGCTCAGCTTCAGGGTATGAGAGGGCTCTGCTAAAGTGATGGGCATTGGAGGATTTCTGGAAAAAATGAGGGGCTATGGCACTTGGGCACACAACAAATGCATAAATAAGGGACTTGAAGGTAGAGGAAAGGTCTGAGACAAAAGCAGGATCTTTCACACCGTGTGCAAGTACCATGGGATGCTCTAGGCAAGGTATCATTTGGATCTATGGTATCAGATAAAGTGAGTGACATCTTTATGAGTCAGAGAAGTGCACTAGCTGATATAAAAGCCTGCAAGTGACATCCTGCTAATCTTGAGGGATTCCTATGTAAGTGATGAGAGATAAGACCACCAAACTGATTTTTAAAATGAAAATAAATCAGACATGAGCAGACTATTCCAAAAACACCACCCTTGCAGCATTTCAATAGATTTTGCAACAAGTTTTGTAGCTCTAAAACCAGGATAAGAAGAGATATAAAGCTGACATCAGATACATAGTATAGCAGTTCATGAATTTTTTTTCCTTTCAAGGCAGCTCTGTGCACACAGGTGCTTCACTTTCAGCACTTAGAGAAAAATCCTAGTAAGTGATCTTTCACTGTGCAGTTCACTCTGCTCCCTTGCTGTTGTCGATGGGATTAGGGCTGTCTGTACTACAGCACTGGTAGCTTGTGAGTCTCTGCAAGCAAGAGGGGTTTTGCCAATGATTTTCAAAGGTTTTTTTCTGATAGCAGAATAATATCAAGTGTTACTACAGTGACTGCAGGAAAATGATCATAGTTTCTGCTGCTTATCTGTTCCCAGTAGGATTCATTTACCCCAGCTCCTTTTACCTGTCAAAGCCTTAGCCATGTTCTTTTATTGCCTCTCACTTCCTTTTTTTTTTTTTTTTTTTTTTTTTTTTATTTAACACTTCTTTATACCTGTGCCTTAGCACAGTAAATCCTACTATTTATTAATGACATTCTTAGTTGTAATCTCTGTTAGCAGTCCTGGCCTCCTTCCCAGGATACTTCTGGCTTCATTCGTTTTGAAAAAGCACTTGCAGGAGAACTGTGCAGCTTTGAACTTGGTGTTCGGAAGTTAAAAACAAAGAGCCTACAGTGCACTAGGCTGTAACCTGTTGTATGACAAACTTCTTCAGAACATCCCTTTGGTTTTGTTAGCAGAATGCCTTTAAAATAATTTTGACTTGGAATTTCCAAATTAATATTAGTGCAGGTTTATAGTGACATATGTATTTTCATACTTATTTTACATGACAGCAGGTCAGAAAATAGACTTTCATTTTTAAAAGAACAACCATGGAAATGTTCTTTCAAATCATTGCTATTTAAACTGTTAAGCAATATGTAATGAGTGATTACAACTTGTTTTAGAATAGCTTTGCCATTTAAGAATAAAAACATTTGCTGAGCTTTATGGTTGTTTTTTATTAGGAATGAAATACGAATAGATGTTATCTGGTAATAGATTCTTTTATACAAAAGGAAAGGGACAGTCTGGTATCATCTAGTTATTACATCTTCTTTCAAGGTAAATGTATGTTAGGTACTTTAATGGAAAAAGTATTTCCTTGAGCTGGCCAAAGCCTCTGCACCTGTGGTATGTTGCTAAAATGTCACCAAATACAAGACAATTTAACAATCCAAGGCAGTCTGTAACTGTTCAGACTTCTTTGTAAGCTTCAGAAGATGCTGAGAAAGTCTCTCAGAATTCTTGTGGTTTTGAGCTGAAAATGAAAATGCAATCTTGCATGAGGCTTTCAGTCACAGTGCTACCTAGAAAAGAAACAAAAGGATTGTCCATAAGTAAACTGCCTTTTTTGCCATTTTTCTTAACAAAGAATTTTCAAATTGTGTGTGTGTTTTGCTTTTAGAATTGCTCCTTTGTTAGGAGTCTTCCTTAACTTCCACATTTCTGAATTAAATATAATATTTTTGGTCAT
Source organism: Lanius collurio (assembly GCA_020086605.1). Lineage (NCBI taxonomy): Eukaryota > Metazoa > Chordata > Aves > Passeriformes > Laniidae > Lanius > Lanius collurio. The sequence goes on along the minus strand of JACBWW010000003.1, from coordinate 28,267,638 downwards.
CTTCCTCTGTGGATATGCATGTGCAATACATCTTTCTTTTTGATAATGATGACCAGAGGAAAAAACCATTAATTTTATTACCTCTAATAGGAAGTAGCTTCCTGAACTTGATTGTATTGTATGCAGAAATACTATATTGTGCATAGAACAAAAAAGAAGTAAAGTCTCAGGTGCAGATTTCTTAAGCAGCTTCTTTGCAAAGTGTAACGAAAAGTCTGATCACAAGAATAGGTAACTCTGTCACTACAGCAATCTCTTGTGCTCAGTCTGTGACAATTTCATATTCATCCTCTCGGTTTTCTGATTTCAGAATTATTCTTACTTGCTCCATGTGCTTGTTTATTTTTGGTGTTATTTTTAAGTGTGAGTTTAAATTCCAGATGATAGCAGGGTACATATATTCATGTATTCATAAGTTACACAAACTGGTGCTTAAAAAGCTGTTACTGAATTGGCTTGTAATAACTACACAAGTGTCACAGGAGCACTATAATCAACGAATTTTAGGCCTCTGTAATAAAATGAACACAACACAAGCAAAGCGTGCCATATGCTATGCTCTTGGTTTTTCTTCACAGAATTTTGACCACACTGGCATTCTAAAATATTTGAGTGCCAAGACTCAATGATTATTACAAAAATATTTAATTCTTGACTGCCCACTGAATCTTGACTAATGTGTATTTTCAGTTACTGTGTCCTCAGCATGCTGTAAGGAGTTACGCTGCAGGATGCCCTGCCTGAAGCTGTGATTTGAAGTTTTGCATTCTGAGCACCTGACCATTTATGAACAGCATGATGTAGAAACCACACTGGAAGGACCTTTGCTTATTGCTTATTACCATGGTGATGTTCTTATAGATTATGGTTGATTTCTGCATTAACACAGTCTGCCTCTGCCACTCAGCAACGGATCACTTTATTGGCAGGATACTAGGTAAATACTTCTGAGGTAAATAAGATGTTTAGAGCCTAAATTTGTAATCTAAATTCAGACACCAGCCTTCATAACACAACATGCAGGATAAATTTCCTGTTTTTCTGTTCTGTATTTAATTTATGCTCAATTCAGATACAGACTTGTCAGCTGGAATAATTAATTACTTAATTATTTTTACAATCATTTGATGTCAGATTTGCAAGCAAAAGTGTGCACCATTTTAAATAACCTTTTACATCAGTGTAACAAATGGATTTCATATACAGTAATTAAATCATGCTGCACTGGTGTGTACAAGTAGAAAAGGCAAATACAGGTTTTAAGAACTGTGCAATGGAAAAAGAGATAGCATTTCTTTGGCAGAAGCAAGAGGAGTTCAGAGACAACTTACTCAAAGAATGACCCGCACAGGAGATCTAACTCAGCCCAAGGATTCAGGTTCAGGCTCTCTGTGACCTCAAGTCCGGTTTGGTGCATTACATTGGACTTAGAGCTTTGAGAAGATTATTTTTGAGGTGCAAGTACCTGAACAATAGCCATATAAGATAAGAAAAGCAATAATGTTGTATGCTAATCTCAGCCATTCATGCTTTTTGTTAACCAATAAATAGTTGCTGGGTAATTTTTGAGCTGTATATATACTGTTCCTAAAATCTCTCTGTAAATGATGAAATCTGACCAAACCTAAAGAGTGAGAGTTAGTGAGGGTTTTTCTATAATCTGCTGTATGTACATGAGACAGTCTCTTGTCCATCTGAGTGGCTGGATTGGAAAGCTGTGTGAATTCTGCCTTCTGCCTTGTGGTTCCTCAAGAAAGCAAAACAGGCTTCTCTTTCACAGCATGAGCATCTGTCTTCATGATGTGTATTTGCCCTTTGCAAACAAATGTCATCTTAGAACCATGCCATGGCTCTGTGAGCCCACTTTTCTGTATGATGACAGAGAGGGGACTTTTTTTATTTTTGCAAACAAACCAAGTTCACACTGCACATTTTTGGCACTGTGCCACTAATTTGCATCAATTTTGTATGTTTGGTTCTTTATCAGCCTGCTTATCAGATATGTGATTGGACTGCTATTTCAAGATGAGGCACAGATAATCTAGTAATAATCAATTTTATATGCATCTACATCTCAGATCCTTACAACTTACATGTCCATCATTTCCAAAGTTCTGTCCTAGGACCAAAACTATTTTTCGTTTGAGCTTTTATCTCTTCTTAATACTGTCCCTGCCCGGCTCCACAGGGTCCCGCCTGCCCCCATAGATGCACGGGTGGGTTCACTATTACAGTCGGCAGCAAAGAGTCGAGAAGGGCATTTGTGTGTGTTCCAGCAGGAGCATTTATTGCTTCTGCACTGTCGAAGGTGGCAGAGGCAAATACCAACATGATCCCGAAACTCACAGTTTTACCCAGGGGTGGGGAAAGGCGGGACTAGGGAACGGGATCAGTGGGGAAGCTCTGGGGGAGTGATGAGGGGTAGAGGCTGACAGCCACCTGGGGAATCCAAACTGGGATAGATCAACATAACAGACCAAGCGTCCTGGGAGAAGCCTTTTTGGTCACCCTAAAGTGGTTCTTGGGGTACTAAGGACTTGTCTTACTGAAAACTCTCTGTCCCTTGTAATGTGTGTTCACCGGCCACCACACCTCCTTTATCCATTCTCCTATGAAAATATCTCAAGTAATTTAGTATATAATGCTTATACAGCTACCAAGTATAGCTCATTTATGTATATAATATTATATTATAGATTCACTCAGTTTCAGTCAATGTCTCTAAAAAGTAGACCAATCAATTTATGTTATCTTTCATATCAGGAAGGGAAATTGTACTTATTAACATCTAGCAAGTGCATCCAGAAGAGGGCACAAACAATATATTATCTTTAGAATAGTAGACATTTTGTACTACAATAAACCAGAAATTCCAGTTAGCCCAATATGCTCTGAGAGAGGCAATAGCAGATGCTATTCAGGAAGACCATGTGAGTCTGTCGATTTTCTCTTTTACCTGTGTGTTTCTGCTGCATGCAGAGCTATTAGGAGTGTTAGAGGGTACATATCTGCCTGTCCTGTTTAAGGACCAGTTATTCATGACTTTTTCTAAACCCTTTTGAACCCATTGATAACCTCTGCCTTTATGAGCTTCTTTGGTAGGGAATTCCAGAAGTCCAGTGTCTGCTATGTAATCAATTATTTCCTTTTATCTTTGTTTAAACCAATCTCCTACTGGTTTCATTGAATGTGCCTTAGTTCCGGTGCTGTGTGAGTTGATGGAGAGTTCCCTGTTCACCTTTCCTGCTGCCTTTATGACACAATAAACCCCAACCACATTCCTTTCCGCCTTCTCATCTGAAACAGTACTCTGAATTTGTCTTCTCAAAAGACAGATGTTTGACTCTTTTCATCAGTTTAGTTGCCTTTCCCTATGCCCTTTCTAACTTTTCTGTACCCTTGTGAAATATGACTACCTGAACTACAAAAATTACTCAAGATTTGGGTGCATCATACTTTCACACTGGTACAAGATAACACTATCTACCTTATTGCCTAAATGCCAGTAAATATTCAGCTAATGATTTCAAACATATAAATTATTATTATTATCATCATTGCCATCAGTGATAATGACAGGATCTCTTTTTTGAATTATGAGTCAAATGTAACTTCCTTCAAAAAGCACTTTGCAGCTGATCACAAGCAACTTTAAATTTTTGTAATTTATCAGTAAAAAGAGCTGTATGATTACTTAATCTCTGTGAATTACTCTAGGAACTGGCTCTAGCACTGACTTTGAACTGCTTCTTTCAAAAATTTTGAGAAATTAATGTAGTGAATAAAATAAAACAGGACAAATGTTGCCAGAAGGAAAAATACTTCCCTAATGACATCTCAAATTTTCATTGATAGATAGGAATCTTGATACTAGAAATGTATGCATTCTAAGTTGTTAAGAAACATATGAAGGAAGCTGTTCTCTTAGGGATAAACACCGCTTAAACTCCTAGATAATATGGTGCAGAATGACTCTCATTGCACCTCCAGGTGGGAGTACCCGGATAAACACAGGACCAGAGAGCTGTGCCTCAAAGGCAAGCCTTATAATCTTATTAGTGAGATGAAACTTCATTAAAACTGGAGGTGGTAGATATGCATAGCTGGTCATATCCTGTCTTGGCAATCAGATCTAATTTTAATTTAATTTAATGAGAATACCTTCTTCTTGCTCTCTGGTTTAGGTCTATACCTTTTTGTGATCAGCTGGTATTTAGCATGACTGGGTTCACCGTTCTGTGCTTTTACTTAGGGGTAAGAGAGACCCTGAAGAAGAGAGGAAACAGGGAGAGAGAGCACAGAACACACCACTGGCGAGTAGCATCAGGTATGAATAGAACAATTGCTGGGAAAGGATCAGGTGAGATTTTTTCTCAATTTCAAAAAAAATGTTCTCACCAAATATAGACCAAGTTGCCCCAAAATCTGCCCTGAGATATACAGGCAGATGGATAACAAAAATCCACTAGCAACATATAGGTCAAAGTGAATGTTGCAGCCAGATTGGTTATCACCAGAGATGCTGAGATAAAACAGAAAGAAGGATGAGGAACTGCATTTCATCTGCTTAAAGTGACCCTTTGATTAGATAAAAGGAAAGAAAAAAACTCTACCACATAGAAAGTTAAGCATGAAGGAGATTTGTTTAAGTTAAAGGGCAATGTTGTCACAAGATAAAATGCTTATCTTGGTAATAAATACATGTAAATTGCAAATAGTATCAGAAAACGGTTCTGGAATAATGCCCTGAATGTGAAAAACCTAAAGTGTTTTAAAACTGAGTTTGAAACATTTTGGAAAGATTATATAGAAAATTCTCAGGGAGAAAATTAGGTTCTTACATATTGCATGCATTACTACCTCTGAAAGAGTAAGAAAAAGGGGTTTTTATTTACATTTGTGCAAAAGAATTCAAACATTATATTGATCTATGTGTCAGTTTCTGCTGCTTGTCTTTGGAGTAGAACAGGAGGCTTTTCCTTCCTCTTTACTAATCTTTCCACCTCTTTTCTAACCCTGGGCTTGCAGGACAAAATGTCTTTGTGTTTCTATTGACATTAAAACTGACAGGTGCATTTCTAGTGTATACTCCTTAAAAGTTCAGCATTAACCTCTTTCACCAGAATTGCAGTCAACAAAGAATCTTTCCTTAAGTCAGTCTGGTTTTTCCCACCACCTGTGAATATTCTTCAACAAATTCCTTCTTGTTGCAGATAACTCTGTCATTGACAACTCCCTTAATCTGTCCTATTCTAGTCCTGTGACACTTAATTGCTATGGCTCTTGACCTCTTATTAAAATTCTTAAGCTAGCTGATGTGGAAGCATCATGTGCCATTGCAACAAGAGTAGATGATTTATGGTCTTCTTCAGTAACTGTCTTCCTGTTCCAGAGATTTCTGGAGACTGGATTCATACAGATCTTTTCAGTTCTGTGTTTTTATATTGCAAATGGCAGTTGAGTAGCTTAGTTCTATTAAAGTTGTTCTGCACACTGATGGCTCTGTTTTCTTCCCTGAAAAGTACAAATTTCATCTCTGCTGAACACTGTGGAAATGAAACAGAAAGACAGCAATATTTATCCTACCTAATTTTATGTGTTCGGATTTGTTTGATCCAGCTCTCATTGACAAAACAGACTGAGAAAACTTAATCATTGGCAAGGCATGAGGGAAAGATGTTGCAACAAAGCAAGTTTGATTTGGACATACAGCCTATCTTCTGGACAACTTGCATTTCTCAAGGAGGATGTCACCTGATGAACCAACCATGGCTCATTACTGACCCACCTCCTGCTTGAATTAGCTACCAGTATCCACAAGGCTGTGAGCTACTATTCTGAATCCCTCAAAATACCTGGACAATCAAATGGGAGATATTTGAAAAGAGAATTAGGAGAAGAGTAGTTAATCCAGTGGTTAGCCAGAAACAGATAATGGATTTTAAAAGGAGGTGATATTTTAAGGAGTAAGAGAAGTAGAGATGAAGTTACAGTGTATTTTTGTTGTACTTATTTGATCCCTCTAGTTTTTCAACTCTTCAGATAAAATTCTGCTGTTTTTTCAATAAATAACACAATTTGGCTAACATTCAGAGTTTGAATAGAGAATGTTAAAGTCTAAGCTCTGAGGCTGTCAAAATGATGCAGGCTCTGGACTAGCTGTAAAATATTTTTTTCATCTGAATAAGATTGAATGAGATAAAAGCATTCCATCAGAGACATTACTGCTCTTGCCTGGGTAGAGCAAATCACTAGCTGTAGTTCTGGATCTCTGTTCTATGTGGCAAGGGTGACCATAGGTCCCCTGTGGACAGGAGGCATTGGACTTTGAAGTAATTCTGAGGAATCAGGCAGCCTCGTGTCTCTTGAAGTTTCTCTACAGACCAAGGAATAGTATAAAAAGAAAACCACCGAGGAAGATCCACCCAGCTTACATATATTCTTTGAGAAGGAAAAAAAAATCATCCAGATAATTTTTTTTTTTTTTTGCCAAAAGTTAAAAATCCCACTTAAAAAAAAAAAGAAAGAAAAGGATTTCTTGTTAGTTTGTTTTTCTGTTTGCATTTGTTCCAAATTCTAATGTGGTTTGTTCATATGGCAGATGAAGTGACTCTTCACTCCTGAGTAAATTGTCTGTGTTTGCTTTTACTTAGCAATTAATCTTCAATGCTATTTAATGAGAAGAAAAATGACAGAAAATAACTACCATTAAATTAATTATCTTAAGTTACAAGGATGAGAGTATTTAAAAATTGAAACAACATTCTTCAAGCAGGAAAGCAAAAGAAGATGGAGCTCTATATGAAAACCTCACATTATACCAGTATAGAAATTATGATCACAGAACTTAAAAGATACATTCAGTAGACATTAATCTTATTCCTGCACTTAACTGCTAAGGAAAAAATAATAGTGTGGAGAATTGAGGATGTGAATTTATAGAAGATTAAAAAAAAAGAAGACAATCTAGAATTGCATTTCATTAAAACCAGTTAACAATGCATTCCAGATTTAGTTTGTGAAAACTCAGGTAACTGTGTTCACACTTCTGATAAGAAATTACATGTTGGAGAAGAAATATCCATGCAAAGTGCAACCATTCACTTGGTTTCTCTTCTACTGGCATATCAAAAGAAGTGTAAGGTCACCCCATCAGTTGTTCTTTATCAAGGCCCTTGCTTAAGAAACTGCCATGATCTCCGGATGATCTCAAAAATCTCATCATCTCAAAAATATTTTAATCAAAAGTGGATTAAAAGCAATATTCTAGCCTTCTACAAAATATATTTGGAGATCTTTTCTCTAAGAGAGCATCTGTTGTCCCTTTTGCAAAGTCTAATGTCACTTACCTTCAGGAGTAATTTTACCTTCTAGGAACTCAAGGACTGAGATCAATGTCTTGACAGTAGAGCTGCCTGAAGGTCCATGAAGGCAAACATGGAGGCTTCATGAGCATGTACCTCAAGTCAATACTATCTATCCAAAATGCCTTATACAAAAAAAAAAAAAAGTTTAAAAGCACAAAGAAGAGTGGAAGAAAGTTCCCCAATTAGTAAGAAATTAGTAAGACACATTCTGGGGAAGAGAAGGAAGCAAAGCAACTTTGTATTATGGCTATGCAGTTAATAAGGAAACTGATCAACAGATCTTGTCAGAAAAATCTGTGAACTCATCACAGAACTGGCAGTCAAAGACCAGCTTGAAAATACACTTTTAATAGTTCAAGCTATATATATTTAGACATATGGTCTAAATACATTTAGATATATTTAGATATATGGTAAGGTTTTGCCAGCCAAGGTGCTGATACTGAAGAACTACAAATGCTTTATTGCAAGCAAAGTAATATAGAGAAATACTTTCAGTTAATGGGTTCTAGTGGCAGACCTTAGGTCTTACAGGGAAAGTCATGGGATTGAATCCTGATCCCTCTGGACTGCATATGAAATGACTGTCTTTCAGAGAAATGAGAGATGGCTGAACTTCCTGTAGAGAAGAGATAGACAAGGTGACCTCTTGGGTCTCTGCATTGTATTTTTGTAGTTTTATATATCTCAGGTTGGTTTGGTTGTTTTGATTTTTTTAAACAATAATTCCACTGGATTTTATGTGAACCTGCACAGAATTTGGATATGATGTGATAATTTGAGAGGAAAATAATAGGGTGGATATTCTGATATCAGGATGCTATGAGTCTCAGCAGGGCTTTTTCAAAGTTTCAGACCACTGTTGCAATACCTGGTTATTTTTTTTCAAAATCTTGATGATCCTTTTGTGGCCATGAGGTATACATTGTCAGAGATAAAAAAGACATTTTACCCTCCAAAATTAAAATTTTATTTTCATAACTGATTGGGAAGAGTGGCAGTTATCATCATATGCATAACTTTTGGAAATGCCTGGGGGACTCCTATGAACTTTACACAGTAATAGTAGCATGTCAATAGAAGATGATTTTCTAACCTAGCAGATGTCCAGTAGGATCATAAATTTTATTCAAACTGCCTCTAACTTCCCTCAAAATCTCCATTTATGCTGTGAGCAGCCCCCTTACTAGACTTTTCCAGCTCTAGATGTAAGTCAGGCTACCTTTGCTGCATCTGGTGCCAGGCACAAGGTTTTTATACAAACAAGGGATAAAGAGAAAGGATGTCAGGATTTGCTAATGTAAAGTCACAACTTGGCAATCTCAGGATAACTACTACAACATTGGCTGATCTCTTTTGTAGATGAAAAAGGCATAATTTTCCTTTCATAGGATTCACATATTAGTTGGAGCAAGTGGGTGCAGACACATCAAGACACTAAAGGAACTAAAACTCCTTTTAACATAGCTGTTATTATAAAAACTTTTTTTTAAACAGGAATTTTTAATGAAACTTTTCTTAGAAAAGGAACAACCCCCAAAACCTTACTCTGTATCTAGACATATATAAAACATATAAAGAAAAATATTGATGCAAAAAGGCTCTGTATAATGTCAACTGTTATGCAAGATTATTTACAAGCACTGCTCTACCCAGGATGATTAACAATATTATTTCCACATCTGGGTGGTGTTAATGCAAGAGTCATAACTTTGATTAAACTGTTTATGAAGTTGGACTTTAATATCTGCTCTATGACTTATAGCATCTAGGTAAATGACACTCCTATTGGTTTTAAAGCTGGTTTTGACCCACAGATGTGAAATCATCTAGTGGTTTGTTCTCTCACTTTTATTGTAATGAGCCTGGTCAATTCTGAGCAGGATAAAAAGGGATTTTGAATCTCAAATGAATCCCTGACTTTAAAGAGCTTCTCATACTTACAATGTTCGTGAAGGTCAGGAGATGATGTTTCACTGAGGCATCATCTCACGTAGGCACATCACTGAGGCAAGAAAACCAAGAAAAGAAAAATCTGTACAAACATTGTTTTTTTTCTTATTGACTGCTTTCAGCTGCATATGTAGCACAACTGCCTTGTTGGGTGAATGATTCAAAGACACTGTTCTATAGGAGACAAGTGCTTTGTTAGGGGTCTTTGGATTTTTTTACCAGAAGACAGAACTTCTGAAAGTCCTGTTAACAGTGTAGGCTATCCAGCAATTTATCTATGGCTCATGATGTTGTAGAAAACATCAGTGTAATGACAACTGTGCTTAACTGCACACACTGCTCAGCAAATATCCTCTGTTTTTAAGAGTATCTTAAAAAGGACTTTTTTTTTTTTTTTTCCAGGTACTGTTTAACTCATTAATTCAACCACATATTCACAAATAGAAATGGTAAAAATTTCAGGTCCTTCCTACCTGAGAATGACAGGACTAAGGACATCCTACCAGGAACAATGGTATGTTGTTTGCAATTTCCATTGTTAGGAGTTATGTGGACAGCCAGTATCCCTGATGGCTGGAAACAGGAATGATCCCAGCTGGGGGCTGAGTCTTGTAGCACACAGGCACTCTCAAGGCCTAGGGTAGCAGACGAAAGAGGACATTTGTTCAAGATTAAATCTGTAATACCATGACCAAATCATCAGGGAGTGCACTTGCCTTTTACCTAACAATTAGAGGTAATAACAGAGCATTTAAAAACATATAGATATTTTTATAATCGTCCAACAGAATTATTTCATTCATTAGGGATTAACAAACATTTCCTCGGCCATCAAAGGTCAGTAGGCTAAGACTATTTCCGACATGAGACAGTCTTGAGTCTGTCCTCTATCAAAGATGCTGCTGCATTAAGAATTACCCAGACTATGCCAACTGTTAGGTATTCTGAGCAGCAAAGCAACTGGAGTCTTGAAGGTGTGCGATCCAGGTTTGCATCTCTGACGTGGAGCTTGGAGAGTTTTCACTCTAAAGTGTGTAGACCGTGATCTCCTGCTCCCTTCATGCCCACTGCATGAGTTTGTAGGATGGAAAATGTCTGGCATCAGCCAAACTCTCTCCTGATGCCGAAATCCCAGAATCCAGATTCTTAGCAGATTCTGAAAGAGAAAGGAGGAATGGCAAAAAGCAAATATCCATAAAGGAGATGCACTTTTAAGGACTGCAGCGTGGAGAAGTCACTGTTTTAATTTCATGTGGCTGATTATGTGCATATTAAGACTTCATGGAGTTTATCACAGTTACTGAGTTATGGGTTTCATAATCCTGGAGGCAAATAAGGAATGTGGAAGGCTTTATCCCTAGATAAAGTAAGTCCTTTTGGAGGGCTCAGTAGTGACAGGGTAGTCAGAAGCAGTATGGATGCAGTTACAAAAAGTTACAGATGAGATGTGGGTCACGTGAGAATTAAATAGGAATTTTAATGAAACTTTTCTTAGAAAAGGAACAACCCCCAAAACCTTACTCTGTATCTAGACATACGTAAAACATATAAAGAAAAATATTGATGCAAAAAGGCTCTGTATGATGTCAATATAGAATATCCTCAGAACACTAGGGCCACAGATACAGCCTGAGCACTGGTGGTGTGGGCTCTGATGACAGAATGCACTTCCATCCACCTTAGCAGTGTCATAGCAAGCCTTGATGCAATCTGCTCCATAGTTATACAGTCCACCTGGGAAAAAGTAGTGTTGTGGGGGGAAAAGAGAGATGGCCTTCTTGGTATCTGCAGCATATACCTCAGTCTCAGAGTTGTGAGGTTTAGGAGCACAGGTCATCTCTCTGATTAAATTTTAACATCTGTGAAAAATTTGTCTCAGAGGTACCCAGCCAGAAAAAGAATACTAATTTTGGAGAAACAGCCCCACTGGTCTTGATCTCTTCCAACCTAATGGCAACTGTTATCATTGGGAAAAACACCTTCCTGAATACATGTAATGATGAATAAATTTCCAGAGGCTCAATAGGTGAATGAAGAAAGGCTGCAAGTACTGACATCAGGCCTTTACTAAGTGACAGTCTTTTGGAGATGGAAACAAGTTGGCCCATCCCTTTGTGAGTAATTTGATATGGAAATATTGAAATATATGTATTTGTGGAAATATTGAAATATAGAAATGCCATGCAGTGGCCTAAATTAATTGCCAGATTATCTACCAGGTGATACAGTTCTTGACTGACCCAAAAATTATTGTAGACTCTTTCAATTCTAACTGAGAGCTCAGAATGATTAAAAATCAGCAGGTAAAAAGGGGCAAGAACACATTACACATTATCCTGATGTATTTTGTCAAATAGATTTTATGACCCATTTTTATAGTTTGGAGGAAAAAGGAAAACTTAGTTTCACAAGGAAAGAAAAATCATTCTACAAATGCAAATGAATCATTATGTCAGGCATCCCTGGATTGGAACAGAAGACCACCACAGAGTTCTGTGCTAAGCTGGGAAGAAAAAGGCAAACTCTTGGGATTTCTCACTGAAAAAGATGGAATTTTGTACAAAAGCCACTTTCTTCCTTCTTTTCCGTTCAGATGAATGCTAAATTATCAAGTACAATTTTAGCCACAACATGCAAGAATATATTGGATTGACCAAGACTCCATAATTTTCTCATAGACAAAGCTAGCAATCAGTGATGACAATATCTTTGGCCACTACTTTCTAGCTCCTATCAATATTACCGTAACAAGGGGCAAAAGAAACAACTGCATCAACGGGATTTGTCCTGATCAAGGCCAGCATCCTTAAGTGGAAACACCATCTTATCTCCTGCTGGTCAGTGATTTGAATAGACTGTTCTGTGGCTCAGAATCCATATCCAGAAATATCTTCCAGGAAAGCATTTCATGAACTCTGGAAAAAACCCTCTAGTTATCGAGACAGAAAAAGGAAATTAGTTCAATCCTCAAACAAAGCGAAGCAGTGCTTTTTACAAAATACCCTCAGAAGAAAGCAGGAGAAGGATTTTTTGATCTAATTATTTGATTATTTGATTCAGATTATTTGATCTGAGGTGGCCAAGCATAGGCACATCCACATGATGGGCATGGGAATGAATATGTGTGAAAGTACAATACATAATTTTAAAATGAACTGCATCTAAAATGAGTTACGTTTTCATTATGTGAATGGCATTTTAAATATAAACTACATATTTTTAGAGAAATCTTATTTTAGATTCTAAGACTGTAAGGAAGCCCTAGAGATATATGAATAATAAGTAGATTTTTCAGGTTTCCTCACTCTGCTGAAGAAGTGTAAAAATAGTTCAAATGTGGATGAGAACCAAGGATCCTGCTCTGTTGAACTGGCAGCATTACTAAATATATCTGTGGCACAGTGAGTGAAGTGAGTGTGGTTCAACACATTGCAGTAGATCTAGTAAATTCAGATTTTATTCTGAAACATGTAAAAGATTATATTTTTTCCTTCTTGGATGACTCTATGTTAGAATTATGTTGAATTAATTTTTTAACAAAGTAAAAAACTTGGGGTTTTAAAAAGTTTTTTAGTCAGTGGCCACTGCAGCTACAAACATGTCCTGGTTTTGGCTGGGATAGAGGTCATTTTCTTCCTAGTAGGTGGTACAGTTTTGTGTTTTGGGTTTAGTATGCAAATGATGTTGATAACACACTGATGGCTTAGTTGTTGCTAAGCAGGACTTACCCCAAGTCAAGGACTTTCCAGCTTCCCGTGCTCTGGCAGTGAGCAGGTGCACAAGAAGCCTGGAGGGAGAATGGCCAGGACAACTGACCTCAATAGACCAAAGGGATATTCCCTATCACAGAATGTCATGCTTGGTGTATAAACTGGGGGAAGTTGAGGCTGGGAGGGGCTGATCCCAGCTCAGGGGTGGGCTGGGCATCTGTCAGTGGGTGGTGAGCAGCTGTAGTGAGCATCACTTGTCTGTCTTGGGTTTCATTGCTCTGTCTTGTTATCTCCCTTTTCATTTCATGGCTATTATTGTTATTGTTATTATTATTTGCTTTATTTAAATTATTCATCTGTTCTTATCTCAACAGGTTTTGACTTTTTCTGATTCTCCTCCCCATCCCACCTGTAGGGCAGGGGAGTGGAGTGAACAGTGCTCAGTTACCATCTGGGGTTAAACCATGACACAATGTAACCTTAGCTACTAGTAAATCTAAGATACAATAAAGTCACTGTGTTGTAAATCATCTATTTAATTCATTACTAGTCATAGATGTATTGAAAAATCCTCGTTTTATTTGGTACAAAGTGTGGGTGATCACGGAAAATCTAGAAATTGAAAATCCAGAAAAGAGAACTAAGTTCAAGAAGTGCTTTTTAACTTTTTCTAAAAGGAAAAGAAGACTGAAAAACATGCAGGGGAGAGAAAAGTTTTAAGCCCGTCTAATTAAGCAAGTATGATGATTTTGATTAACTTCCTTATTACTAAAATACGTGCTTAAATTCTTGCCCCATTTTTCAGATTCCTTTCAGCTAATAGCATTGCCTTTGCAAAATTACTTGAAATCATGATTTATTATTGTTTAGTTGTGAAAATTGTTTGATTTTACATGCTCCTGAAGAGCTCCTAAATTTTTTTCTTATCATGCATTAAACATCTAAAGTTGCAACCAAGCAAATGTGTATCTCTGATTACTACTAATTTTAATGGAATATTAAAGTGCTTTAATTTATCATCTTTCAGTCCCTTCCAACAGACAATGCTCTATCTCCCAAAATGCCTGTTTGCTTTACAGAGGACTCATGACAAAATAATAATATCAATTATCATGTTGCAGTGTTGCAGGGCAACCTCTATCACTATATTTTTTTTTTAGACTGGTGCAGACAAACATCTATGAAGACACAGACATAGGCAGCACTGCTATAAGCTGATCCCCTCTTGAGGCGACCCAGTCCCTTCCGGTTCTGTGGCTTACTGAAGAAATAGTTCAAATGCCTTTGTGACACTGGACCAAGCATGTTATTGAGTCATTAATCTGTTGTCCTTTCTACCATGAGAAAAACTGCCCCAGTAAGAAACTTGACTGCAGCTTCTGACTCCTCATCAACCTACCTGGGATGTTTGTCACATTTCTGGCTGGGCTTTCTGGTTTTATTTAAGAATGTAACATTCCTGTAATCTGAAATGATATTACAGTATTCTCATTTGTCTTTAAACATATTCCCCTATGAGAAGAACTGTGGTTTCTATAAAAAAAATCCAAACCCAAACCAAACCAAAAAACCTCAACAACAACAACAAAAAAATCCAAGCCAACCCCCCCCCTCAAATAGGTTTTAGTGTTTTCTATCTGCTGTGGCTTAGTCAAGACCATAATTCACATAACATTTTCTTAATGCTGCAGAAGAAAACACTCATAAAATTTTCATTTGAGGCAGAATATTTGAAGTTACAGTTTCATAAATGACCAAAACAAGTACTTTCCTCCTAAATTATTGAAGCATAAAGCATCCTGCACAGATCCATTCAGCAAAACCATGCTCCTGTAAGGTTTTGTGACCTTCCAGCCCTTCAGAAGGCTGCCTTGTTTGGTGTGTATCTCCTGTGTGGGCAAGGAGAAAGGGTGTATAAAGGGAGGCATGTCACCCACACTTGATATTACAGCTCATTTACTTCATTTTCACCTGTGCAAATTCTACCCACTTAGCCAATTGCTACATATACACCCACTCAACTGCTTTGCAATAGAAAGGATGCTATTATTACAGTATTTAACTGAAGTAATAACTAGAGCAAAGCCGTCCAACCTCTTGACAATCCAGACCTAAGTTATATTACAATGTTTATTTTGGGATTTTATGGAGAATGCTGTTTATAATGCTCAAAGTGGTGCAAAAACAGTCAGGAGAAATGGGACCATCAATTAGATTATTCTGAAGGGAAGACCTGAGTCCAGCCATGGGATGAGCCTTACAACCCTGCATAATGGAAAATATCTAATGAGATAAGGCCACACTGTATCTATATGTACATGAGCTTAGAAAATAACCATGCATTCAGGTGCATGCAATAGTTAATAGCCATATTATTTGAATATGTGTCTCTCAGTAACAGCACCACAGGGCAAATATATTAAACACGCTTCAGTCCTGATAAAAGATGTACACTTATGGCCATCACTAGTATTTTGTCTGCTCACATCACACTGGGCTTGGGTCATTCTTCTCAGAATGGCACTGAGTTATCAGAGAAACTATGTGTGCATTGTTTTACTGAGGTACCGTGGGTGTTGCAACCCCGGAAATAGTGTGCAACCACTGCAAACATTTCTGAACCTCTGTTTGTATTTGGGATAAATTGTTTCTTCCGCACTCTTCTCTGGTCTTTATGACAGCAGGTTGTGTGTGACACAGTTGTTATGGTCTAGGAGCAAATTTTAAGTATTTCTATCCTTTGAACCATATGTTGCTCTTGGTTACATTACCAACTGCTCATTTAACCTTTGAGTCATTGACCTAAAGGGTAAATAGTCCACTGGGACACTGGGCTAAATGGAGGGAAATCACCAGATATATTTCTTACCTGAATCTAGGCTGACCTACCATGAAGCATAAAAATGTGATGTGCTTGTGTTCAGAAAAGTGTCACCTTTTAATATCTAAATGTCTAAATGGCAGGGGAGTTGTAACTGGATGATATTTAAGGTCCCTTCCAACCCAAACCATTCTACATCTCTGTGATCTGCAAAGACTCTGTCCTCTCTATGATACATTTTTCTCAATATATAGGGTTAATCAGACCAAAATGATAATTAAACAGAAAACCTCATTCTATTTCCCCTGCCTCTAGGCACATAAACAGCACAAGACTATCAGTGCAGGCTATGAAATTTTACAACTGCTGAATTCCAGCAGACTGGAGGGAAAGAGAAGTGCAAGGGAGTAGTGAGGGTTGTGCGAAGGAAGGGTGAGAATTGTGAAACATCAGTGGGATTTGACAGATATGAGGGTGTGTAAGAAGCTGGGGAATAGCCTCTTTTTTCAAACAAACCATGGTATGTAAAAGAGCTGGGAATGACAACAGCATTTCCAGATAAGGAGGCTGTGGAGATTCAGTAGTTTGGGGTCAATGAAAGGATGCTGGGAAGGGTACATCTAACCACAGAGGGGAGCTTTCTTTGGTGATACTGTGATATACTGGGCAAAGAAACTAGGAACCAAGCTGATGGAGACAAAGCAGGGCTTGTTCAAGTGAGATGGATTGATGTTGAGAATAGAAAAAGAGATGTAGAAAGGAGAGAGAATCTCAGCCTAAGAACTGATGCTGGGAAAGAAATAGTATGAATAATGCAGACTGAAATTGGGTAAGAAAGAAAGGGAAGGCAGGAAAATTATATGAATGTCAGCAGAGTGCACATATACTGGAAAAGTATGCAGAGGACACTTTCAAAATACTAAGGTATATAGAAAAGAAACATAACACTATCTGCTAGAGACCATGTTTTCTTACAAATTGGATGACCCAAAACTTCCTGATGATTTGCCACATCGATGCTATCAGCAAATGATGTGTTGAAAACCATTAGTAAGGTATGCATGACAAGAAGGCAGGATGGAAACCTGTGGTATGTTGAAGGGATACCCTTCTGTCAAATGGAAACCTCCAGCTGCAGTGGTAAGGAGGTTAGTGGTTAGGAGCCCTGCAAGCTGACACCACTGTCCCTGCCAGTAGCTAACTCTGAATCTGGAGCCAACTAGCCCACATTGACAGCTGTAGAAGAATGAAATTGAGGATATGGAAAAGAAATGGGGAGGCTTGAGCTGCAAAGTAGCCTTGGCTCTCATGCATATGTAAGAGGAATGGCTTACACAGATACTGGTTGAAGGAGCTCTTTCTGGAGCTAGGAGTAAGTACTCTGTGTTTTTGCTCTGATTAACATCTTCTGCTTCCAGACAAATGAACTGAGTTAGTTTTTAGACCACTAAATCTTAATGTCAAGTGACTTTGTATTTTCCTCCAGGACAGCACTGATATTTGCAAGCACAGGCGAAGGTTGAGCCTTGGCAGAATTTGGTTTGATTCTACTGATTTTACATAAGCAGATACCGAACAAGCTTTCACACTTAATGTCAAGATCCCCCTTCCTGAGCAATATAGTTTCTTGCACCATCTACAATCAGCAAATTCCATCTATATAACAGCTTTCCAAGATGCTATTGGGAGGTATTTACTTCAGGATCTAAAGGAAAAGCTCATTTTCTTCATCAGTGGAAAATCTCTCCAAGAAAAGAAAAACTAATCATTCTTTGTCTTGGCAGCCACCTCTAAAGCTTCCAAGCCTGCCTGTAAAAAATCCCACATCTGTGGTACTATCTTGATACTCACATTTAACATGATAAAAATGATTGATATGTTTAGAATGTCAATGTTGAAGAAAAAAAAAGACACTTAAATTCTGTTTATTGAGACCTCCAAGACAGTCATCTCTTCCCATCACTCTGCCACATTACTGGCTGAAATAGGATCCAATCCTAAGAACCCACGAAGGCTGCCATTGCTTCAGAATGGGATCAGTAGCAATTGCTAATCGTGTCTAGGTTCTGGTATATATGCTCAAGAAAGTACTAAGACACAGCAGGCAAGACTGAGGCACATCTTTAGAATCAAGTAATCAGTTTCTTTAAGTAAGAAAGTTTATAGCCTCCAAACACAAACTGTCATTTTATAAAAGTTGGGCATAGAATCACAATAATTTATGGCAGAGAACACCTTTATGATCTAGTCCAAGCATTAACCTAACATGTCCCAAACCATGTCCCTACGAACCACATTTATTTGTCTTTTAAAAACCTCCAGGATTGCTCCAGGGATGGTGACTCCACCACTGCCCTGAGCAGCCTGTTCCAATGCCTGACAAACCTTTCAGTGAAGAAATTTTTCCTAATATCCAATCTAAACATCCCCTGGAGCAACTTGACACCATTTCATCTTTCTTGTTGCTTGAGAGAAGAGGGATCACAGGAGTGGAAGTGTGACCTCACCAGGGCCGAGTAAGGGGGAATAATCACTGATCCTGCTGGCCACACTATTTCAGATGCAGGCCAGGATGCCATTGGCCTTCTTGGCCACCTGGGCAGCATGCTGGCTCACATTCAGCCAGATTTAACCAGCACCCCCAGGCCTTTTTCCACTGGACAGCTTTCCAGCCACTCTACCCCAGCCTGTAGTGCTGCAATGGGATTGTTGTGACCCAAGGGCAGGACCCAACACTTGGCCTTGTCAAACCTCATACCATTTGCCTTGGCCCATCGATTCAGCCAGTCCAGATCCCTCTACAGAGCTTTCCAACTCTCCAGCAGATCAACACTCCTGTTCAACTTAGCGTCATCTGTGAACTGACTGAAGGTGCCCTCAGTCCCCTCATCCAGGTCATCCATAAAGATATTAAAAAGGACAGGCCCCAATACTGAGCCCTGGGGAACACCTCTTGTGACTAGCTAATAACAGGATCAACCATTCCACATTCTATTGCAATCATCCTTGATGAAGGGGTGCCAGCTCCAAGCTCAACTCACCTGCAGCATCATGCAAGCATCACTGGACTGTGCCAAATTCTGTAACCTATTCATTTTCAACTTTCAAATAGCAGTAGAAACTCTATTACTTCTCTTGTAAACAGATTCATAACTTCAGTTTTTCTTGCTGGAAAACTTACTGGAGTATAAAGTCTGCCAAAGTTATATGGCCATTAACTCTCATTTATTCTGTGCTTTGACTGACCTTTAACTGAGTTACTTTTTTACTTTCTTACTCCCAAAATTATTTAACAGCAACAGGTATATCCCATTTGAAATTTCATTTTGATGGGTTAAAATAAGCCACATGTCTCTGCCTCATTCTTTGGACTCTTTTCTGCCCGTGTTTCAATCTAAATTGATCTATGTAAACAAGGAGGAAATAGAATTAAACAAAATAGAGAAGATCTCAACCATGCTTTCAATGTTAGCTTTAAGACTTCACTAATCCTACCTGGAACTTTGTGAGATAAACCCTGAGGTTATATTTACCCTTTCCATAGCTTCATGCCACTGGCAGGACCGCTTGGCAGCTTTAACAATTAGAAAAGGAAATGAGTTTACCATTTCTCCATATCTTGAACTCCTGTTTTCTTAACTAATATTGGTCTGGAACACACTGGGTAGTGCAGAATAGAGGAGACTCCTAATTATTCTGAATTTCTGAAATATACGTGTTAAATTTGCTATTCTTCGGTCACATGGTATTCTAAACTCCACAAAGCCACTATAAATTCCTTGCTGCTGGGCCTGGAATTATATCTGCTGGACACTGTTCTTGCATAGACTGAGAAAACTAACTGAATTTATATTCTTACCATGTCTCAACCTTGATTTTTCATTCCTGTTTTATTATTTCTCCTCCTTCATCTTTATTATCAATCTGCCAATTCTCCATCTCATTACCTTAATTCAAGATTAGAGCAAAGTACTTCTTCAGCCCTATTAATTTTTTATATCTCTCTCACCCTTGTTGCTACTTTTATTTTTAGCAGAAGTTTAACATGTGCTTCTGATTCACATGGCACAGTTTATTATACCAATCAGTTCCTTTTGCTCCATTTGTCATAGAAACTTTATAGTCATGATAATACACATTGTGCACTAGGTATCTGTTAGAATTTTGGAAACTTTCTAAAATTTTTGACCATTATTTCACCTAAAAATTCCAGGCTGTTGAACTTTTGCATCTCTTTATTATATTTTCCCACTCCTTGAAATCCAATTGCTTAAATTCTGATTTCATGTAATGACATGGATTCCTCGGAGTAGTTTTGTCTATTATTAGAAATCTCCCTTCATATGCAAATCTGCTGATAGAAATCCATATCAGATTCCTAAAAATACTCTGAAAAAGCCACATA
Source organism: Lanius collurio (assembly GCA_020086605.1). NCBI lineage: Eukaryota > Metazoa > Chordata > Aves > Passeriformes > Laniidae > Lanius > Lanius collurio. The sequence continues at coordinate 28,247,382 of JACBWW010000003.1, read as the reverse complement.
CCACTTTCCTTCAAGATGACTCTCAAGAAAACAAATGAGATGGAAAAGCGAAGATGGCAATGCAATTATTTTTTTATTTTTTCCACCCAATGCTATTCAGTACCTTTTATTCCAGTGTCTTTTTCAATATCCATATTATCGTGTTGCTGTTTCATTCTCGTTCTGTTCTTCAGTAATAGTTTTAGTTCTTGCATTTCCATCCAGAACCTTTGGATGATAGTACATCATCATGCAAACACAAGGGAAAAAAAACACATGCAAACAAAACAACATAATTTCAGCTGCATTTGGTGTTGGCTGGTAAGTGTTAGGTACAACACTTTTTCTCTCTGCACTGATCATCTAAATGTACTTTTGCCTCTTAAATACTTTCTCTCTGCATTCTATTAAGATCTCTACTAGCAAAACCACTTTCCCAATGATTTGCTGCTTCATGCTAGGCAAGGAATATCAAGTATTTTCTTCCCTCATAAGAAAAGCTGTTATTGAACAAATCCGTCCAGTGCCATGAAAGCCAGAAGCCAACAGAAAAGCATCACTAGTGAATGTGGGTTTTTTTTGTCGGTTTGTGTCTACTTCCCCTGGACCACAGCTACAGCACAGCACGTGTGTGGGAAGAAATGTACTGCAGTCATGCATTTTACTTTATGGGAGCCAACGTCTTCTTCTGCATCAAATCAAATCAATGAAATTCAATCACCTGTCTTAAATGGGTTGGATTAACCATTTTCTGAACTTCAAAACTGGTACCTAAAGGTCTTATCAGTCTAAATAAGACCTCCACTATATAAGGAATAGTGTGAACAACAGTACAACATAAGGATATTTATTACATTTCAGATTTCCTCTGCAGAATTTAGCCATATTAGCATGTAGTATCTGTGTTTGGCTTTAATTATATCCCAAGTTTATGTGAAAGTCAAGTCTCTCAAACTTTTTGAAGAGGTTATTTCCTTTGCAAAACCGGTACATTTTCTTAACTTAGCTGTCAATGACGCTGTCGGAAAGCTTCCTTAATCAACGCAGACATGAATTGACTGGAAGCACGTCCCAGGGAGGCTTCTCTCTTCCACGATGGGGAGGGCGCCCAAGGCTCCGCGCGTCGTTTGTTCCCCTGCGATGGGAAGCGGCGCCTCCATCCCAGCGCGCCCAGGCGGGGCTCCCGGCGCCCGCCCCGGGATTTTTATCGTTGGAGAACTAAAAAGAGATCTGGGCACGGAGCCCGCTCTGTCGGCTCCGCCTCCTCGTCCCGGGGCGGGGGCGGCCGTGCGCTTATCCCGGGCCGGGTCTGCTCCGCGGGCTCCGGCACGGCGCCGCCGCGGGCAGGTGAGCGGGGCGGGGGGCTCGGGACGGGGCTCGGGGCGGCGGAGGGAGGCTGGCCGCCCCCAGCGGGGCCAGCGCCGGGGGAAGGTCCGGCCGCCTTCCAGCACTCGCCGTGCTTCAGCAGCCGTCTGTTCTTAGGGGCCCTTAGCGCCTGACATTGAGGAAACCCCCGAGTCTTCGCGGTGTTGACGTTTGGAAATGTTACATGACGTTTCCAGGTGAAGAAAAGGGGTAAATGTAGGTGTTGGGACGCTTGCTGTATTTGACTTGTGCCTGAGCAGGACAGGTACCAGCTCTGAACGCAGATGCCGTTCCTTGTGCACCCTCTTCATACACCCGACCATGTGCGCTCACAGCTCAGGAAAGCCAACCATATCCTGGGCTGTATCCCAAGAAGTGTGGTCAGCAGGGTGAGGGAGGTGGTTCTGCCCTTCTACTCTGCTTCAGCAGAGTCACCTGGAGTGCTGCATCCAGTTCTGGTGTTCTCAGCACAGTAAAAACATGGACCTGTTGGAACACGCATAGAGAAGGATCGCAGAGATGATCAGAGGACTCTCCTGTGAAGACAGGCTGAGAGAATTGGGGTTGTTCAGCCTGATGAGCCCAGGGAGCTCTCATTTCAGCATTTTAGTGTGTGAAGAGAACCTACAAGAGGGCTGGAGAGGGACTTTTTACACAGGCACGTAATCAGTAGGACAAGAGGGAATGGCTTTAAACTGAAAAAGGGAAGTTTAGATTGACTATCAGGAAGAAATTTACTGTGAAAATAATGAGACACTGAACCAGGTTGCTCAGAGAAGTTGTAGATGCCCCATTGCTGGCAGTGTTGAAGACTGAGTTGGATTGGGTTTTGAGCAACCTGGTTTAGGTAGAGGATGCCACTGCCCATGGCAGGGGGGTTAAAACCAGGTGCTCTTAAGTGCACTTCCAACCCAAACCATTCTATGATTCTATGATTTTATTATTCTTCTAGCTCTTACCTGCCACATTTCTGGCAACTAAGCTGAGCAAGGATGCTTGGCCAGGGATAGTGCCTAATTTCCACATGCTCAATCAAACCCAAGTGGGAATTTAGTTATTTGTATTTGCTGAGGCTGTAAATGGGAAATGGTGTTCTGGGTTTAGTATCCTCAGTGTGTGAAACAGGTAGAAAGGCTGCAAAAACCTGAGGGACTGAGCAATGTAGTTGATGATAGTTTATTTCTGTAGAGGATAGACCCTTCATTTTTGGTGCTGAAGGTGGGGGAAGCTCTACAAACACAGGAGAGTACAAGATGGGTGGATTTATGGAGATAAATAAAGTGGGTGGTGGCAGGGTGAGACCACCAAGAGAGTTGTTTTCCATGGAACTGCCATAAAATGTCCAGGAAATATAAAAGTGGAATTTCATTTACACTGAAAAGCAACAGGCAGATTTGTAACTGTTAGATGGCTCCCCTCATGAAACATAAAAATTGAGTTTGACTGAAGAGTAGGAGCCTGCCACAAGAAAGCAGGTGTCAAAAAATCCTCTCACCAGGAGTCTGCAGTTACTTTAACACTTGCTTCTGTGTGAAGCATCTTCTCACTATGCTCTGCTAAACTTATTGCCAAGAGCAAACTAGTGAACAGCAGGACCAAGATTATAACTATTCAGTCATGGTTGAAAGCCAGTTACAAGGTTTTAATTTTAATGTAATAGGTCTCTTGTGACAGCTTTGTTCTTGCCTGGGATTATAATGTTGGTAAGATTATCCTTATCAGTGAATCAGCAAGACCTTAGGATCTGAACGTCTTGTAATACAGGAGACTTTTGTTGAAAGGGGAACTCCTCTCAAAATAGAGAGACGGTAGTTGGGTCTCTCTCTGACATCACCTTTAATTTTACATTGTAGATACAGTGATTATTCTGGAATTCGATATGGTTTATAGGTGGAGCCCAAACAAATACCTCACATGTCAACACACGTGTTGTTCTCTATAAGAACAATGAAATCACTCAGAACAGTAGCTTCAAGTCCATCACTAGATAAGATAAGAAAAATGCCAACAATTAAAAAAATGTTTGTTTGTTTGGTTTTTTTTTTAAATAATACAACACTAAACCCACTTGTTAACCTTTTATAGGATATTCAGCATTCAAGCACATTGGAGTTGCTCCTGGCTCAGATTTCATAAAAGCGGAAGAGAAATTTCTTTCTTAAATTTTGACATTTGGGGCAAACTAAAGCAGTTATAAGTAAATATGTTGTAGTAACACTCCTGCATTGTCTCCTAGTGCATAATCAAGGAAGTTGTTAGTAACAGACTTAAAACAGGCACTCTAATGGTTGTGCAATAATTTCCTATATGGTGTTTGGTAGAAAGAATGCTTCAGAATTATATTTGTGGTTTCAGCAGGGGACTGGTGAGAGATAGCCAGTAGAACATGGAAAAATAGAAGTCCTGTCCTGTTGTAGCCCTTTGATGTTAGTGGGATTCCCTTTGACAGTAGAGGGATGCATTTACTGTGTTGGACTCACATCATATTGTCCAAAACTGGGGTCCAGGTTTCAGTGATTGGAGTTCATTCTTTTCTTATGAAATACTGGAGGTAGTGTAAAATTGAACAGTGAAAGCAGAAACTGAACCACAGTGAGTATCCAATTTCCAGAAAAAAACATGCTGCTTCTAGTTTTTTCTCAATCTGTCAATCATTTATTCATTTTCTACTCTTGGATTCATCTGGAGTGATGTTGAATTAGCTTGTATCCCACCCACCCAGCTAGCTGACTGAAGGTGAACTCACTCTATGTCTACCCAACTACTTTCAGATGTCTTTGGTCAAATTTGTACTGTTAAAATCTGTTCTGTATATCTTAAAAAAAATACAATTTTTCACATAGATTCATTTTATTTTCTGTCTAAAGCTTTTTCCCAGTATCTATATTGAACTTAAAATCAGAAATCAGTAAGTTAAGATGTTAATTTTTTACTGTAGTGTGTGACCTAACAAAGTTAAGGGCAGTGGTTTTCCAGCCAGCAAGTAATTTTCTGCTGTATAAAAACTGGGACAGAGCAAGTGGAATCGGTGGAATGTTACATTGTTAAAACTGATCAATGTAAACATCCTATTAATATTAGAAGAAAATTCTGAAAATGCTGAATAACATGGGACATAGATTCAGTTCTAATTTGGTAGCGATTCCACCACTGATGGATATTTTTTTTTGTCATGCTAGTCAATAACATCTTTGATTGCATATATGCACCATTTAAAAGAGACTTTTTTAATAAAAATGTCAAGTGGCATTGGCAATATACTTGCATAATACCCCTACATCAGCCTTAGTCTGGGCTGTTCTCAAAAGTGATTTTGCTTGTGCCAGCATTTTCACTGGCATCCCATCCAGCAGGGAGCCAGCTGATCCTGTTGGAGATCAGGCTGGGGGTGAGAACACAGAGCGAAGGACTGGTGGAAGGGCAACTTCCAAGCAGCAGCTCATGTGCAGCTTCAAGTGACTCTTTAAGATGCCCCTGTTAAACTATATGTGCATGAAACCTGCACAAGCTATTAAACCTCTAATTTCTTCAAAGAGTGGAGGTGAATTTGTTTAAAAGGTCTGTTTCCCACAAAATTATAATGAGTGGCATCAGTTAACCTTCATAGCTAAGCAGCTGCTCAGTTACCTTGCCGGAAGTTAATCTGCCTGTTGAGTCAGCAGTTATTTGTGCATGGGGTCTGTGGAATAATCTTAAATCTCGTTGGTAGATTATAGGATCTCTTGTTCATCAGTGATCTGTATGTCCAAATTAATCCCTATATCATAGAGGGATTCTTATTGATGCACTTGCTGTGGATATGGACATTTTATCTGTGGTTTTAAGACACTTTTGGTACTGGCTGTAGTAGTCTGTGTTCCAGGTCTGAACTCCCCATAATGCAAAATCCGCCCACTTCCTTCACCCTATGCTGCAGGCTGAGTGAGTTATTCCAAGTACTGCTCAGTATTTCTGATTCAGCTGCCTGAGGCAAGCCCCCTTAACATGGCCTTCTCCTGGACTCTGTCAGCACAGTGTGCTTTGCACACATTGAGGATTTGTAGTCCTTGCTCTTATTAGAACTTTACAACCAATAACTTATGATAGAGTAGCACCATGCCATCAGCTTAAACTGTCTCAACAGCTATTTTAATATCTGAATCATGCAGACTATTCCTCTTTTTCCTTTCATGTTATTGATAAAATCTCTTTTCAGAGAAAATATCCAGATCTTCCTATAGCTTAGTCAGGCATCAGACATAAGGTTATAAAAAATTCTATATTAATTCTTGTGACTTTTTGTCATACTGATTTCATTTGTTTGTACCATGCTGAGCATCTTTTAACAAATGCTTGCTTTCTTTTAGTTTACTATCCTTTCAGCTTGTGCTCTACCTGTGAAATTGCCTTTATCTCAAACCAAGAGTTTTTGCACTTTTAATCTTCTGATTCTCTCACCCATCTCACTGTAGTGGGGAGTGAGTGAGCAGCTGTGTAGTGATCACCTGCCTCCTGGGGTTAAACCAAGTGGTCCTTTTTTCTGTCCGGTGTGGAGTTCAAAGGGTTTGAGATACAGGCAGATTTTCCTGGCATGTGTGAGACCAGATTTATAGCTGCTGCAGCTACCCGTTCTGCAGGGCTTGCCATGGGGCTTGCTTGCTTTACTGCATGTTAGCAACTAGTGCTTGTTCACGGCTGCTTTCCACTTTTGCTCTTTGCTCTACTCCTTGTCATCTGTAATTCTGAAGGGAGCTGTGCTTTACACCAGTCCACCCCTATAGTCTACCCAAGGCTTCAAAGAAGGAAAACAGAAGTGTACAGCAGGTTTGCTCATATAAGTACACAGCTGAAGACATAGAGAAGGCTGAGCTTGCTGTATTTTATGGTCCTGGCACTGACTTTTACACTTAAAATTTCTTTATTATAGGTACTTCTTCTGGTGCTGGAGTGGAAAAATCTACTCTTTAAACAAGTAGCAACTTGATTGAGGCAAAAAAAAATCTGTATTCAGTTATGGGTTACTGAACTGGATTGCAATATTTAAATCTCTGGCTAATACTCAAGAATCTTAAAAGCAGCCAGCAATTCTGGAGTGCTCTTGCATTCCAGTGTAACCACTACCTGCTGTCAGGCAGGCAGGGTCAGCTGTAGGAGCAGACTAACTAACCAGGGAGTTGCATGTGTAAAACATATCAGTAGGGCCATGGAACTCTCTTGGCCTTTGGTAAGGCTGGAAGATCTGAAAAAAGAGGTGTGTTGTATGGATGAGGGGTGAAAAGCTGCTTTTCCCAGTGTTAACAGCAGTACAAAATGTCCCGGACACCTCTAGGCCTTGTGAAAGAGCCATGACTGCCTTGGTTTTGCTTGCTGGCCCTTCAGCTGCTCACTCTACTAACCAATCCCCTTACTGCCAAACTGAGAGGAAGAACAAGCCCTCTCCAGAAGACTTTCTACAGACGATAGGGAGAGCCCCCATCTCTGGCCACAGTCTTCTTGGCTAATGCTGCTAAAAATACTTTCCACTTACTCTCTTGAGAGAAATCATCTGATCAGCCAAGTTGCAGGGATCCTGAGGCTTTGTTGAACTCCAGCCTTTCTTGTTTCAGCCCCTATTCCATAAATATATGGGTAATCTCATAGCCAGCAGCCATCTTAGCATGACAGAGAGACACAAAATGTTTGAACCTGTGCTATACCAAAATAAGCATCAGGTGTATTTACAGAACCCTTTTCCCCTAAGTTGAGGAACTACAGCTGGTTGTTTTGTTTGTTTTTTTGTATTTATTTTTCTTTCTTCTTCATGCAGGGCATGATAGGTAGAAAAGAATCCTGTGCTTCAGGACAGATACCAATGACCGACCTCGGCTGCCTTGTCTATGCACTGGAGGAATGGACTGTTGTGGAGTTCCTGAAGAAATACCTTTTTCATCTGATCATTGCCTCACTTGCAATTAGTGCAATATTGGTTTTTTTTATAGTTCCTTTAACACTCGTCTTTTTCATTTACTTTACTAATATTTTGCTTTTAATATACCAGAGGAACAATGAGGTAAAAGCAGATCCCTTGAGTGATGTTTGGGATAGTATAAGGAAAACTATAGCAAGCTTTTGGGATATATATGCAAGAATATGGCACGGTAAGTACGACATGACTTGTCTGAAGCTTTGAATTACAGTAAGTGGTAAATACACCTAAGTTTTAATTTAAAATTTTTTCTTCCAAATGGATGCAAATAAATTACCTTTATTATACTTTGCATGGCATCCTTGAACATCCTGCAGTATAAGACTTTCTTCCTAGGACTCTGCCTACTCCAATCCCATCCAAATGGCTCATGGCAGGAGCTGTAGCAGGGATGGGAATGAAGGCAGACAAGGTGGAACAGAGCTCTTAGCTGGCAGAAGCTGTGGCTTTCCCAAACTTTTGTATACGTTAGACTTCTAGTCCGGCTGCACCTGAAACCTAAATCAAATGTAGGAGGTCTTGACAAAGATTCATAGAAGTGCATGTCTATGAGGAAATTCCCTCCCCCTGTGAAGTGAATAAACATAATTCTTGTGGAGAATCTTTGGGATTCTTACAGATAATGGTTTAAATTTAAACATCTCACCTTCTCTAAAAGAGGAGCACTTTATTATAGAAAATCCAAACCCTTCTCCTGGACACAGAATAGAAATTCATACTTCCAGATTTCAGGAAGGCATCCAGACTGTTTGCCTCTAATTCTGAAAATGAAGCATTTTCACACCAGTTACTAAATTTTTTTTTCAATAATATTATTATTGTACTATTTACAAGAAGTTCCTAATGGTAAATATATAATTTAGTTCCCTCATTGAGGAAAATGTCAGGTTCAGGTCTGCTCTCATGATTAAACTGACCAACAAATCAGTCCATTGATAAGCTGTAGTATTTGAATGACTTTCTCTCTGTTATTGATCAAAATTCCATCCAGAACTTAATTCTTTTAAAAGCTACTACAGAGGCTTTCACAACTCTCTGAAAGATATTTAACAAAGGACAGTAAATAGCTTTTTTAAACTGCCAGGTGGTTTACAGATATCAGATACAGATATTGTCAGTGTATTGCTTTCTATCCCAAACAGGTTATGAGCTTCATGGTGTGGAAAACCTCCCAGAAGGACCAGGCATTCTTGTGTATTACCATGGAGCTATTCCTATAGACTACCTTTACTTTTTGTCTAGGCTGTTTCTCTGGAAGAAAAGAATTTGTCTGTCAGTAGCTGATAATTTTGTGTTTCGTTTACCAGGTAAGAACGTGCTCTCTTGTATTTAAGCTTCCTGGATTCACCTAATATGTTCTGGTTTTGATGAACTTTAGATTTTCTATACTTGAAAGAGAACTTTTAAACTAAAAGACCATTTTTAGACTTTTAAACTAAAAGTTGGTAGATGTAATAGGACAAACAGGGTAGAATATACTGTATTTTCAGTGAAAATATTGGTAAACTGTCCAAAGTCAACAAATAGACATATAATCTTTTTGAGATGAAATGTCATCTCTCAGTAGAAAGTTCTGGATTGGATTCTACTATTGACCTAGAGCTGACTGGTCAGAAGAAGATTTGGAGAAGAAAAGATAATTCAATTCTAGAAAAACAAGGCAGAGAGTGTCCAGGAGAAGTAGCAGGGAGATTATTTAAAGGTACTTTTATACCACTAATATTGAAAGCTGTTTTAACAATAGAGAATAAAGGAAGCTATTTAGAAGTAGAAGGAAGCTGTTCAGAAAAGGAAGTTTTCCTGTAAACAAGTAGCATAAACTCGAGCAAATTTGATGCAATAACCATATTCAGGCACCCCTAGAAAGAATACAAGAATTTTCTACAAGCATCCTTAGCAAATACTGTGCAGTACTGAGCACATCAGAAGTATGAAGTCATCAAAATATGACTGGCTTTTAAGAGTACCCTCAAAAAAAGAGAAAGTTTAGCAAAATTGAAAAGGAAACTCCTTTTTTAAAGGGATAAGTAAGAGGGTACTCTTTCAGACTGAAGTGTTCCTAGCACAGCTTTTTATTACAAATACATAGTACACACTTGTTAGTACTAAACAACACTCTCAGCTGTGCAGTTCCTGGACTACTGGTGTGTACATAACATATTGCTTGCATTATGTTCATGCTAGAGCAACAGAAGGTGGCAAGTGTTGTGTCAAACTTTAAAAAGGCTATACAAAGACATCTGGTAAGAAAGACTACAAATAATTGAGGTTATACCTCTCCATTGCATTCGTAGAAAATGTGGCTAAAAGTGATAGGCTGAGTGAAAATTCCTCCCTAACCTTCTCTTGCTCTACCATGCTTGTTTACTTGTTGCAAAGAAATGTTACACTTCACAGATTGGTTCTTAAAGAGCGCTCATGAGCATATGCTGAATCTCAGTTCAGTTTATTTACAGAATTAATTACAGTTACAGGAGAATTCTTCTTGTGAATTAATAACACTCTCCATCTCGGAATAGCTGCAAAGTAGTAAAGTTACAATAAAAGGACAAGGATGATTCAGAGGTGTGGCATGGCTTCCTTTGAAGAGCTAGGACATCAGACAGAAGCCTTGCATGGCTGAGGGATCAGAAGTTCTGTGAGACCTGGAAAAGGGGAATAAGTAGTGATAATATTTTCATGTGAAACATTATAATTCTCAAAAGTTTTAAAGCCAAGCAAATGAAGAACCTCTTTGCTTAATAAGGATACGGTGTTCCTGACTTTAGGATGGAACAAATATGTTTGAGTTCACAAAGGGATTAAACAAAGTCAACATCTGTCTTTGACAGAGAGATCTATCAAGCATGATACCTTCCATAAGATTAAATACAATTAAATTACAGGATTCAGCACTGTGTTATCCACTGTCTTCCAAAGTTGTTGTTGCAGATCTCTGTCAGTCCAGAGTTGTTTCTTCCATTTATTAATAAAAAAATTTTCTTTTCAAACTATGCTGTTTGAACAGGGAATTTGAAGATTGTGGAAATGCTTGCTTGCTTTCTATCAGATCTCCAAACTGATATATTTAAAATATGAAGATAATATTAGAAAGCAGAGAGTATTTCTATTGTTCTCAATCTGTCTTTTAGAGAAATCGCAGTTATAGAAAGAGGAAGGAGATTCAATGAACAATTTGTGGTGCTGAAATTGCTCTGCTAGCTTCTGTCTTTCATGCATCTTGAGAGTCTTAAAGCAGTGCGATTTGATCCGCATAGTTGGCAATTTAACCACAAGATACTCAATTAAACAACTCAAACCCTCAATGCTTAAAATATTAAACATCATGTTTTAAAAGAATATCAAAAATAGCTGCTTGTCAGTTGTTTATTCTTGTAGTAATCTTTATTTTACTGATTTTTTTTCTGTATTAAAATATGTAAAAAGAAGGAGAGAGGAATAGATGCTTATTTTCAGATTTCTAGCTATGACCCACAAGTTTTGGTTACATAATTTGGTTGATAATCATGGAAGATAGCATGTGGAAGCCTTTTTTTATTTGACACATTCCTGACAAGATGGTTCACCATCATAATATTTGGGCAAAAATATTGTCATGTATTTGTCGTTTAACCACTATTTACTCTGTAGGTATCTTACTTCCTTTGTAAAACTTTGTCTTAGCCTAAATATACAGCTACTGGATATTAATTTAGCTGTAATCTGACTCCTACATGCAAGCAGTATTTGGGATATATGTTGTTATATTAATATGCATTTGCTACTTCTTTATTTCAGGACTTAAATTATTGTTGGGAGTGACAGGTGTTATACCAGGTAGGAGGGAGGAGTGTCTTGTTGGACTGAAGAATGGGTACTTGGTGTCCATCTCACCAGGCGGAGTGCGAGAAGCGCTGTTCAGTGACGAAAGCTATCAGCTCGTGTGGGGAAACCGGAAAGGCTTTGCTCAGGTCGCTCTGGAAGCAAAAGTGGTGAGTACCATTGTTGGGGAGGACGAAATAAGGAAACCTTATAAATATGACTGCTTGGCAAAAGATTCTGGAAATATAAAATCTGTAAGTGAAATAGAAATGAAAGCTAGCTTTGAGATATAAGATACCAAGCTGTTAGTCAATGTACTACCAAAAAACAATGAGCTAGCCAGCTGAAGGAGAATCCCTCTTGATTGAACAATGTCTTTAGCAAAGAAGAGGATGCTTCAGCAAACAGAAAGGTCCAAGGGTCAGAGAGACCCTGCCAGCGTGGCAGGGAAGAAAAAAGTAGCTTTAGGAAGTAGTTTTTAGGAGTTAAAATATAACACAGTATGGTAATGTAGTAGTTTTGATAGGTTGTATGTAAATTCTATAAGGATTTCTGTCTTCTATTGATTGGATGTTGTAATATTACCATATTCAGTATAAGAAGAGATATAATATCATGTAACCAGATTTTTAGTCTCTTAAGCTCTCTACTCTTCCTTCTTACCCTTATGCTCTCTCGCTCTCTCTGGGGCATGCCCTAAGCTGTGGCTGGCAGCTTAGGCAGAGCTCCTGCACCCACGACCCTTGCAAATAAACTGCATGTTTCAGGAGCTGCCTTGAACTGTAGAAATCATCCCTGAACCGACTGAGCACCCCGCGCACCATATATATTTTCTACATACCATAAGTTACCAATCCCAGTTTATGCTTTCTGCATATGTGCTTCATTACAAAATGCAGCTTAGGAGCATTTGTTGAAAAATCTTCCAGAGGAAATGGTTAAGGAGTAAAGATTTCATTTCCTTTTCCCATCACTTTCGTCAAGCACATTAATTCACAAAGAGCAAGGGTTTTTGGAACTGTCCAACCTTTTCTTGGCTGTTTTTAAGTATCTATCTCTACAGTTCCATGTCTACAGTTCCATTATGCAAGCATCCAGTGTCTCATCTTGACTGTATTTCAGGAATCTTCACTGTGGTCTGTTGTAATTGAAATTCCAGCAGTGGTTCTTCTCCACACTGCCCTATGGTTTCATACTTTTTTCTTATCCTAGTAGGCTAACATCTTTATCTTACTTCCATGAACCCTGTCATTTTCTTATGACTCTTTAATGTATTATCCTTATCTTTCTCCTTAGTTATTCTAGGAGGGTCTAAGATTTCGTCCTTACCATTACTTTTCCTCATGTTTGTAAAAGATAGCATCAACTAACCCAAGATGTGTCTGCATCAGTGTCTGAGTTTGAATCATGTGTGCACTTTTGAAGCAGTTTGTGCATCTCCCTCACCATGCTTTCATTGCCATCGAGGAGCATGTTAGAATAGCTGAGCTGCATTCCTTCTGACTGAAACTAAACCAAAATCGGTACCTAATACTCTCCAGTGTCCAATGGTCATTCAGTAAATGGTTCCAAACAATAGTTAGTTCTACAGCAAAACAGAGCACTGAAGGGTGTTCAGTGGAGATGTCAGATCCTCAGCATCCTCTAGAGATGTGCATTGCTTGATTTGTATCCCAGCAATGTGCACATGGCCAATATTTCAGTTAGTTTCCATACGGATGATGATCTACAAATACAGTCTTCTGCCTCTAGCTCTGACTTCTTCCATCTAAATCCACATGGGAGACTGCTTTTCTGACACAGTCTCTGGGAAATTGTTTTATTTGGGATGGCATGTGGCTGAAAGAGCAATAACCCTGTCTTTTTCCTGACTGCCACTTCTCATCATCATTACCTCCAGATACAAATTTTCTGCCTTAATTTAGACTTAGCATACCTAGTGCTTTTTGTGTCAGACAATAGTGGTTCAAATCCAGGCTTTATCTGTTCTGCCATGCACTTTCTGCTGCTTTCTCTTGAATTGCACAACCATCACTTTTTCTTCACATTCTTATGAATAGGTCATCAATTGCAGTGATCTTTGACCTTCCTCATAAAGTTTTCTGTCTATATAGGTGAATCTGTACAGGGAGTTGAGTTCTTCCCATGAAACTTTAATTTCTTATCCCTTTCAGGTTTTTGTGCAGTTATATCTCTTTTGCACCTTATCCAATTTGTTGCTTCTCAAACTTTATTTCGGTCTCTTTTACTATTGATCCTACTACAAAGGACCTGAAGGTGCAAAATGCATGCTTCAGGTTAATATTTCTTCATAACTCTATCTCTAAATGATTGTGGGGAGATAAGAACTAAAATAAACTTAGGGGCATTTACCCAATGTATAAAGGAATTTTAGGCCCAGTCTCCTGTTCCTACGTCTTGTCTTGTCTTGTTATGTGGCCTTTTAAAAGTCCTATCTTACGTGTTTCTGTTCCCCTTCCTGTCCTTTTTCTCAAAAGCGTGGGCTGGTAAATATCAGTCACAATACTTCATATATTGTGTTGGCCTGTATACCACCACTGCTAAGGAAAGTACCAGAATGTGAATGGGATAAACTCAGTCGAATTCATATGGGCACATTGAATTCCCTAATAGTTTTCTTATGTAATAAATGAATAATATGCTCACTTAGAAGGAGGTGTCACTTCAAAAACCTGAGTGATTTCTAATGATTTTGCTTTCATATCTGTCTTTCAAGCTGCTTCAAACAGTTGAATACGCTTTTGCCACATGTTTTCCCTTCTCCTGGAACCTTACAGTACTGCAATGTCACAGGTTGTGGGTTTTTAAATAAAAATTGAATTAAAAACTCTATTGCCACCCTGATCAAAACACATCACAAGAATCTTTGCCAGTAATCCTCCTAATTCTACCAGTCTTCTGTAATAGAGAAGCACATGGAAATAGCTGAATAGTAGTACCTAAAATTGTTACCTTCTCTTGACAGAATTTGTGGTTTTGTTTTGTGGGAGTTTTAAAAATTTTATTTAATTATTTGTGCATGCATTGAGGATAAGGTTCTTGCAGTATGAAATGGCCTTATGGTCCTTTGCATAATGTTTGGTGAAACAGGCACTATGTAGGACTGTTACCAGGAGGGCAGAGAGAATATTTTACCCTTTGACAGCTACTAGCCTGGGCTTACCTTTAGAGTGCTGCTGGTTCTTATATCCCTTATTATTGGTTTTTTTATGATCAGGAACTCTGGCTGTATCCCTATAAGGTGGGCATTGCTGTAATTAGCTTGCAAGCTTCACTGAACTTTGGGCATCTTTGATATTTCTCTGGAAATCTGGAATCAGACAAACTTTAGATAACTAAACACTTTAAAAGAATAAAGAGAACTGCTGTGCATTTAACAGTAGAGGAGGCAATATTAACCTTATATATCACTTCTTATATGAAGTTAGGCCCATGGTAGTCACCGAATCCCATCTTTTGACACATTTCAAATTTGATTGTTTGTTCTTACTGCATCCTTTTCAATACTGGCCAGAGTAGTCTTGCAGGTTGACCAAAGACTGGGAACCCATCAAAGCCTCTCTATCACTGCCCTCCACAAGTGGATAGGGGAGAGAAAATAGAGCAAACAATTCATGAGCTGAGATAAAGACTGGGAGAAATCACTCACTGAATACCATTAAGGGCAAACTAGACTCAACTTAGGGATATTAATTGCATTTACTAGTAAAAAAAATCAGAGCAAGACAATGAGAAGTAAAGTAAAACTCTTAAAAACATGTTTTGCTCCACCTCTTCCTTCTTCCTTGGCTCTACCTCCTTCCCTGCAGCGGCACAGGGAGATGGGGAATGGGGTTTATGGCCAGTTCATCACATGTTGTTTCTGCCACTGCTCAGAGAGAAGAGTCCTTCTCCTGTTCTAGTATGGGGTCCATCCTACAGGAGACAAACTTCAACTTGAGTCTATCCCATGGACAACAGTTCTCCATGAACACGTGGGTCACTCTTCCACAAGGTGCAGTCCTTCAGGCACAGTCTGCTCCAGTGTAGGTCCCCCATAGGGTCACAAGTCGTACCAAGGAAACTTGCTCCAGCATGGGTTTCTCTCTCCATGGATCTGGAGGGCCCTGCCAGGAGTCTGCTCCAGCACTGGTTTTGTACAGCTTCAGAGCCCTTTTTCAGGCATCCATGCTCTGGTGTGGGTGTCCTCCACAGACTGCAGGTGGATCTCTGCATCCCCGTGATCCTCCATGAGCTGCAGGGGCACAGCTGCCTCACCACAGCCTGCAGGTGCATCTCTGCTCTGCAGCACCTCCTCCCCTGCCTTCTGCACTGACCTTGGTGTCTGCAGGGCTGTTCTTCTCACATATTCTCACTCTGCTCTTCTCTGTCCATCATTACATATGCAAAAAATTTTTTTTCCATCTAAAATACGTTATCACAGAGGTGTTATTATCATTCCTGATAGGCTTGGTCTTGGCCTGCAGCTCATCTGTCCTGGAGCTGACTGGCATTGGCTCTGCCAGACATGGGAGAAGCTTCTGGCAGCTTGTCACAGAAGCCACCCCTGTAGCTCTCTCACTACAAAAACCCAGCCAAGAAACCCAAATATACTGGGGATAGACCCATCCAGCTATCACAACTTGTTCTATTGCATAGCAATTAATATAAATTTGCTAATACTTACTCAGATACCATGAATGAAGACAAGATAGAATTCTAAGGGTCTTTTAAAATCTTTTCTACGTACAGTGTAACCATCAACCAAAGTATCACACACACTTTATCATAATGACTACATGGTGGTTAATAACCTGTCATAGATTACTTGAATGGGATTTCAAGACAAAACCTACTTTATATATGAATAGACATTCCCATCCATCATACAATATTATGGAAGTTCAATATTTCTTCCACTGAAAAAGTTGATGAAAAGCAAACAAGGAAGGTAGTTCCAGCCTCAGTCCTTGCCTGCAAAGTTTCTGCATTTGGTTTCCACTTTGTGTAACTACTCTGCTGAACAGGAGTCAGAGAGTGTTACTATTTAGTGTCATGACTCAGTGTACCTCTGGGACATTGATTTGTCTCAGTTGAATTCATCCATGACCTTCAGAAATACCTTCTGTCTGTGGCTTGGTTTTGACAGGCTAACAGGGAGGTATCATAGTTTCTGAAGATCCATGAATTTTATCTGTGCCAAAAAATTCCTTCGAGTTTGGTAAAAAATAAACAGGAACTGTGATTTATAAAATTCTCTTGTATGAGCAAGAGATACATGATTTCCAGAGGTCTCTTCCAACCCCATCTATCCTGTAATTTTGTGATTTTCAAGCTGGCTGGGTGTGGTCCAGCTCAATTCCAGCACAGCAAATATAAATCTTTGGGTTACTGCAGATCCGGTTGTGCTGCTTTACAAATGTAAGATTTTGTGTGTACCTGTTTTTCCCAGCTTAGAGACAGAATGTTGCTGCCTACTCTGCACTTCAATGACTGATCATTGTATGAGAGTAACTTCTGTAGTTGCCAGATTTCTTTATAGCCTAACATACGTTTCTCTTGCACTATTCCTAAAATTTAAAGTGTTTTGTCTTTGGGACAGGTAGGTTTCAAACATTTTACATCTTAGATGTAAAGTATTCAATTAATAGCTGAAGCAGAGTGTGGTATTGTTAGTGTCCAGTACTTAAATGTTTTTTAAAAGATGTTACTGATTACTTTTTAAGGGTTTATGTCTAACAATTTCCCTTAATTTCTTATTCTGAAGGGTTTACTATTACAAACTTATTCGTGTTTGATACTTCTGTTCTCTTAGGTATTTTTTCTTTTTAATAGTTTCTACCACTATGAGTTATTTGTTAGGCTCTAGTTAGATCTTTTTCTTGCCTTTTTTTTTTTTTTCTCATCCTGCAGTTTCTGTTCTGTAATAGTGATTCTTAACAGTATAAAAGTCTTCTTTCATTACCTTCTAGACAAGTTGTTCCAACAATGTCTTCAAATTAGAGTTTCAGAGAAAAGGAAAAGGGACAATAGTGGAGGAAAAAAGTCTTTGCATATACAGATACAACTACTGTCACTCTACAAACTATGAAGCCTTACCTCAGGCTGTAAGATATGACTGTTTCAAGTGCAGGTATCTCAAGCATGTTTCTTTTCAGTCACAACGATGAAATGAATTTGTTCTGTAAGTGCTTAAGGATCCGCCCTCCAGAAGGGGTGTAGTCCAGGTCAGCTTTTTTTTCAAAATTGCCTTTTTTATCTCACATTTGCCTTTTTTCTGCAGGGATCTGCAGAAGTCTTTTCCATTGAAGTTTTATCCAAACATCACTGCTTCAGTTAGACCCTATTTGAGAAGCAGATGAGATGAGCCAAGCGTGAATGTATGCTTGCTTTCTGCAAGGCTTCACAAACTGAATACTTTCCTATTCACCACTCATGATGAAAGCTTTAGACAATCTATGGAAATTTGTTTTATGTTCCAGTCAGTGATACTGCAGTAACAGGAGTTACAGAAACCCTAATACAACGTCAGTCATTTTATTCAGATAGTGACTTTAAAACAGATGTTTGTGGGAGCTGAAAAATAGAATTCTATTTCTATTCTGGAGTTTCTTATATCAAGATTCCTTGTTTACTACTTAACTGACTGATAATTACCCTCTGTGAGTAATTTTCTTAGCTGCATTAACAGGCACTAAGACAGAAACTCAAACCTGGTATAACATTTCCACCTTTCTTTTTTGTGCTTTCTTAGCCCATCATTCCAATGTATACTCAAAATGTCCGTGAAGGCTATAGGATGTTTAAAGAAAGAAGTAAGAACTTAAAAGCATATTTTATGTATTTGGAATGTTTTATCTTTTTTTCTCTCAGATTTCTCTTGCTTTTATCTTAGATTTTGCTTTTTAGACTTTTGCTTACTTTGAATTCTCTAACACTTGCTGTGGGTCAGAGGTAGCTCAAATATGGAAATATCTTGTGCATAACTGGTTTGTGTGTGTGATTTGGTTCTTTAATCAAGTCTTATTTCTGTGATCTATTAAGTCTATCAAGCTTTGTTTTGGTGGACAGTTGCCTCAATCCTATAACAACTTCCTTACTGTCAAATAAAGCATGCAATTTTAAGAAGTCTTCTACATTAATCAGATTTCACATTTGGACTGTGTTTTCTGTGACTCTAATCTCACTTTTTCCTCCCACAAACCATTCCAGGATTTTTTAGACGGTTATACGAAAGCACTCGATTGCCTTTTACTCCTCCATATGGAGGACTTCCAGTTAAATTTCGCACATACATTGGGAAGCCAATCCCTTACGATCCGAATATAACTGCAGACGAATTAGTTGAAAAGGTAAGTTCCCTCTCCTTGCAGTATTGAACTACATACTTTGCACACTACTATATATACACTTGAAACCAGTTTTTTGCATGCTTGGATTAAGACAAATGCACTTTTACTTGCTTGTTAAAGCTATGGGAAGTTGAGGTCTTGGTATTTAATGTACAAATACCTACAAGTAAATATTGACATAGTAATAGTTGACTGGGATGCCCTCATCCTTTTGAAATGTGTGAGCTCTGTCTTCTTGTTATGTTAACTTTGTTTCTCCCATGCCTTTGATAACAATTACGGTAACTGAAATGATGTAAACTATATTTTTAATGCAGTTTTCAGTAACTGTGAAAATAAATTTCATAAATAACAAATATCTTTGAGAATCTTCATCAAATAGCATAGGGCTCTAGAGGCAAAGCTCTTCAAGAGCTTCAGTCTCGTTGTCAAAATGAAAATGTTAAAAAACAAAGTTGCATCCAAAATATAAAAATATTTTGAGTACCTACAGCTTGGTGAAATTAGTGATGCCCAGGAGCATAAAAGTGTTTATAGATCTAGATTTTAGGCATTTTTAAAAATACTAAGTTAAACCAAAAATACAGCTTTTAAAATTTTTCATGGAAGATGAAAGGAGGATTTTATGCAAGAAAAATTTAAAAATCTGCTATGACCTAGAAATACACAAACAAATCAACTGTTAGAAATTACTTATGGAAGAACACCTTGCTGCCCCCAAAAAGATGCAACAAGGCTAGCTTCTCTTTCATTTATTTTTCTTTTTTAAGGATCCATTGCAGGTTGTTCTGAGCTTCACAGAAGTGAAACCAGAAAGACAGGTTTGGTCTGTTACCAGGGAACAGCCCCAGAAAGCTGTGAAGTTTGGTCTTAGCAGCTTTAGGAGGCTGGAAGCAATATGACTGACCTTATGGTTATTCATATTCTTGTATTTAGGGAAACAGTATTTTGTGTACCTGCAAAAGTGAAATTGAAATTTCCCATTATATTGATTTACTTTACTAAGGCAAGCCTTTGGCTGCCCTCTTTGACCACCACTCACTTTGCTGGGGAGTACAGTTAGGTCTTCTGTGGCTGATATAATTTAAAAATAAAAATGAGGTTTGGGGTGAGAAGTGGACTGCATTCTGATCCTGCCCTGCAAAGGAATTAGGACATGAATCTGTCAGGAAAGGTTTGGCTACTCTTATATTCACAATGATATTCTACTATAAGTCTGGGGTAGATCAGTGGAGTATGTATCTACCCTTATTTCAAGTTTAATTACATGAGGGAAACCAAAAGGGGATAATTTCTTATTTATTTTGGAAATATAGAATATTGTAGTCATTCTCTTCCTAAATTTGCATTTGAATTTCATATAAAGAATATTATGAATTTTCTTATTGTGTGCATGCTGTGTATGATAAAATTACAGGAGAATTCATGTTGGGAAGGACAGACAGAGGTTCCTACTCCAAATTCCTATTCCAAGCAAGGTCAGCTATAAGATCAGATGAAGTGAATCAGGCTTTATCCATCATTTTTGATGAAAACTTTCAGGGAAGGGAGATTGTAGAAACTTGAGGTTGGTGTGTGTTAAAGAGTACTTTGACTTAGTAATGACCACATTTGATAAATCTCAATAATTTGATCCTTCCCAAACTTCAGTTATTGTTTTCATTCCTTTCTTTTCCAAGAAATGTGTCATTAGGACAACTAAATAATATAAAAGGCAATTATTTTCTTACAGTAAAGTTATGTGTGAATTTTTTTTTCTTGAACCTCTGAGAAGGCAGTGATTATATTGTTCTTCCATGCATAAACAGGTCTGTAAAGCCAAATTTCTCTTCTCTTTTCAGACAAAGACTGCTGTCCAGGCTCTCATAAGCAAGCACCAAACAATCCCAGGCAACATATGGAAGGCTTTACTGGAACGATTTGATAAAAGTCGTAAAAGTGATTAGAATGCTTATGTTTATTTCATTGGTTTTATAGCATACAGTAAGAAACAATGTCCTACAGCACTGGTCACTAAGAGCTGGTGTTAACCAGTTTAATTTACAAATTTCTATGGATTTGGTGGAAGAAAACAATTAATCTTTTGAAAGTTCCCCCATGTCTTTGAGAATACCCTGAACTCAGAAAGACTGATGAAGATGACTTATGTATAATAGCAATGCAACAGCTAAATTTCCCCAAAGGAAATCATGCAGCCAAGATTTTCCTGGTTCCTAAAACAAGTACGTACTTACATCCAAGAGCCTTAGCGGTGTTGTCTAGAGCTGTGGGTTTGTCTTTTGAGCACAGTCCAGTCTCAGAGCAGAGCCTCAGAGTCAGTGTTGTCCCACCAGAGACCAGCCCACAGGGTGCACCTTCTCCGATGGACTCACCCAAGACAGTGTCAGAACAGAAACTGTCCTGCTTTAGGAAATCAGCTACTGCTTAGCCCATTCTTCTAGAGACTATACAAAGAGCCATAATCCCTCTAAACATGAAGGAGATGTCCTTCAAACATGTCAGCTTAGTGGTTCATACCCTGGAAAAGCAGCACTACTGCATCCAATGCTCTTCCCCCACAAAAAAAATTCTCTCAGAGGGAATAAAAAGCTTTAGTTCAGTGTAGCAAATATTGCAAATGCATGTAGAAGGTAGTTTCAGGTCTGAGCTGGTTTGTGCACACACTATTGCACCACACCATAGTTGTTTAGTGGATGAGGCTGCCCCTAGCCTGAAAATCCCTGGATATGGTGTGTGTGCACGGATGCGCTGTATTTAATCAAATCTCCTGGTAAGCAGGGAACAGGGGTGGGGGGAAGCTTTCATGGGCAATTCATCCTTGAGGCTTATCATCACTGGTGGTTTGCCTAAAAATGTAGTACTGCAACACTGGTGCTACAGATTGAACCAAAATGCCTGTTTGGAAGGGCAGTGTTGTCTTCCTAATGCAACTTGTGGAAAAACAAAACTTAGTACAAAGCAGAATGTGTTTTGTACACAGGCTGTGGGATGTTGTTACTGGTGGGAGTGGGAGAACTTTGTGTAATCTATCCAATATGCCATTAAATGCAACCAAGTCTTAGCTCCAAAGACCAAGAAAGGTAATTTTTGTGCTGCATTTTTCCTTCATGTATTTTTAATATGTAAATAATCCTTCTTCTCAACATCCTAAAAGGATGTAGCATCTAAGGAAATGTATATAATGTTTGCCCATTTTTCAGTAGAAAACCAAATCTATTTTTTGGATTAAAATAAATTCTTCCTCAACCCTGCTTCTTCACAAGTATTTCTTGCACATCTGGTGAAGGGAGAAGAATAGACAGATGAGTTTTTTCCCTGGACCAAAAAGGCAGGAATCCTGTCCTGAAAAAATGTTTAAATTTGTCTTTAGATACAGGAGTCTTTACTTGAATACATTAACTAACTGCTGTATACAGGCAGAAAGATTTTTCTCCCAGCAGAGACTCAGCATGCATAAGAGAGGATAAACTAAAGCAGATCAAGATGCTCACTGATATGCCTGGACAGAAACAGGAATTCAAACCACGAAGCCTTACATGCTGCTCTCCAGTGATACAAGCTAAAATTCAAAGCCTGAGCTTAAGTCAAGGGAGAAAAGGAACTAAAGGAAAAGGTTATCAAATGGACACAGGTGAAGAAGGAAGAGGAATTACAGTAACCAGAATGTGAAGGCATTCTTTGTATTGAAGAAACTGAAGAAGGACTAGACAGAATCATTGTCTGACTATCCTATTTTTCAAGTCCATTAATACCATCATGGAACGTGTCCAAAGAAGGGCAATGAAGCTGGTAAAGAGTCTAGAGCACAAGTCTTATGAGGAGCATCTGAGGGAGGGGAGGTTGTTTAGCCTGGAGAAAAAGCACCTCTGGGGGACCAATAACTACAACTGCCTGAAAGGATGTTGTAGCCAGATGGGAGTCTGTCTCTGCTGCCAGGAAATAAGGGACAGAACAAGAGGAAATGGAAGTTGTGCCAGGAGAGGTTTAGATTGGATATCAGTAAAAAATTCTTCACTGAGAGGGTTGTCAAGCACTGGAACAGGCTGCTCAGAGCAGTGGTGAAGTCACCATCCCAGAAGGTATTTAGAAGGTGGGTAGATGTGGTACTTGTGGACATGGTTTAGTGGTGGGCTTAGCAGAGTTAGGTTATTGATTGGACGCAGTGATCTTAAACATCCTTTCCAACCTAAATGATTCTGATTCTTGAATCAATTAAACACTCCAGTAATCAGAATTTGCACAACCTTTCAAATGCCATGTTCCCCAATCATGCTAGGAGCTGTGCTGTAGCACAATGGAGAACTAACCTTGGGTAGGAGATACATAATCAGAGCAATGATTATCTTTCAAAGAGAGATTTCTGCCTCTATTTCCTCTATTTCAGACAGCTGTTAATATTTTATAACAAAGTTTAAGTTTTTCCTGGCCCATTACATCTTTCAGCAGCATCACTGCATTATCTGCAGCTTCTCTGAAGTGAGCTGGAGTAAAACATAATTTCTATTTGTTGTCTTCTGTCACAGTTGTCTTAGGAGTATTTTCTAGGGTCTCAAGATGATAGACAAAATTATTATTGAGAAACAGGAGTGATTTTGAATGATGTATGTGATTTTTCTAATAAAAAATTTTAAACAATTTTTCCAGAAACATTATAATACTGCTCTAATAATAAGCAGTTATTATATTATTTTACAAGCTCCCTCTAAATTTTTACTCTTTTTAGAGCAGTATTATAGAAATTAGAACTAAAAACTGGTATTATAGAAACTAGAGTTCTTGTCATGCAAATAGAAATGTAACTGCAGATCAAATCACTTCCCTGCTACCCTTATTTTCTAGCTTCTCCATCATACAAAAAAAAAAAAAAAAAATGAACACCAACAAATGACTGTGCCTGCCGCAAAATGAAAGCAGCATTTATGACTCTTGTAAGGTATAGCATGCCCAGCAAATAATGGAGGGAAATTCTATTTTTGTAGCTTTTTTATGTATAAGGTTTAACCAGCTCAAGCTACAAGATTTTGTATTGGGGAAAACTATCGTACTGATAACATAGTAAATTAATATAGTCATAGAGTCATAGAATATCCTGAGTTGGAAGGGACCCAGAAGGATCATCGAGCCCAACTCCTGGCCCTGCACAGGACAGCCCCAAGAATCACACCATGTGCCTGTTCAAATGCTTCTTGAATTCTGGCAGGCGTGGGGCTGTGACCAATTCATTAATCAGATGACAGTGGAAACAGTTCCACAGTAAATTGTGTACAACTGCACAACTGAGCAGCTGCAGATGTCGAACAGGCAGATGATGAACACGTAGAAGACAACTGGTCAGAAAAGCACAGCAGCCAGGCATCTGGAAGAGCTGGCCAAGTTCATCTCACGGAAGGCTGAGGGTGAAGCCATGGCAGTGTTCCCTGTCTTCCTAGCAGGTAGGGTATCTGCATCAATACCTCAGTGTGTTTGGAGCTGGACCCGGTGTCACTGGAACACTGATTATTTCCTTGACTGATTTTTATTTTAAAATCCATTATTTTATTTATTTTTATATGTAAAACCGGGGATTACATCCACAGCCGTCGGGCAGTCAGGAGGAGCACCGTGAATGCCATGCTCGAACCACCAAGTGTCTGGAACACTGACTCCGTGCAGTGGGTACGAGTGGGTACCAAGTACGGATGCTGCTGCTGTGGCAACACCGGCGGGGCTGGAGAAGGAGGATTGCACCCCCATGGCAGGTACCAGGGAAGGGGCGGCTGCGGGTAAGCGGTGCTCAGGGCGGGAGGGGAGTGCGTGGGACACGGTATCAATGGTGGGCACAGTGGGTGCCATGGCCGCATGGCCGAGGGGGTTGTTTAGTCTGGAGAAATGGCGACTCAGCCGTGACCTTATTGCTCTCTGCAGCTCCCTGAAAGGAGGTTGCAGCTGGCTGAGGTTCAGCCACTTTCTGCAGGCAACCGGCGACAGTATGAGAGGACACCGTCTCAAGCTGCACCAGAGGAGGTTTCGGTTGGACATTAGGAGGGATTTCTCCGCAGATTAGACATTGGAATGGGCTGCCCAGGGTGGTGGAGCCACCTGTCCCCGGAGGTGCTCCAGGAAAGACTGGGCGTGGCACTTAGTGCCGTGGTCCAGCTGTCACGGTGCTGTCCGGTCGCAGGCTGCTCTCGGTGATCTCGGAGGTCTTTCCCGGCCCAATCCCCTCTGGAATGCCGTGGCTCCGGCCACCCGCCCTGCCCGACCACGCCGCCAGAGGGCGCCCTCTGCCCCCGCCGCCCCGCCCCACCCGCTCGCGGGGAACGCGCGCCCCCTGGCGGCTGCCGC